>NC_061159.1:57278274-57380774 GCF_022113875.1 Hydra vulgaris | reverse complement strand
TATAATTAATTATGTAATAACTGTTGTTGGTTTGCAACCATGAAGTTGCATCAACTACATTAAAATTAAAAAATTTATAATGTAAAGAATTGTTTAGTCTGGTCATTTGTTTTGATAATTTTTTAAAGGGTAATTATTTTCATGTCTACCTTTAGAAATTATTCAGATTTTTTGCTTAGTAATTTCTCTTGATCCAAATGAGTTTTAATTTTAAATTTTTCTTGTAAACATTTTTTGGAATTATAGGCGCAGTCTCTTTTGACTATTTTAACATAAATAAAACATAAATATAAAAAATACTCAAAAGAGACTATGCTGTCAAAAAATTTAGGCAATTAAAAAAGTATATATTAGTTTTCAATTAAACTAGTCTATTCTAAAAACTTTTTTTTTTTTTAAAAAAAAAACATTTTTTTATTACTAGGTGCCAGTCTCCTGTTGGATATTACTCAGCTGGATTTGATTCTATGAAGTTTGGTGGTAGTTGTATGCAGTTATCTGTTATGGTTCATGAACTTTTGCATGTTTTGGGATTTGGTCATGAACATCAAAGAGTTGATCGTGATAAATATATAGTGGTGAACTATACCAATGTGCAAAGTGGTAAGTCTGATTAAAAGATTTTTTGTTTTGTTTTGTTTTGTTTTGTTTAACTAACTACCAGGCCAGTTAATAAGTTTCTAGAATAGAAATGAAAAACATAATTTTATGGCTTGAAATGCATATTATTATTCAGTATATTCTCCCAGAAGCTCAAAGGAAGGCCTGCAAAATAACCCTTTTTTTTTCTGCAAACCGGATCTTTTTTCACAATTTCTGGACACGAACTCGCTTTAGAGCCGAAGATACAGGCCCACACCACTCTTTATCTTTATCTTGTTTTGATTTAGGACCATGGTAATAGACCCAAGTCTCATCCATAGTGACGAATCGATGCACAAAATTCTTTTTATCCTTTCGAAATTGCTCTAAATGTTGTTGAGAAAGTCACATTCAAAGGTGCTTTTATTGCATTGTTAGCAAATACGGCACCCATTGTGCACACAGCTTTTTTAAACCCAAAATTTAAAAATATTCATCAAAATTTACCAGTATGTAGTTGAATAATAAGAGTTTGTAATCTTCATAACCGACTATAGAAGAAATGAAGAGAAGAATGAATTTGAAAAAAAGTTAAATAGATGAATTTTATGAAGATGTAAAATGTAAAGAAGTTTTTTCCACCAAAACTTCTTTACATTTTACATCTTCATAAAATTCATCTATTGAACTTTTTTTCAAATTCATTCTTCTCTTCATTTCTTCTATAGTCGGTTATGAAGATTACAAACTCTTATTATTCAACTACATACTGGTAAATGACTCACTATCTATCCACACTTGGGGTTTGGCTTAAAAGTTCATTTTTTATTTTTTTTGGAAATGGCATAACTGAAAAAGACAAACATTTTCTTGTATTAACATAAATACTAATACTTTTTTCCAAATCGAAAAAAAACTCCCTCACCAGTGCAGATAAAAATTTGTAAACCAAATTTCTGCTGCTAAAAAACTGTTTAAGACTGCTAAGTCTGAAAATACACAAAATTCAAATTTTTTGCATTTTATGGTAGGGGCAGTATCATTTACAAATACTTTAAAAATACCATGAAAATTATTTGTGTAGCTTGATCTATCTGATTTTAGATTATGTTTTATTATTTGGTAAAGATGATGGGAACGGTAGTTCTTGACTATTTAAAGTTATGTGTATATTTAGAAGGTTTTGGGGAGGAAGCATCGTATTTTTTGCTATGTTCTTTAAATATAAAACATTTTTTAAACTGTGCATTTTTTTGTTAAAAGAAAGACTAATTTAAGTTTTTTTATCCAAGATTTTTTATTTGTTAATTTAAATTTTAAATAATAATAAGCAACAACCATTAAATTTGCTTTAAAATTGACTTCTTTTGTTTCTAAAGGTTTCAATTTTTTGACCAAGTTTATTAGCACATTTTGCACCATAATTTAAAACAAGATGACCAGTGACAGATTTTTTAAATCTTTTATAATCTGGAATTAAGTCTCAATTCAGTTTTCATTCTATCTCATGTAATGTCATTTTTAACATGTCATCAAAAAACTAGGTCCAAAAAAACTTTAATTATCATATAACTAACTGGTTTTGCTGTTAATTGACTTTGTGCTGATTTAAGAGCTAATTTATGCAATTGATTTACAAATAAACATTTATTAGCTTGGCACCTAGCCTAAAATCTTTTATTTAAATGTATTTTTTTTGAATGTTTTGCAATCTCTTTTGATTATTAAAAAAATTTAAATTTTCTTGACTTTTGTTTCATCTTTTAATATGAGATCTTTACAGTTTTTCTGATTTTCATCCTCTTTTAAAAAATCACATTTATCTTTGTTTACGTTTTTTTTATTTTTTTTGTGTTAAAAAAGAAAGCCCTTTTTGTCATATGTCTTTTCTTTTTCTTTTTTTTGTTTTTTTTTTTTCATTTGTTAATTTATTTGATTTGGTGTTTTTTTTTTTTTTTTTTTTTGGACTGAATTATGAATTTATAAGTAGACTTTGATATATATTATTAATTCATTTGATTTGGTTTTTAATTTTTTTTTTTTTTTTTTTTTTTTTTTTTGCTTTTATAAGTCTTTTATTTTAATACTTTTATCTAAATTTATCTATTAATGGCTTTTATCTAAATGGCCCTAAATTTATCTATTAGTCAATCTAAATGGCAAATCAAAAGTTCATTAAAGATTTTTTTTAAACTAAAAATATTTATATCTTGATAATTTTAATCATGAAAATATATTACTTTATTAACCCTTTATAGCCTGGTGTTTTAAAAAATTAAAAAAAATTAAAAAACTATTACTGATGCATCACTGTGTTGTTTTTGCTTGTTACTAATTTTTTTATATTTATAAATGAGCTTTTATGGTTTTTTTTTTTTTTTTTTTTTTTTTTTTTTCGTTATTTCACCTCCCCAAGGCCGAGAAGGCCACTACAAACAAGGAGGCTACTTAATTGTGGTTATAACCCTCTCTCAACTCTATAACTCCGAAACACGAACCTTGACAAACAAGGCCGCTGCGCGGAGAAACAAGTTGAGCGCTGTTTGTTACTGCATTTTTTATATTTATAAATGAGCTTTTATGGTTTTAACGATAAACTTGAATTATTTTTGCAAACATTTTAGTAATTTAAAATGCTTAACATAAGTTTCAGTGAATGTGTTTTTAGGAGTGTATTTATAAAATTATGAGAAAAATAATTTATATAAATTAGTAATTTATAAGAATACTATAATATAGTAAACATCTGATTGGTCAGGATTTTCTTCACCTAATAAAGGATGCATGGTAATTTTTATCATGAGATAATCTCCTATTCAATCAATCAAAATATTTCGATAGATCATACGATCGAGGTGATTTACAAATAGTTAAAAGCTAATCTTAAGTAAATACCATAAAATAGTATTAATAATACAAATAATAATGATAACAATAATAATGATGATAAACTAACAATTATAAGAATAACAAGAAATTTATATAATAATAAACCAATATTTTAAAAATTGTAAATTTATAATCATGTAGTTAAATAGGCATTTGTGAGCATTGAACTTTGTTCAAGTTTTAGATCAATTTTGCAGAATTTGCAAAAGTATTTTTTAATAAAGTTTCAAAAAATGTAATAGATGGATTTGTAAAAAAAAACTATTTTAATACACGAAACAGTAAAATAATCACAAAGTAAACATGAAAATGGAAGAAATTTTTAGAGAACTCATTGCATAATCTCTGTAATAGTTTAGAGAACTCATTGCATAATCTCTGTAATAGTGATATTGTAATAAAGTTTCTTAATGTGTTACGGGTTATATATTGCTATGTGTTATATTATTTCAATTCTTTTTCCAATATGAAAAACTTAACAATAAGATGTATTTTTACAACATGTTGACATTATCTTTTTTACACAAAAATAAACACAAAATTTACACAAAAATAAACAAAAATTTGAAATTTTATAAAATATTTTTTTGATTCTTCGTCCTGTCCCTAAACTTTTTAAAAATATCATCTTGATTTCAAATGGGTAGGACTAACTATTCCCATCATCTTTGGGGTCGTCTATAAATTGTCACACTCTACGGGGGAGGGGGTTGTGGTTTTGTGATGACTCATACAAAATTTGCTTCTAAAGTGTTATGATTTTGTGACAAAGGGGAGGGGAGTTCAAAAATGGACATAATTTACGGATGACCTCTTTACTAAAAAGCAAAACATGATTTAAAGTCATGCAGATCAAGCTACATAAAAAATTCTCATGGTTTTCAAATATTTGTAATAAATGCAAAAATTTGAAATTTTTGTGATTGGATCAAATTTTAATCTGTGATGGTGGGGGAGTTTTTTTTTTTTATATGGAAAAAAATATTTTAAAGTATTTAATTTTTTGATATGGAAAAAAGTATTTTTAAGTATTTTTTATGAAAAAAATGTGTCTTTTAGTCATAACCCTAATCCACATACTGTTAGGAGATTTTGTTTCCTGAATTATCTTTTTTTGGCTGGATTACATTCAAACAAAATCAGTTTCTCATCAATTTTCCTTACAAATAGTCAAGCCTATACCAATCTGTTCACACTTTCTAAAATATAATAAAACATTAGTTGTCAAAAAAAAATTTATGTGTGGTCATTTAAGGCGTGCAACCCCAGGTGTCTCCTGAGAAGGTTTGATTTTCTGCAGTACCCCTACTACATCTCTTGTATATACTTAAATCATATTTTTTAAATCCTATTGCTTTGCCCGGTACTGTGCTGGTTGAATTTTATAATTACTTTGTTTTGTTGTCATAAAAATATGACATTAAATTATATAAATGTATATATTATTATTATCAACAGTTCTTTTTTGATTAATTTTTTTTTTTTTTTTCGTATTTTGCTTTAGCAAAATATGGTATACCATACTGTGAAAATTTGTTAAATTACTGGGTTATCACCATTCTGCCTGAGATGGTGCAGGATGTTATCACCATCCTGCCAATCTCAATTCAATACCATCAATTGCAGCTTCTTGATTTTTTTTTCTTATAATAATTTTTCTTAAATTTCCCTCATTTAAGACTTAAGTTTGTAATAACTTATTTCAAGTTTTTTTTGAGGGAGAAATAGAATCTTGTACCAGTAACTACATGGAAATCATTCTAAGCTTCATATCATCTTCAAACAGTCTAAACTTTATAACAAAGTTTTGTGTCAAATTGAGATCAGTCAGTAAATTTTTTTATATCAAGGAGTGCTTCGAAAACCCACATGTAAAACGTACTAAACCACAAACCCATTGGTTGCAAGTGCTAGTATGTACCAAAAAATGGAAATTTATTACATGGAATGAAAATTATATGTTAAAGGGTTTGGAAATCTATTTTAAATGCAAGGTCCAAGTTGACAAATACACTCTAATTAATTTTACCAAAAAAATTAACATTAAATAAAAAACGTTTTTTAAAAAGAAAGATATTATTAGTGAGACTAAAAATATGTGAAGAGAAAATAAAAAGGAAAAATAAAAAAACAAAAAAGGGAAATAAAAGTTAATTTATTTAGTTATTGATGATAACAAAATGGGATATGTTGATAAAAAAGACCAATTAATGATATTTACTCAAATAAGTATTTACTCATTTAATCAATCAAGCAGCCTTCAATGCTCAAGTAGTTTATAAAAAAATCACTTCAATAGAATAATAAAAAAGCTTCTCTCTGTATTGGCGTAAAACTAAACTCTGTATTAAGTTAATAATTGCGATAACAATAATTGCGATAACGTTTGGCTGAAAAACATTGAGTTTTATTTGAATTAAAGTTCACCAGCCACTTTGAGCCCCATGCTGTAGCAGAAGTGAGATCCTTTTCAAGCTCAAATGCCCCCTCCAAGCAATCAGAGAGTGTTGACTTCTTATCATGACAAGAATCAATGGTAGAATTGTCAGCAAATAATGCCACCTTATATGTGAGAATGTCTGGAAGATCGTTAATGTAAATTAAAAAGAGTATAGGGCCAAGGATTGAACTTTGTTATTACTGTTGGCAAATCAGCTGTTGAACGAGTAGATCGAAATCCATATTGATGATCAGAAAGTTATTAGATTAAAGATGAGAGATTAAGTGTTTGCTAATTAAAGATTCAAAAACCTTGCTCATGATAGGAAGATTAATGGAATTGTAGTTAGACAAATCAGATCACTCTCTAGAATTTTTGAAAATAGGGATAACAGATGTCACTTTCCAGCAGACTGGAAAACAAGACTCTGATAAGCACTAAGCTCCGGAGAACACTTTTGCAAGACTATAACAGGTATGTTGTCCGGGCCACAAGCTGTAGAAGACTCTAGACTGGAAACCACTTTTGCTACAGAAGCTGGAGTGGTACGAATGTCAAGCAATCGATCAACCTGTTTGACAGCTATTTTAGGTAGAACGCAACTAGTGGAATCAAGAGATGATATTGATAAAAAAATTCTTAGCAAACAATTTAGGTTTGTCTTTGGGTTAAGTGACAACTTTGAACTATATAAGAGAGGTAGAATTACAGATTTACCCTTATTATTGATACTATTAAAGATTCTCCAGAAGTCACGAAAGTCTAATTTTTATGATGAAGTATGAGATTTCATGAGAATAGCGGGCATGACCTGAGAATAGCGGGCTTCGGCGTTAGACAAAACCTTTTTTCAATGGTTTTTAGCAGTACTAAACAGACGCCTGTTTTCTGGAGAATTGTTTTGCTGATAGATATGGAAGTAACGGTTTCGATTGGCAATTGCACAATGTGAGGAAAACCATGAAGAAGAGTGAGTCGATTGCATCGATTGCAGCAGCACAATATGAGGAAAACCATGAAGAAGAGTGAGTCTTGACCTGGAATTGTTGAGAGGGAATAAAGGATTCCATGCCAGCCTGAATCCACGAAGCTATGTAAGAAGCACATTTGTCAACAGGAAGGTGAAAGATTTCTACCCAAGGGCCAAATTATTAGACAATTAATAAAATGCAGATCATATTAATGGTAAAGTTAAACTTGGTTAAATTGGTTTATTGGTGGTTTTTTTAAAACTTTAAAATTAAAATTGTTATTATAAATCTTATAAATTTATTTCACAGGTTTTTTAATTATGTTTGTTTTGTGTTTTCATTTATTTTTTAATTTTTATTTTACAGGTTTTACAAATCAATTTGATCTCGATAATCCTACTTACTTTGATACTCAAGACATTCCATATGATATAAACAGCATCATGCATTATCAAAAGTAAGTTTTTTATGTTTTAATTTTTATCAGTGATAATGCATAGTTTAATAGCAGGTTTTAATCCCCTGAGGTGACTGTATACTATCTTTTAATTATTGTTATTTTTTTTTAAAAAGGGGGGGGGAGGGCGGATTTGCCTTAAATTTGTATTTTAACTATTCAGGAGGAAGCACTAAAGTTTTTTTAAATGAAAAATCAAACAATAAATAATTATTTTTTGATTTTTTTGTTACCATTTTTTTTTTTTTTAATTATTGCTTACTTAGTTACCATTTTTTATTTTGGTTACTAAGGACTTTTTTTTTTATTTGACCTAATATATTGCAACATTTTTCTTCTGAAAGCTTTCTTATTATGTAAATACCATATTTCTTGACTAATTGGGTTTTTATTACATTAATAAAAGGTTAGGGTTTAAACCAATACATGTTTTCATTAGGTAGTTTTAAAAAGTTTATTAAAGGTTTTATGAAAAAGTAAAACTTTTAATAATATACTGAACAGAATATAGTGAGAGAGTATATTATAATGATATAGTAAACAGAAATGATATTTTATGATATCTTATTATATATTATATCTTATTATAACTTCTTTTTATATATTCTTTACTTTTTTTTATCTTCTTATCTTTAATTTTACTTCTTCTATTATAAAGAAGTTTAAATTATAAGTATTATAATAAAAGTCTTACTATAAAAAAATTTATTTATTTGTTATTTCTTAACAATCAGGTGAGGTCTTTAATTAATTTATTTGTTATTTCTTTACGATAAGTGAGGTCTTTGATGCTATTGTCAAGAGTTTGATATGTCATACATGCATGAAGCAAAACAAAAAAAAATTAGCTAGGGTACTGAATTATTTAATGAGTGGCACGTAATACACAAAAGTGTTTGCTTCGTTAACCACAAAGGTTCATAAGGTAGCATGGAGAGTGGTAGTGCTTGTGAGATATTTTTGTGGTCAATGGAGATAGGAGCACCTAAGTTTGTTAAGTTTGTAGGAAATGGGTACAGGCAGTTTTAGGAAAGGTAAAAATTGATGTAATAAAGTTTTTGGAATTAGATATGAAGTTGAAAAGGAAGACGGTGGGAGATTGCAATAGGCTTACAGATAAAATGATTGATAAAATACAAATTATTAAGGGTAAGCTATCTGTAACAGCATTTCAAATCTTTATTTAATGCAAAATGCTGTGTGGGCTGTTTTTAAACCTATTCAGGACAATTTAAAATCTTTAGATGAACAGCATTCTCTTTGTCCTAACCATATTGATACTTGGTGTACGCATTGGAATAACCGGTTATAGTGTGATGCTAATAAACGACTTCCAAATTCATTTGTTGGCTTTTTAAAATCTTTTTTCACAAATTTTACAAATAATGAGCTCCTTAATTAGCGTTTGCTAGGTTTCACACAAAATCAGAAAGAATCTGTGAATGGAGTTCTTTGGTCAAAATGTCTTAAGCTAAAATTCAAAAGTTTTTGATTTTTACTCAAGATTGATCAATTTTTTTTAATTACTATTATCCAGGCTTTCGATTCGATTTCGAAGATTTGGTTCATTATCAGGTTTATTGGAGTTGTTTTGGATCATGTTTTTTACTGAACTGCTTTGTTGGCAATAAAAAGAAATAGGCCGGGTGAAATAAAAAAAAGCAATTGCTTTTAATTAGTGTTTTTGGAGTGAGTTTTCAGCTTTACGTGAATAAAAATTTGAGCAAAATTGCTGAAGTTTTTTCACGTAATTACTGAGTATAAGCAATTGCTTTTTTTTATTCACCCGGCCTGATATTAAAACTAATGTAAAGTTAAATTAATTCTGATAAGCCTGATGCACAGAATGAACGAATAAAAATAAAATTATTTTAATTTGAATTTACATGTTAGTATACATTAGTTATTTTTATTTAGTTTTGTTTTTTCAAAATTTTTCAATTCAATAACCAACTCGATTGTTTATGAAAAAGATTTTATGACAATGTATGCATTGTCCACGTATACGCTACCATTGGGTAATAATTATGGTCTGGCTTCAAGCGATATTTTAAGGATTGCATTGAGATATAACTGTAGTATATTGTCAACGAACCCTACGGCAACGGCAGTTTCTACTGTGAAATTGACTACGGAAGTTTCTACTGTGAAATTGACTACGGAAGTTTCTACTGTAAAATTTACATCAAACGCCCGTGTCATTTTTTCCAAAATTATATTTATATACTGTTTGATTATTTTCTTATTAATTTAGTGAATAAAAATTATTTTTGACGATTTTTTAAAATTATTTTTATTCGTGAATTTTGTGAACGAAAGGTGAATGCTTTGATATATATTTTGTTTTATACTTTTTATCTTTTTGTTTCTGATTTCTAAGACTTTGCAAGAATGTTTTTTTATGTTGATTATTTTTTTATGTTGATTTAATGTTTTTTTATGTTGATTTTTGTTGGATTTTGTTTACTTTTTAAATTTCTTTTATTTTTTAAGACAAGAAAAAAAGTGCTTTTTTTTGTCCTTATTTTTTTTGCACAACTGGTTTGGTTTTGTTGTGTTTTTTTAACCTATAATACAATATTATGTTGCTAATTATCAATTATTTAATTAGTTTTTTATATATGTAAATAAATAAATATGGTTATATGAAGATGATTTTTTGATTATTACAAATACTGTTAATGACGTCACTCGAGTTTTATCTTTAAGTTTTTATTTGCCATATTGGAATTAACTTAAGTAAACAGGGTCCACTGAATGCTACCTCAACTAAGAAACGTTTTTTTACACAATAGAAGAAAATTAACTTTTAATGTATATTATCAAAATTTGATAGTATACATTAAAAATCCCCTTGAAAGTATAAAACCCCAAAAACTGACGGTGCAATTCGTTTTTGCCGTCAACAATAATTCGTTTTATAACTCATTAACAGCTTTAAAACTCATTAACAGTTCGAATGCAAATATATGGGTTTTAGCTATGCAAATATAACATCAATTTTCTTAATAATAAAGACGCTGTTGGAAGGGCAATCTTTATTTTTACAACTTTTACTACTAATAATACTAAGTTTACCAGATAATAATAAATTTTGTAATTTTATTTACTGGTTCAGGCTCTTTACCAGATTATAATGAATTTCATGACTATCTGATTTATGTAAATTGATTATTGAATGTTTAAACAAGAACAATTTCCACCTAACTTTAGAATATACTTTAGCGTATGGAAAAAATTAATCAACAAATAATAATTAGTATCAAATAGGCTTTCAACACCTTTAGAATTAAATTTTATATACCCATAATATAAAAAATACTATACCCTTAATATAATTTCTCTGACTTAGTAAAAGTTTTAAATTTTCCAAAATTTACAGACAGTTTATTTAAATGGATTTAACTTAATTACAAAATTAGAATAAATACAAACACAATTTTTGACTTATAACAAAAGAAGTCTTAAATAGCCGCACTTAGGGTGAGAGTTGTAAAAAAATGCACAAATAATGATTTTCTTGAATTTTTTTTTTCTCCTTAAAACTGGATCATGTACCTTCTTTTTACGATATACTTGTTTAGAAATATAAGTCTTTTATTCCTTTTTGACTTATATGGTAGGTGATTTAATTTATTTGATAATGAACATAAAATTTATTTGCTTTTATATCTACAACGCATATGCTCTATTTAACCCTCAGGATTTTTATAAATTGCTTTAAGCACTGATCTATGACTTAGACGTTTCCCAACTTCCCACTTAACTTTAGAAATTATAAGCTTTTTTAAACATTCTGATTTAGGTAACATTACGGATTCAGAGAATCTTGATGTTTTGTAGAAATTAATTCTCTTAATTTAATTCTTTAAAATTAATTGAAATGTTATCAAATTTTACCGATTTTGCGACACGTTCACCATTTTGGACCGACCAAATTTTTTAAAAATCAACTTCTATTCAAAAAAATTCAACACTTAAATTACTTTTCCATTCTTAAAATTACCTTTTTTTATGACCACCTTAATTGTACACGACCGAAACTCGTAAAAACGAATTTAAGCTTTTTAAATTTATTTGTTCAAAAAACAAGTATTTACTTTTTCTTCCAACCTCTTCAATGTACAATTACGCAATTGTTATAGTTTCTTATTAGGAATATCCCCGGTATATATAAGACTTTAGCAGTCACTAAACTGGTATGGGATATATACATACATACATATATATATACATACATATATATATATATATACATACATATATATATATATATACATACATATATATATATATATACATACATATATATATATATACATACATATATATATATATATATATATATATATATATATATATATATATATATATATATATATATATATATATAAACACACACACACACACACACATATATATATACACTTATATACAAATGGGATAAAAAACACTTTTGCATAGTGTTTTATAACTTCAGATTACCAGCACGCACTTTTAAATGACTGCTTGCGCCCGTTTGCTTTTGGGATCAATTTTTAAAGCATAAAAAACAATGGCTTTAATATTAACTCTGTAATATATTTTTAAACTTTGTTCACAACCTAAAATAAATTAAAATATATATAAAAATAAGATACAATAACATTACAATAAGATGCAAAAAAAAAAAATACATTGATATAACAAGGTAAATATATATAGATAATAAGATAAAAGAAATTCAAAAAAATACGTAAAAATAAGATATAAACCCAACCTGTCCAGCTATTCGATCCATATCCCTTCGACCTGCAGGAGTTAAGCTACGTCCACCTGCTGCATCTTTAGTAACAAGTTTCATTGCTTCTAGAGATTGTAAGACCTTTCGAGCAATTGAGGCTGATCCTAAGCATGAATGTGATGGCCTTGTCCCATTCCTTTGAGCACGACCATAAATTTTACGAATAGCACCAACACCAAGGTTTGGTCTTAAATAAATATGTCTAGCAACAGCTGCAGCACGGATATAAAACCAATCAGGATCAGAAGGTCCAAGTTCACAAGCTTTCGAAGTTTTTACTATCTCAACAAATTCTGGCACTTTAAATTTATTACCTCTATAAAAAAGATGCAAAAGCGTATTCAGATAATTACAATAGTTAATCACATTAAACAACAATAATAAAATAATTTGCCATAGTAATTTAATTGCTAAGGCAATTTATTTTAAACCAAAAATCACCCTAAAATTTTTAACCTAAGATCACTCTATAAGTCTTTATATAATTGCCAATTATACTGTTAATCGTTACAGGCCATGTTAGTTAAACATTTATAAATAAATATATTGACAAGTATAGTAAGTCTTAAAAATTAAATTATCAAATTAACAATTAGACCAGAAAACTCATATTGCACATTTGACAATTTATTTTTTAAACATTAAAAAAAAAATAAAAGGACAGTAACTAGCATGTAGGCATGCATACACAAAAAAACAAAAATAGCCCTTTCAGTGCTTTTTTATAGGCTCCATACATTATTTTGACTCCTTGTGATATCTAATATAAATTACTTTAAAATGCTTGAGTAAATTCTCATGTTTATTTATTTATTTTTTTTCTGTCATCAAACCAGCGATTACTTATATCATTACAGGCACTTAATTAATGCTATATATTTCAAGAATAATATTTCATTCAATATAAATTTTAATACTGTATATGCAGACAAATTGTACTAAATGGCTAACAATATTAATATATCAAAAATAAGTTTATCTAGCAACTCTATTGTATCTATTAACTCTAAACCCTTTGCAACAGTTTTTTTTCCTCAACGATTAATGATAGGCTAAAACAAAAAATACTTTGAGATCCAAATAACTCAGGCTAACCAAAATTTTACCAAACATTCAACAGAAACTTTAAACCAAAATTTCAGCTAGACAAAATTAATTTTATTCGAAAATTTAGAATTTTACATTTAGTTCTTATTTAAATTTGTTAATAACTTTTTTTTAATGACTTTTCTTATCTATAATAAATTAGAGCAATAGTCATGAATTAGAAGAACAAAACTACTCAAAGAAAAATCTATAAGAATAACTAAAAGCTTAACCACTTATATTCTTGTTTTTTATCTATGAGCCATTATCTGAGAAATATAGGCAAAATATAGGAATTCAGAAAGTGATGTTTTCAAATTGTCTTAAGTTATAGATATTTCGTAAAAAATAACGAAATTAGGCCCTGCTAAATATATTGGGTCCTAACATTTGTTATTTATTAAATTTTATTATACTTTCATAAATCTCAAATATTGTCTTCTAATGGTAAGTAAAGAGGTGAAATTAATTTATTATAAAATTATGAAAAACTCCCTCTTCTTTGTCTCATATGTAAGTGAAAACTAAATTGAAATTAAAATTAAGTAACAATACATGCAGAGGTGTACTTGATTCACAGGTGATAAAAGTTGTGATCTATTAAAAAAAAATTTATTCGAAATTCATTAAGATAACCCTCCCCAAACCCAATCAATCAAATACACTTCCGCCAAAATACGAATATAATATTTTACATTTATGTTTTATCATTATTTAATTTGTTAACAATTGATATTAGACAACAAATATATAGTTACTTTTTTAGGTGTCCAGCAAAAGCTTTTACAAATTCTTGAGGGCTAGCATCTTTTACTGTGATTCCACCAGGCATCTAAAAAATGTTGGTTAGAAAACACCATATTTTTTAACATATTTATGTTTTACACTAAAATAATTAGACAATACATATAAAATGTCATTGATAACATTATACTAAGATACAAACGAGGACCCCAGTAAATGTAATTTTGAATTTGCAGTATTGAATTTGAATTATTAATAGCTGTACTTAAACTTTAAATAAAAATAAAGTAAAATAAAAACATAAAGTAAACAATAACATAAAATTAAGTTTAAAAAAATATTAGTACAAGTAAAAGTAGTTAATTTAAAATAAATAAATGTTAACTATCAAAGAATGATTTTATTTATGATTAATAATTTATGTACTCAATATTTTATTTTTGTTTATTAATTTATGGAAAAAATAATAAAACTTCTTTATATTGATAAAATGAATTTTATCAGATGAAGGTCTGCTTTATTCAGAATAAAATATATAAAAATTAAAAAACTTGGTATAAGCTGGAATTTGTTTTCATTATTTTATTTCTTAAACAACTAGCTTTGGTTTGATCTAGTTATAATATAATTATACTACTTATTTGCAAAGATTTTTGTTGTAAAGAATGAGCAACATTAAATAAGCAACAATTTTTCTATAACAATTTATGCCATGTAATAGGCTGTATGAACTTTAATTTTACATAATTACAAATAAGATTTATATAACCAAAGTTTCTAGACTGTAAGGGCTATGTTGACACACCTTGCTTTATTATTAAAATTTACAAATTGGTACACCAATTTTCTTTCTTTCATATGACTTCTTGATGCTTAGCACTAAATATACAAACTTCAAGAGTTGTTGCATTTAAATATCATGTCTTGTTGATAGTGGTTATTCTACAATATTCAAAAGGAATTTGACTTTTTGTTAGCCTTTAATCGACCAAGCAGATACATTTTAACAATTTATTTAGAAAAGCTAAATTTAAATGAAATTTAAGGGTGATTTCAAAAACACTTAAACATCAAAAATTGATCATTTCAATGATACAATTTTCAAAATATACTAACTTACAATTATATAGTAATGTTAAGTACTGCTATTATGGCATACAATTTAAACGATTACATTAAAGCGCAAATTCGACAACAGAAAACACATTTATCCAACTTTATTTCTATTTAGCAACTTGAAACTATATAAATTGAAAATTAACTTGCAATAAACAGTTAAGATATTATTGAACATATATTCAAACAAAAAATTAAGTACAGAGAGGTAGCAGTCACCTTGATCCTTTACGATCCACTGACGGTGACACGATTCGTAAGTGTAAGAAAGAGCGTGAGATATATGGATTCCATTTTGAACGTTAATTCCCATTCTTCTTTTAGTTGTAAAATTACAGACCACTTCTTACTTTGAATTTTCAAAAAAAACAATTTTACATAGAAATATTTTTATGAACTATAAAACTTTTATCTTATACAGTAGAGTATAAAGTAGTTTATGTACTTACATCAGTTGTAAAAACTAGTAAGTTTTAAAGAAGAATAAATCTGTAAACTCATCTTTTTTGTTTAGCTTACTCGGCTTCCGTTTATTTGTTTCTACAATAACCACGTTCGACTTTCATGCGGTTTCCATTTAAATTAAAGAATTTCCGCGAAATGGATAGGACAACTAGACAAAAAAAAATTCTTCCCTATTTTATACCAAACAACTTAGAATATAATATAAAAATTAAAACTAAGTGAAAAAGATCGTTAAAACACTCTCGCTAGATGGATTGCTTTTGCGCTCTGTTTTACCTTTCCTTAATAGGATTCAACTAATTTTTTCTTTTCTTTTTTGGTCGTACAAAAAATAATACAACCAAAAAAGTAAAAAATGTTATCAATCTTATACTTTCAATCGGGGGCTCTGATAATCTATTAATTCCTTATGGCTTATTAATTTAACCCTCTTCACTAGTGTCATTAACACTTTTTTTTTGAAGTTTTACTAAATTAGGACACAATATACAAGCAAATTTATAACATATTACTGGTAAAATTATCAATTTAGAAAACAATTTTGTTATCGAATATATCCACAAAATGGTCAAAAAAAACACAATAATTTAATGTTAATATGCTTAACATAGCAATATAATTTATTATAATATATATGTATATAATATAAAAACCAATATTTAAAATACTAGATCCTAATGTTCTATCTGATGATATCATATCGAATACACTTAGCACATTGTATCAACATTTTTCATATTTGCAAACTGTATCTGATTTAGTGAATAGTATATAACTGATGAGAGTAACTGACGAGTGGTATATTCCAGTAGCATTGATAGTAGTATTGGTTCAAGTTTAGCAGCCGTGGTGCAGTGGCAACGCACTTTCCTCAGAAATAAAAGATCCTTGGTTCAAACCCCATTTCTGGTCAAGTTTTGCGACATCGGTTAGGAAGGAGTCGTGAACTTCCCATTAATTGTTCATTCGCGGTGCTCTGTGATAAAGCCTTCACTTGAACATCAAAATATGGATTTTTATAAAGCAACTTATTCTAAAAAATTCAAATCTTACAATTTTAGATATTTTTTGGTGACATGTAGAAGTCGTTATTTTTGTTGTTTGAGTCGGGTTAATCCCAAAACATCTGCATCAGTTAGAATTACTTTACAATCATTAAAATTTTAAAAATATACGCAAAGTATATAATTATATAACATTTTGCAATTACATTTTAAGGCAGATACTTTTGTAACTAACAAAACAATAATTATCAAAGACACCTCCATTTTCAAAATCGTTTTAGGGTATAAATTTAATAAATATAAAGTGCACAAAGCCAATAAAATAATGAACATGAATTTAATAAATATAAAGTGCTCAAAGGCAAAAAAATAATAAAACAATTTATCTGTCATGAATATTTAACTTCGTCGTTTTGCAAGCTATCTATCTTATAAAATAATGTAAGCTTACATTAACTAAATTATATTAGGGTGATTTTTATTATATGGAAATTTTTCTTTTGAATTGTTAGTTGCACAACTAATTATTTAGTGAGGTTTGATAAAAAAAAAATAGGTGAATTTCTTTTTGCAAACTAATGATAGAAGTGGTCCCCAAACCCTATTTTTGAACCCTAAATTGACCAAAATTTGTCTGAAAATCTAATTTTGAAAGTATATGTTTATACCATACAAAATGCTAGTATAAACTGTTTAACACTACATCTAAAAACAAATAATATAAAGTATTTTAATGCTACTACATAGATAATTTACAGAGGAGGGAATGTGCAGGCAAATTTAGATTTACCCCATTTTTTATCAAAATCTTTTCTAACTGTATACTTTGATGACATTATTGAAAAGTATTTTACTTACAATAATTTGTTGCAAATTTTTCCAATTACACTGTAACTTAGAAACTAATTTTTAATAAACTTGATAATAGTGATGGCATAGCTGGGGGTGCTGTGGGTAAGGGGTAGGATAAATTTGATTCATCTAAGGCTTTTTATTTTTTTAAATATTTTTTCAGAACCTTGAGAAATTAAATAGTGTTTAAATTAAATAGTTCTAAATTAAATAGTGTCAAAAATTAATTAATAAATTGTTTACCAATCAAGTGAAAAACATGATACTAAGTTCCTCACAAAATCGGAAATCAAAACTCCAAGATCTCTCTCTAAAGAGGTTAATTCAATTTCTTGTTGTTGTCCGTGGTCACTTTATCCTGATATAAAATATTTTGCGTTAGACTTCGTTTTTATAACAGTTAATTTGCATGACTTTTTTTAAATTTAATTTTAGATGCCATTTTTTACACCATAGGACTGTATTATCAATATCTTGTTGTAGTAAATTAGCATCTTCTAGCGTCTTAATAACTCCGATTATCTTACTATCGTCAACATAGAGTTTTATAGAACCCTGTGGTACACCGCTAGCAACGTCTTTCCATTCAGATATAGAATCACCCAATACTACTCTTTGTTTTTTGTTTCTGAGCCACGCTTCGATCCATGCAATTAATTGACTTTATATTCCATATGCTCTTATTTTATGAATGAGTCGTCGATGGAACACTTTATCAAACGCTTTCTCTAAGTCAGTATACACTATGTCAACTTGATATTTGTTTTGTATGGCTTTTGTAACATATTTGTTTTGTATGGCTTTTTTATGTTCAAAGTTTCAAGTAAATTGGTAACACATCCTTTTTTTAAGATGAAACCGTGTTGAGATGTCGAGATAATATTGTTTTCCCTACAGTATTTCACGATTGCTTCACGTATAAGATTTTCTATAATTTTACTTACAACAGATGTTAACAAAACTCCTCTGTAATTTGAAGCTTCTAATTTACTGCCTTTTTTAAAAATTGGAGAAATATTTGCCATTCTCCACATATCAGAAATTTCACCGCTTGTCAGTGAAAGACGATAGATAATTGTTAATGGAATTGCAAAACTTTTTGCACATTCTTTGAGGACTCTCGGATGAATGTTGTCGTATCCCATTGATTTTGTTATATTTAGTTTTTCAATTCTTTCTTGAACAATTTTTTTCGTTATTACTAGCTCCGTTGCTGTGTTGTATAATGCTTTAGTTTGTTGTTAAAAATCTGGAAAAGGACAAGATGGTTCTTCTTCAAAAAATCTGGAAAAGGACAAGATGGTTCTTCTTCAAAAAATCTGGAAAAGGACAAGATGGTTCTTCTTCAAATATCGAGTAAAAATAATCGTTTAATATATTGCATATCTTGTTATTATCAATAGTAGTTATATTATTTTTGTCTTTTAGTGCACAAATTAATTGTCGATCTGTGTGTTTGTTTTGGATGTATGAATGAAATACTTTTACATTTGATTTGGCTTTTTCAACTAACTGCTCCTCTCAGTTTTGTATTTCTCTTTTTACAACTTCTTTAAAGCAATTTTATATTTGGCTTTAATAATATTTTTATGTGCATTCTTCCCAGCAGAGATATATTTTGCCCGTAATTCACGTTTGTTTCTTAGCTTATATTTTACTTTCGGCGTAATCCATGGATCTTTTTCTTCACAGTACTTCATCGATTTTTGCGGAATGTATTTGTTGGATGCTTTTTCATATTCGATAATTAGTAAATTGTAGCATGCATTGACTGATAGATCTTTGAATAATTCAACCCAATTTATTGTACTTATGTGCTTGTTTATTTCTGCATAATTTCCCCTGCTCCATATATAACAACTCCTCGAAATTTGAGACTTAACAATATTATTTTTTATAGTAACGCTAAATTCTAACATAAAATGGGCACGTCCTCGAAAAGTACTGCCAAGCGGCGAGTTACACGTTATATCTAAGAAACGATTAGGGGTTTTAGTGATAATAAGATCCAGAGTGTTAACTGGGCATTAAAAATGGCGTGATCTCATTTAAGTGAGCCAGCCCGTCTAACTGGGCTATCTGACCTCATATAAACAACCTCATAAAATTAAAACTATCTGAAATTTTATTTGTTAACTGTCTATCTAAACCCAAATAAGTTGCAACATTTAAGAAAAATTATTTTTTTTAATAAATGCTTTGTTTACATAAGTTTATCTATATATGTGGCTTCTATGTAAAACTACCCATTTTTATAGGACCCAAACATGTCAAAAAAACTTAAAAAAATAAAAAATTAATACACTACGTTTCTATATTTGAATAATATCTGAAATAAAAATATAATGTGCGAAATTGGAAAATTACAAGTCCTATTTTAATTTAGTTTTTATATATAATTCATTATGAAACATAAACATTTTTAGAAAAAATCAAGTGCTTCAAGCAATTGATTTTTTCTAAAAAAGTTGAAAACCACTGTTACCTATTCTAAATTCTATTTTACCGCTGTAAACAAAGCTAATACAGTTATTATTTTCGATGGAAAATAACTGTTTGAATAAGTTTTTAATTTGCTTGAGTAATCGAATTGAAAGAAAAAGTATCACGTAAACACCAAAAATTACTTTCATTTATCTAAATTTTAGTACTTGGAACCTTTATGATAAGAAACTTCCAAGTAATGTGTTTGGTTTCTTTTAAAAAAATAGCGTGTAAGACGATATATTTTAAATACACTGCAAAAAGCCTGAAAGCGTATATGGTTTAATAGGTTATATAATGTTATAATAAATAGATATATTTATTATAGTAGTGTGATATACGAAAAAACTGTTAGTACTTTACTGCATTTTATGTTTTTATATCTTAATATTAAATAAGTCAGCGTCAAATAATAAAAAAAGGTTTTTACCGAAGCGCTTAACTTGCAAAATTACGTTATGATATTGTATTTTTGATTTAAAATAAGTATTTTAATTACTATTCTTGATTTTTCAGCTCATTGACAATATATTTTCTTATTTCTTTAATTTTAAAATAAATTAAGAAGAAGTTCTTGATTTGTCTAAAAATCGAACTCTCCCAATAAAAAGATTTATCATTTTTTTTTGTTGCTTGTTTAGCAATTTAATGTTAGTTCATTTAGTAAATTAAATTTTCATTTGGTAGATTAACTAGCAAGCGAAATTCTTAAAATAAGAAAAAAATCAAATAAAGAAATATGCTTATTAAACAAATAAAATCTAGCAAAATAACTCGTTAACAAAATTCGTGCTCTGAGACGTAAGAACTGTTTTGAGTACAAAAACACAAACTCACTCGCATATATGTATATGTGTATATATATATGTATATATATATATATATATATATATATATATATATATATATATATATATATATATATATATATATATATATATGTATATATATATATATATATATAATATAATATATATATATGTATGTATATATGTATATATATATATATGTGTATATATATGTGTATATATGTATATATATATATATATATATATATATATATATATATATATATATATATATATATATATATATATGTACATATATATATATATAATATAATATATTATATATATATATATATATATATATATATATTATATATATAATATAATATATAATATAATATATATATATATATATATATATATATATGTATATATTATATATACATATATATATGTGTGTATATATTATATACACATATATATATATATATTATATATATATATGTGTATATATAATATAATATAATATATAATGTATATATATATATATATATATATATATATATATATATATATATATATATATATATATATATATATATATATATATATATATATATATATATATATATATATATAAAGATGGTGGTTATTTTTTTTTTCTTTTTAGCAAACAAGAAGACATAACAAACTCTTCTTAATTCATTTCCTGATAAAGATTTACTAAAATCTTCTTTAGACAATTTATTAAAAACTAAAAAAAAATATATTTTTTAATATAACATCTTGAAGTCATTCTTAAGTTTGGTAAGTTTAGATTAAGTGAAATTTAATGAGAGCTAATAAATGATTTGTAATAAATATGATTAACCAAAGAGTTTTTTTTAAGAGTTGTAATTATGTTTTATTTATTTTTAGAGTTCTCAAACTTTTATAAAATCATGCTATGAATATTGCCTCAGTTTTTAGTTTTTTGCATGGTATTCGAGATTCATTCTTAGGTGTTGGAGTTGTTATTAACATTGATAATGAACAGACAAGTACTAGAAAACATAACACAAATGATACAAAAAAGTATGCTATTTATTCTTAGTTACCTCAGATTGTTGTTTTACATCAAATCTTCAATGATTTTTCATAATAACTATAAACTTAAAAAAGTTTAAGTATAAATTTAGAAGAAAAAAAGTTTTACCAATGATTGCACAGTGTTGTTTCTTGAATGGGGGTTTGTTATTGGTAAGCAAATTTATATATATACATATATTTTTTTAACATTTGTATTAATATAAATATATTATGTAACACATATGTTAAGAGGTAGAATGCTTGCCTTTATATAGAAAAGTACTGAGATCAATCCCCACCAGGTTTATGGTAGAACTGAACTTAATTTGTTTCTCTATTTTTTTTACAAGGTGTTTAAGGGATATGAGAGTGATATTTTGATTATTTAAGACTTTTCTAATCAAATAAACAAGTTAACATTTAACAAACATATTAAAATTTATTATAAATAAATAACAACTTTGAAAAATTAAAAAAAATAAGTAAAAAATTACACTTAGATAAAATTATAAAAAAGTGTCTTCTCCTTGGTGATATTAATACAGTAAAAAACATATATAAGATAAAGTCCTTCACTTTCTAATTCAGGTAAATCAAAATTACAGTTAAATATGAAATATAAATCAAATTAAAAATAAAATATAATAATAGTAATGCAATGTTAAATCTATTACAGACAAAATGAGAAAAAGTCAAATATACTAAATTAAGTCTAGCTTAACTTTAAATGAGTTAATACTTTTAACTTTTATTGTTTCAAATGGCAATCTATTACCTCATGAACATAATTTAAATATTTCTTATTTTGAATAAATGATGTTTATTGCCTTAAATATTTGTTCAATGTTATATATATAATATTTGAAGGTATTTTCCAAGTTGTTTTTTCAATTATATGACACCACTTATGCATTTGTACAATGACCTTATTCTGCAGTGTTTTAAGGATGCAAATTTTTTTGAGCCTTTCTTTATTTGAGAAATGACATAACTCTGGTATGGTAAAAGAGTTAAGAGAGGGTTCTAACTACAATAAAGTAGCTTCCTAGCCTTTAGTGGCTAAGAAGACCCTTAGCCTTAGAGAGGTGATAAGCATTGAAAAAAACAACTAGTTTACCATAGTTGATATTAACATAACTTTATATATATATATATATATATATATATATATATATATATATATATATATATATATATATATATATATATATATATATATATATATATACATATATATATATATATATATATTACATCATATAAGAAACTAATAAGGCATTAGTTTTATATATTTTTATAGAAATATAAATTTTACGTCTAATTTAAAAACAATTATTTTATAGCTCAGCATGGTACTTTTTGAATATTTTGTAGTTCCTGCTGTTAAATATCTTTTGACATTTGTAACTTGTAAGTTTGTTTTTCATATATTTTATTTAGTGTTTATATAAAAAAAAACTGTTTCATCTGAAAATTAATCTTTTATTTGACTTTTCATGCTTTACATTTGCGTTTTTCCCATTCACCCTCGTTCACCCACATTCACCCTTGCTTATACTGTTGACAATATATTTTATTAAGATTATTTTGTGAGGAAACAATGTATTTGTAAATAACGTTTTTTGATAATCTATTGGGTAATTCCACATCAAATCACCCAGTCCATTGAACCATGTGTCTTCTTTTTGTTTTATATTTTGACACATTATTCCTAATAATAAAAAAAAATTGCATGCAAAATTTCAGCCAAAAATGTTGAGCGGTTGACAAGATACTGCGATTTTAATATTGACCTGGTTTCCCAAAATGACCCGGTTCACATAACGTTCTAAAAATATCTTTTTCTTTAAAAAATAAGAAATAAAAATGTCAAAAATATAAAAATAAACATATATAATATTTTTTTGATGCTGAATTCAATAAATGTACTTAAAATGCTGAAATATAAAAGGAACAAGCTTAAAAGTTAATAAAACAACAAGTTTCTATAAACCAACTTTGGGGCCCAATATCTCAAAACACCCCCGTCAAATTTTTTTTTTTTTTGCTGTTAATATATTTTTTGCTTATAATCTTACTAGGCACAAAATATCTAACTGGAAAAACAACTGAAACATATAAAACTTTAATATCTAAGATGTATTACTTTTTCAAAAAAATTCCTAAAAAATGTTTGTAAATACAATAAAAATAAGTTTATCGTAATTTAAAAATGTATTTAAATATACAAGATTTTTCAAGGTGCAAGTTATTTTGACTGTGTTTGTAATAGTTCACAATATTGTTCCCATTTTACTTGTACTTCTTCTATTTCAGCATTTTCAAACACATAGTTTCTACCGGAACTAGAGCAAGCTTGTGGAACAGATAGTTTTTTCAATATGTTGGTGTAAGGAATAAAACAGTAGTCCTCTCTTTCAGGCCAGTTAAAACAGATTGATGTACCTTTTGGGTGAAGAAACTTAACTTTAACATCAACTTCTTCTAGGTTAGTTTCAGTTACAATGCCGATCCACCACTTATCATCATAGACTACAGCTACATAACCTCCTAAAGTGACAGTATCAAGTTGAAATATATCTTGTTTCTTTTTAAGGTTGTGAATTATTGTATAATTAGTGTCTGTACTACACCTCTTTGCCCCAACCCTGTTATCTCCAAGATGTATAAATTGATGAAAGCTACGAGTACCAGGTAGAGTTGTTACACCAGTGTACCTTTCTCTTTGCTCCTCACATTGCAATTGTAAGTCTATCCCCTTTATGTAAATGAAGTTAACAACCTTGATTTTCTCAATACAAAATTCATACATAGCTTCAGATGTGAGAATTTGGTTTCTGTATGGTCGTTTTAAACTTTTTTGTGCTGTTAACCTTTTTACAGTGCCGCCAATCCCATCGCATGGTGACTTTCCGTGTGACGTGGCAAAAAAGTTCCATTCAACTTTAAGGGAAAATTCGCTCTCTAGTTGGCATAGATTGTAAAAGCTTTTACAATTTTTGTACTGTCCTGCGCAACCATCAGTAAATAGATGTAATTTGGACAGATTGGAAAATTTTGTTTTTAATATTGGTATGATTAGTTGAAATATTTTGTACACATAAGTTACATCATGTGTAATGTCGTCTGATATAAAACAATAAGAAATATGTTTCAGTACAGCTTTATCATCTTTATAGTATATCACTAATGGATGTAAAGAACATTGTTGGGTGTTCCAATGATAGCTTTGTATTTCATCTTGGACTACAAAAGTATAATTTTCAGCAAAGTCCCCAATAATGATAATGTTTGATTGATCCATATTTTGTTTTAGTTGGTTAAGGTACTGTGATTGAGAGTGAGCAATAAAAGAATGAGCTTGTAGCTTTTCAAAGCAAGATACTAATAGTTCAACAAATGTTGAAACATCTGCTGTTAAACTCAATAGTGTTGCATGATCAGTAGTTTGCCATTGCTTGTAGTGTATCTCAAAATCATCTTTGTATTCTCCGAAAATCTCATACATATATTTGGTGAGGGTTTCTTTACTAGGACAATTATCACACTGTGCAAGCATGCATTCTTTGTTTTCTACTGAGCAAATGGTTTTCGAAAGTAAATCCTTATACTTTAGTCCAATATTTAAGGCATCTACTAGCAATATGGCATTTTGGTGATAACAACAAACACAAACAGAATGTGTACCATTTGCACCTGGCAAAATGTACCACTTTGGTCTAAGTGAAGCAAATTTTGAGTAACTTATTTGTATTGCTGGATTGTTTTCTTTGTATAATACATATAGTTCTTGTAAATTACACAAAAGCAGTTTTTTTTGTTTATGGATATTCTTTTGAATGCTAACATAATCTTTTTTTCCAGACATAGTTCTACATAAATCACTTGAGTCATAAAACAATTTAACAGAATCTTCTATTTCTTTGTGTAAGACTTTACCTTTATACAATGGAGAGATAGCTAACAATCCTTTTTTATTAAAAATTTGTCTAGCCATTTTTGCTTGGTATTCTGTAACTGCAAAGTTATTTTGTACTTCTAATATCGACCAACTTGGGGGTGCCAGTGTTAGAAGTTGAACAATTGTCCTTTTGTCAGAACATAGAATTTTTTCTTTTATCAAGCTCATAATTTCATCAAAGTTTTTAGCTTTCTTTTTCATGTTATTTGTTTCATAACACAGTTTTGATGGAACATTGACTTGACTTTCAGTTTTTCTAGTAACGTTATTTACCATTTCGTTGATGCGCGCAATTTTTCGCTTTCCTTCTGAGAGAATATGTTTTGATGACTTAGAATGAGATTTTAGAGGAGATATATTAAAATTTTTGAGTTCTTCATTTATCTCCTGTCTTTTTGATTTGAATGATGGTATTAGAAAATCCTCATCTTGTTCCTGGCTTTGTTTCTTTTCTTTAAGATCTTTTTTTATGGCAATCTTTTGCTTACAAGGTTTGCAAAGTTTCTTCCCAGGAGCAATATTCAAACTACTTCTCATCATGACTTGTGACTCATTTATTGTAACTACTATGAGATTTTCTAAAAGTAATTGAATTGTATAAAGCTTATCTGCACAATTGTTCAAAACATTGTTTATGTTTTAGAAAATACAAATTAAAAAAGTATATATATATATATATATATATATATATATATATATATATATATATATATATATATATATATATATATATATATATATATATATAATATTTAAATTCTACATCTATTTACTTGTGATTTTCTTTGTATGTTTATTGAATGGATCACAACATGCTTTCTGCCATATAGGATACAATTTCAAATATTTTGTAGTATGTCTTTCACATAATATCGTTAAGTTTGATAACTCAATGTTACAGCGTAATGATATAGTTATTTTTTCTTCATTGCTTAAAGTTTCAATAACATCTTGTTGGCCATTGCATTCATCTGATGTCAATAAACCAATAGAACACATCTTATAATAAGTTACTTAGTATGAATGTATTTCCTAAAAAAAAAGGAAAAAATTGTTCTTTTCTACATAATTTTGAGTAAAAAAAAAATGAATATAGAAATAATTCAAACCTTTTCAGAATCCTTTTAATGTATAATTTTTTACATTGATAGATATTGTTAATTTTCTTTATAAATACTATATATATATATATATATATATATATATATATATATATATATATATATATATATATATATATATATATATATATATATATATATATATATATATATATATATATATATATATATATATATATATATATATATATATATATATATATATATATATATATATATATATATATATATATATATATATATATATATATATATATATATATATATATATATATATATATATATATATATATATATATATATATACAATCTATATATATCAAATTTTTAAAATTTAAATAAAATTTTACCGATAAATGTTGTTATAACTGAACTTTTTATAAACTAGTTTTTATAAAATTTTACAAACTATAGTTGTCAAAATTTTAAAAACAAATGCACTTCAATATCACACCTTGTCAGATTTTAAAAACAAAACAGGATGTTTTTTTCAGTTGTTAAGATCAAATAACAAATTTATTATATAATTAAGACTTCCTTAAATATAACTAAATTTAATATTTTACAAAATTCTATTTGCAAGTTTTTTAAACTAATTTATTGAAAATTTGATATATCTTTAAAATTAAAGTTACATATGTTTTAGTTGTTTTTCCAGTTAGATATTTTGTGCCTAGTAAGATTATAAGCAGCTGAAAATATTAACAGCAAAAAAAAAAAAATTTTGATGGGGGTGTTTTGAGATCTTGGGCCCCAAAGTTGGATTATAGAAACTAGTTGTTTTATTAACTTTTAAGCATGTTCCTTTTATATTTCAGCATTTTAAGTACATTTATTGAATTCAGCATCAAAAAAACATTATATATATTTATTTTCATATTTTTGCCATTTTTATTTCTTATTTTTTAAAAAAAAAATGTTTTTTTAGAATGTTATGAAAACCGGGTCATTTTGGGAAACCAGGTCAATGTTAAAATTGCAGTATCTTGTCAACCGCTTAACATTTTTAGCTAAAATTTTATGTTTTAACTTTTTTATTAAAGATGCAACAGCCAAAGAAGTTTTTAAAAAATTTGAGGAACCATGGTTCAAAATTTCCTAAATTTTGGGTGATTTGATGTGGAATTACCCTATTTCCATTTATTGGGCAAATGAATATATATTTTGCAATTACAATTGTTAGTATTCATTTTGTTTTAGAAATTCATTTATATTAATTATTGCAATGTTATTGCATTTTATAATTTTTTTTAATATTTTTTTTTTAATTTTTTGTACAGCTTTAACTTGAATGTTATGCCAACCACAAACAATCTTTTTTAACATAAAATATTCTCAAAAGAGACTGTCGAAATTTATTTGGGATCTGAAAGAAAAATATAATTTTGAGTTAAATTCGTTTATTCTAAAATTATTGTAATTAAATTAAATTGGTCTATCCTAAAAGCTGCGTCTATAATAGTTTCCGAATAATGTATTCTATGTTTGCAAAATAAAGTTGAACAATCACTAATTTAAAAAACTTATTAAATAAAAAATCTTAAATAATTTCTGAATGCAAGCATGGAAATAAGTACTTTTTAAAAAATCATAAAAACAAATGACTAAACAAAAATTCTCCATATTCCTTTTACAATTAATTTTATATTTATATATATTTATATATATAATCTTTAAAAGTCATATTCTTATTATATGATATGTTTATAAATATACAAGTTGATTTCAATAAAAAAGGCAACATATAATTTTTTAAAATATACTTTGATATAATAATACATCAAGAATATTTTGATGACTTATCGTGGTCATCGTCATAAGGTAATAATAAAACTTTACAAAATAACATAAAACAAACTGTTTTTAAAAAAAAAACTTTAAAAGGCGTAAAATATAAAACCAATAAAATAATATAATTGTGGTGTTGGTTAAATTTTATTCAAAATTAGTCTCTAAGTTTTTGTTTTAACATTACCTCTGTCATCTTGATTGAGAGGAACTGGCCCAATACCTTATGAATATCTCATGTCAAACTCTCTCTTTTTTTTTTTCATCTCCAGGGAATTTTTTAATCTCTAATTTTTCTTCTTATTATTAAGATTATTATTATTATATATTTATTTATAATAATAATAAATTATAATAATTCTAGAATTATATATTTATTCTAGAATAGTAGATTTATTAATCTAGAATTCTCTGGTTAGATTTAAAATTGAATTTAAAAATGTATTAAAGAATTTTTCTAAATTTTAAAAAAATGCTTAAGCTATGACTACCATTAGCAATAAACTGATTGGACATGAGTTAGGTAAAAAAAGGTTTAAATCCTCAAAATCATTGTTCAATATGTTAACAATAACAGAAGTTGCTTCATTGATTGGTACTGATGAATATAAATTAACTACATTGAATTACTTAAGTTTCATTAGTGTCTATCTTTCATTCTTTTGCATTTTTGACAAAACTACTTGAATAAATTAGTCAATTTTTGTTTAGTGTAAGTTTAATAATTTTAACCAGATACTCCTATGTTCCATGGTTGTTTGTTATATTTTTGTTTAGTGTTAGTTTAATAATTTTAACCAGATACTCTTATGTTCCATTGTTATGTGTTAATAGTGGAAACAAAAGAATTCATTAAGTAGTCTAACTTACCCTGTTTTCAGGTCTAATTTACCCTGTTTTCTTAGTTTACATAACAGTTTTTGAAGTTTAGTAGTGAATGTGGGTTCTGGTTTGTAATCAATAATTTTACTATTTTTTATTTGTTTTTCTGATTTACTTTAATTTTAGAATAATAAAGTAAAATCTGTTTCTTTAGATGTAAATGCTCTTTTAGGTTTTGCAAAACAAAGCTTTTATGTCTTGTTAAATTATCTTTTAATTAAAAAAAAATTAGTTAGAATTTTCAAATGTTTTTGTCGAAGAGTCTCTGTCTGTATTTGTTTATTTTGTCATTTGTATTCTAAGACACAATATATATATATATATATATATATATATATATATATATATATATATATATATATATATATATATATATATATATATATATATATATATATATATATCAGGGGATGCGGAGTCCCAAAAAAGACTCTGGATTTGAAAGTTACAAAAAGATTACTTCATCCTAGTTTTTGGTATCCAAGAGCTCTAAAAATATAAATAAGTTTATGGACTACTAATAGGAAAAAAAGACTTTTAGGTTAGAGAAATAATCATTTTTTGAACCCGGAGTCCTTAGGTATATTAGCGGCAAGGAATCCAGGAAGCCGGGGTTAAAAATAATAAGTTTCTCATGAACTTTTTTCTTATAGCAGATCATAAGTCAACAAACATGTTTAGAGCTTCTGGACACTAGAGACTTGGAAAAAGTAGAGATACAAAGCTGGAGTCCTTTTGGGACTCTGCATCCCTGATATATATATATATATATATATATATATATATATATATATATATAGCATCCTAGTTGCAACTTTTGTGGACATGTTTTTTTTGTTTTTGTTCTATTGTTTTTTTTTCACTTTTTTATACTATTATATATATATTTTTTACTCTTATTTTATTTCTTTTTTTATTTATACATATTTAAATATATTGTTTTATTATAAAAATATAATTTTTATATTAATTTTTTGTTATTTTTATTTATTTATTTTATATTATATATCATTTTTAACTTCATCTATTTACAAAAACGACTAATTACAATAAGATAATTAAATTTAAACCTTGCTGTAATTCTAACCCTAAGCCTAACTTTGATTCCTGGCCTAACCAAACCCTCAGTCGATGTAGCAGCACTCCCTTGCGAGTCAGGCTATTTGATAGTTGGTGTATGTACTTTTATATTAGCATAATGTGTTTACCATTATGCTAATATAGGAACTTCATTTTTTATAGGTATATATAGGTACATTTTTTTACAAAAAAAATAATGCTTATGGGGAAAAAAATTAACGGGTACACTAAAATAAAGTTTTGGAGTATTTTTATTTGTTCCCAAAAGCTGCAACAAGCAAAATGTGCCTCAACACGCATTATTAAAAGACACTTAATACAAAAATAGATGTTCTCAAATGTAATAACAACAATAAAAATTAAATTAATAAATAATAATTTAGTACACAAAAGTGATATATTTTGTTAAACCCAGTTGTTTTAAATCAAGGTAATTAGTTTGAGAAAAAAATAAAAATAAATAATAGATAATTTTGCAAATTAATCTTATTTAAAGATTATTCCAGCTTATAGAGGTAGACTTGAGGTAGCTTATAGAGGTAGACTTGATGTTAATAAATAAGTCAAAAATGATAACGATATTAAAAAATATAACAAAGAACAAACTCTAACAAAAAGCGGAAAATATTTTATTAAATTTTTTTCAAATGTAAATCACTGGGTGAAATTAGCTATTATTGTGCAAAAGGGTTCTCTAGCCTTGGATTGTTTCCACATACAAAAAGATACTGGTTGCATGATGATACCTTGGATTTACTTTTTAAAAACAAATAAAAAGTCTCTGTAAATAAATTGCCAGTTTTGTACTTAACGTACAAAACTTTTAGTTGTAACCCTTTTGTTTTCAATTTTAAATAAATAAAACCTGTTTTAAAAAATTCGAAAAAGTTTGAACATTTTTCCTAAATAGCTCAAAAGTGTTTGAGTTCGAACTTTTTTAAAAACGTTCAAATTGGCAGTCCTAATAAGTGCAGAAGTATTTAGTTCAGGTTTGCTTTCAATATAAATCTTAATAATAAAAATTAGGAGGTAAAAATAGAATGCTCACTTGGTAAGCAAAACATTTTGGAATAATAAGATTGGGTAAGAATTTAACAATAATTAAAAAAGAGATCCTCTTAGCCTCTTTGCCTCACAGTTAGCTTGGAGAGCTGACTACAGTTTTAAAAAAAAATCAAAAACCTCATAATAAGCCTCATAATAAAGAGATATTCTTATGAAAAATTAGATTAAAGTAAAATAAATTCAGGTTTATATTTCAGGCTTATATTACAGGTTATATCACAGGTTTATATCACAGGTTTATATCACTTTAATGCAGATTTATATTACTTTAGTATATTTTTCTACTTAGCGATATTACTGAAAAATCAAGTTCAGCAAAGTACAGTTTGGTCATGGCTTGAACCATCTATGACTTACACATTTAAGTACTTGTGGGTGGTTCCATTGTTTTGGCTATGTAAAATACTGAACTGTTTTTGGTTCTTGGTTAGTAATTAAGAATAATATTTTTTATAGCAAAAAAGTTAAGTTTAGTTGAATTTTTTTTTATTATTATAAGAAAAATTTTTTTTCTCTTTTTTGTTTTTATTTTTTTGTTTTGTTTTGTTTTTGATGGTTTGACCATATTATTTTATTGATAAAATTAAAAAAAAAACTTTATCTAGGAGATTGCAGATGTAGCTTACAGGAAAAAATTGGGTAGACCTGTAACATCTCTTATTGCTACTAAAGAGAGGTTTTTATTTTTTATTTTCTATTTATTTGGTTTCTCTTAACATAAATTTTATACAAAGAAAACTAGTTTGTTTATTTAGTAATGTGTGAACTAGTTTGTTTACTAAATTATGTAAGCATAGTAACCAACTGGTTACTATGGTACCAAATTATGTTTTAAAGAACTTAAAGTCTTGAAGACTTATAATTTTAAGTTTTTTATTGTAACTGACCTCTTCAGTACCAGACCTCTTCAGTGAGTTTGTTTTTTACTGCTACCTAAGTGAATATTATGCTTTTAATAGAAAATATTTTTTTTGAATTAATATAAAAAGGATTAGAAATTAAATAATGGTATTGAATATAAAGTTTATTGTCATAAAATTTATTTTTAAATTACTTTCTTGAATATATATATTTGTATTTTTTCTTTAGTGTGTTTAAAGTAATAAGCAAAATGTTGGCTGATTTTTTGTTCAGCATACAAGTTGAAATACTTTTTCTGATTCAGGTAATTTTTTTTCATTGTTAAAATTTGTTATTAGTGTCTGATAATTTTTTGTTGCTTGTTCACTCATGCTATTCAAAATTAGTAAATTAAAGATTCAAATACTTTGCTAATAAAATGTGAATAATCAAGACATCTTAAACAGTCATTTTCCAGGAATATGTAGTTTTGAGAGTAGTGAGTTCTGGGAAAAGGAATGTCTTGTTATTGTCTTGTTATCACAAAGAGTTTTAGTTAAGAATAAGTTTAGCAATGGAAGCAGTAATGATTTGGATGTCTTGATTATCCTGTTTCTCTAGGATGTCTTGATTATCTTGTTTCTCTGAGATGTCTTGTTTATCTTGCTTCCCCATGATGTCTTAATTATTCAGTTTCTCTGAGATGTCTTGATTATTGTGTTTCTCTGGGAAGTCCTGGTTGTTCTGTTTTTCTGGGATGACTTGATTATTCTGTTTCTGTGTGGTCATTAGGTTCAAGAGTGTGGTCATTAGGTTCAAGAAATTAACAATTTCATAATATTGATACATATGCTGGTAAAGAAGAAATTATTTCAAAATGTATATAGATAAAGATTTAATTATTAGTTCTTTCCAAATAGCTAAATAGTTGTTGTCAATAGTTCGGCTAAATAATTATTATCTCATTCTTCTTTGTGTATGGGGTGTAATCTTTAGCTGTCTTTCAGGTCTTCTGGTAACATTATCAATTGCTTTTGAAAGATTCTTTTGATAGTTGAAATACAACTGATTTACAAAGGATACAACTGAGGATCCAAGTAATGGCTTTGGGATAACATTAGAATTCAAGCAATAGCTTTAGAATAGAATAATTTTCTACTGTTTATTCTATGACAAAGCTATTGAAATGCACAAAATTGAACTGTTTATTTAGGGAAAATCATTTTTGCTCTACCTGTTTTAATTATTTCTTACAAAAATATTTTCTGTGTGTGTGTCAGGTGAAATACAAATATAGTTTTTTTGTTAAAAAATTATATACATTTTAATCTAACAGAGGGAATAACTGTAGATATAACCTTGAAATTATGAATTATTCACCTAAACACAGTTTTTAGCTGTGACTATATCGTTAGTTAATATATTTCAAACAAAATTCAACAAAGTTGTTTCTGTTTGAAATATATTAACTAACGATATAGTCACAGCAGGTACATTTACAATAGCAGAAACATTTTTTTAGTTTCGTATACATCACAAAAATATTTTATGTTTTGCAAGTTTAGCCTTTGATAAATTTGAAAAACATCATAAAATATTTTTGTCATGTAAAAAAATTTCTGTTCATGTTTATTGTTGAACATCAAATAAATGTTTCTGCTAATGTATTGCAAATATTGACAATGACTATTTTGTTAGTTAATATGTATAAATCATCATAAAAATATCAATATAAACTTCATAAAAACTTGATATGTAATTTAATTTTTCCACCTGTTTTGCACACAATCTGTTGTTGGAATCTAAAAAGTCTTGCGTTTTAAAAAGACCTAAGTGTCAATATATAATAGCTTTGTATATTGAATCTCCTAGAATTATACTTACATAGATCTTTTAAGGGGGTTGTATAGTAATTAAAATTAAAAAATCATTTTTTTTTAAATTCATTTTTATATCAATAATGATATAAAAATGAATTTAAAATGAATGTAATGATTGTGATTATTGTAAGTAAGCGATAATCCAAGAAGACGTAAAGAGGACGACTCAGTAAGAGGATTGCCATTCATTAATATAGGAATGTTGACCATATTACGGTAGTTGTTTGCAGTAAGCAATTGGGTTTTTTTAGAGTTGAAATTCACAAGCCACTGTGAACCCCAATCTATTACTGAAGTGAGATCAGATTCAAGATCAGCTGCTTGTTCTAGGCGATCGAAAAGAGAAGACTTTTTGTCAAGACAGGAGTATAAAGTTGAGTCATCAGCAAAAAGAGCTACTTTAGATGAAAGGTTGTCAGGAAGATCAATTATGTAGATAAGAAACAAAACAGGGCCCAGGCTTTTCAAACGAAGTTTATTTTTAAACACTTTAAATTGTTTTATTGGATTCTTCGACTCAAAATATGTAATTTAATGAATGTAATGATTGTGATTATTGGACTTTTTGTGTCGGTTGTCAGCACAGTATCCACAGTATATTTAATCATACAAAGATATATCAATTAACCGCATACAAAACCTATTGGAAAATTTTAAATTGAACTTTGGTTTAATAAACTATTAAATTATGTAAAAACTTGCTCTCTCACTGTAACCTTGGCTAATCTAAACTTGGCTGTATGATTATCAATACCTGAGAAGAGTTGACAATGCTGTCTCAGTAGACTTGATTCTGCTTACTGGTTTTTAAAATTAGTTAGAGTTTATCAATACTGCTACTACTACTACTACTACTACTACTACTACTACTACTACTACTACTACTACTACTACTACTACTACTACTACTACTACTACTACTACTGCTACTGCTACTGCTACTGCTACTGCTACTGCTACTGCTACTACTACTACAACTACAACTACCACTACTACTACTAGTACTACTGCTACTGTCACTACTTGGGTAGTTGAGTTCATTTTCATGTGTTTGAAAAAAAACTCATTTACCCAAGTAGTAACATTTGTGTATTATTGTGTATAGGAATAAAAATAACAAGACCAAATATTGCATAGCCAAGTCCAAAGACTTATAACACTGGTGTTAAATATGCATAGTTATGTTTTGACATAACTATGCATATTTAACTAACTATATTTTGACTTTAACAAAAATAATTGATTTATGACTTTCCTTTTAAATGTTTTTTGAATTATTATAGCAAAATGCAAATCTTTATTTCTGTATGTGTTTTAATTTATATATTTATATATCTGTTTTAATTTATATATTTATATATCTATATACTATATTAACGAAGCTTACCTATATTTAGATGAAAAAAAACTTATATAAAGATGAAAATGTTTAAAGATAATAATATATATATTTTTAAATTTAGGCACAATTAGTTGGTTTGATTCCTGTAGTTGGTCCTGCTCTTTCATTTATTCATATGGCTCTTTTGTATTCTCTTTATGCATTTGAGTACACATGGGCAAATTTAGGTGCAAGTTTTTTTTGATTAATGTTAATGGTGCTTTTTTTTAAAGCTTTTTTTGATTGTTTAAATTAAATCAAGTTTATTTTTTATGAAAAAGAATTTATAATTACAAGAATCTGATTTATGAAACAAAATATGTTTATATATATATATATATATATATATATATATATATATATATATATATATATATATATATATATATATATATATATATATTTATATATATATATTTAAATATATATATATATATATATAAACATATATATATATATATAAACATATATATATATATATAAACATATATATATATATATATATATATATATATATATATATATATATATATATATATATATATATATATATATATATATTATATATATATATATATATATATATATATATATATATATATATATATACACACAAACACACACACATATATTATATATATATATATATATATATATATATATATATATATATATATATGTATATATATATATATATATATATATATATATATATATATATATATATATATATATATATATATATATATATATATATATATATATATATATATATATATGATACAGAGTTATCTAAAGAAATTTGGAAACTTAAAGAAGAAAACTTTTTGTTTGTTATTAAATGGAAAATTATCAAGCGTTGCCAAACATATAATCCTTCGTCCAAAATTTGCAATCTTTGTCTTAATGAAAAGTATTTTATTTTAACGCATACAGGGGGAAACCTGTTGAACAAAAGGAACGAGTTGGTTTCAAATTGTAGGCATAAAAATAAATTCCTTCTTTCGTTTTATGATACTGGCCATTAGCTGATTTATATAAGATTTTCTTTGACGTTTTCTTTTTTTGTCTCTATAGAGACGTCAGATGTCGCTCCACTGTATTTTGTAATTTTATTAACGGTTTGTTTGTTTTTGATATAGTACATGGCTGATGATTGCCGTATAGGCATGAAACTATTAGTCCCATGAAAAGTTGTTTTTTCTATATGTAAATAAAAATAAATATATATATATATATATATATATATATATATATATATATATATATATATATATATATATATATATATATATATATACCGCTCTAGTTAGAAAGTTGTTTACTTTCTTTATTATTGAGCACTCTTAACCGAAATAGAGTTTTGTATTACTATTGTAATACAAATTTAACATCAATCGATATATATATATATATATATATATATATATATATATATATATTTTATATATATATATATAGAGAGAGAGAGAGAATGTGAGGTCACTGTTAGCACACGTGAGAACTGAGAAAAATGTGAGAAAAATGATACAATTTTATAAAAATTAAAGATGTGATAATAAAAATTGTTTATTTGGCCTAATTCAGCATTATGAAACACAGTAATCACATACAAGAGTTATGAAAAACAGTAATCACATACAAGAGCAAAAAAAAGTTTAATTTGCTGACCCTGCAATCTTTTTGTTTTGAAAACATTAAATCTTATGAAATTATTTTATAAAACTATTTATATGACTTTTTTGACATGTCTTAATAAAGTTTGATACAAATAATGTTGAGCTCATGCAGAGTTTAGTCTATCCCAAACCTTACTGATATTGATTAATGTAATGCACAGTAGGTAGAAATGGGAAAAAATTTAGTTGTCTAATCTTAACAGTTTATTTAGTTTTAGTTACTGTATATATTAAGAGAAATTTATTGATAATTTATATTTATAGATAATTAATCTATTAAATCTCTTAGTTACCAGGACTCTGAGCATTTGAATATTAAAATTTGAAAAAAAAAATTATAATTATAAATAAGTAATTTTGGTTACATCAACGTTGATATTTCAATTACATCTGCATTGTCAAAATACCCAATTAGTACATATTATTTTAGAGTATTTAGAGATAAGAAAAACCATTGCATAAAATAAATTTGTCATAGCATGTTATCTCAGTTATACTTTGAAAATCACAGATTAAAAAATAAAATTATTTTTTGTGACACTATAACTAATAATTAACACAATTTGCTATGTGCTGTCTTAAATTTATCTGATCTATATGATGCTTTAATCGAGTTTCCATTGATTGCTTGTCCCCTTAGGTCCCTGTTCAAATTTGATATGTTTTAATTTTATTGTTATGGTATCTAATTTTGCATAGCAACAACCTGTTTTTACATTAACCTTGTTTTAACAGTTTTTTATTTGCACTAAATACACAATAATAAATGTGTGTATCAAAATGAGGTTCATATTTCTTATAAGGGTAAATTTGATATGGATACCTTTCTTACCATAGCATAGCAACAACATATTTTTGGTAGTTGTTAGTAGTTAAATTACTAACACTAACAGTAATTTAAGTGCTTTTAATTAAAAATTTTAATTGTTAAAATTTTAAAGTTATTCATAATTATTAAAATATTAAAATTTATTAAGCCAAAAATTGCTTAGTTTGAAGACGTTGATTTTAAGCAATTTAATTTTCTACAATTTGTTTACTTGTATAAATAAAGGTGGAAATCTTCTAACTATACTGTCAAAAATTAGAAAAGAAGTTTGTGAATCTGCTTAATAAATATTTAATTTTAATTAAATATTTAATTAAATGAATATTTAATTTAATTGTCAGAAAAAAAGTCAATGTACTTGACATTTGTAAATAGCTATTTACAAGTTACCGACTTGGTCGAAAATTTGATGGTAGTTCTAATAAAGTTAAAACAACTTTCATCTCATTCATCCAATCAATTATTATTTCATCTCATTCATCCCATGAATTATTTTTTGCTGTAATTGCTGCCAAGAACGTTTCAAATATTTTAAATACAGATAAAGCAAGTAAATATTCAGCAGATAAAGCACTGGCTTTAATAATTGATGCCAGTCTGACAAAATATTCCTATCAATTGAGTAGAAGTGGAGCCTTTGAGAAAGAATTTATCTACCCCACTTTCAATGATATCAGGGTTGCAAAGTTGAAATGTTATCCTGAAAATATAACAGTGGAGGACTATTCAGCTTCAGTTCCTTTAAAAGATTTGATGATTCATTTGCAAAGAATCAGTGCAGTTCAGAAACCTGTGAGAGGCACTTTGTATTAAGTGACAATGCAATAAAAACAATGACTCTCATGTATAAGGCTGGTTTTGATAGTGCTGCTGGCCAAATTTATAAACAAGTTTTATCAGAATCTGACATGAACTATTATTACTTGTCTAGCTCACTGGGTTTAACAACAGCAATAAAAAAGTACCTATTTGAAGAAATCAAAAGTCATCATCTACAGCCTATTTGGAGACCTTTTTGCATTACAAGATTTGCATACAAAACAGAATCGAAGATTAGAATCAGAATCAAAGAAGATCAGTACGATAAAAATGAAAAGAAGCTTGGGTATGATTTTATTAGATGTTTGTGGATCTTTTATTGAAGTGAATTGTATTATTGAACTTACAATGATTGATGGGAAAGTTCAAACAGTATTATTTGGAAAAACTCATACTAAGCTGTTTAATGAGTGGTGTCTCTCCAAAAAGTATGAATACTTTAAATGTTTTGATATCCTTAATATAGATTATACTCACAGAGAATTTAAGTTTGGACTTTCCAGTCTCCATGCATGGATCTGATTTTTTAAGATGATTTTGCAGGTTGTATATAAAAACAAACAAGAAAGTGTCAAGCAAACAACACAAAGAAAAGGTATCTGTAACTAAACAAAAGATTTAGACTTATTTTATGAACGAAATTGAGCTTGTTGTTGGTTTACCCAAAAGTGGTCGTTCTGAATCAAGCAATGATGACATTACTTCAAGGGGTGCTTTTATATTATCTTGGTGACATATATTGTATTGACATTATTAGATTATATGTGTCCCTTAATTCAAGGTATTACATGGCTCAATCAGTGCACAAAGTATTGATACATAGACATGACATAATTCAGAGCCTTACATTACCCATAAGACTTAGAGGAAGCTCAAGAGAAATAAAGACAAAATAAAAATCTGATGAAATTCATTCAAAAATTAATTTACCACTTTGTATTTATAAAAAATTATTATTTAACTTAGCAATTTAAGTCTCCATAGCAACTAAATAAAATAAAAAATTATTACTTTTACAAAGAAGCGCGATCTCATATTGGTACTCGTGCCAAATTTAGTGAGTTTTGTTTTGCTAAGCAGAAAAAAAGTATCTATAGCAACAAAATAAAAAAAATAACACCTTCATAAGAAGCGCAGACATCATATTAGTACTCATGCTAATTTTGGTGAATATAGCTCTAATATTAATTTAGTTATAAATTTTGTCCAGTAAAAGTGAAGTCCACTGTGGAGTGGTTTAATTTAAAATAACTGATTACAAACTAGAATAAATTACATTTTTTAGTTTTGAGTATTGAAAATTAGTTTACAAACTTTCATCATATTTCAATAAATTTTGTTTTAAAATATTTTGGTTGAACTCAATTTAGGTTGGAATGTTGTTAGGCGACTAGCATACATAGAAAATAACTGGCCATATTTTGTTGGTTTCGGCGCATTATTAACAACACTTACAAACATCTCTTCATCAACAGTTATTAGGTAACATTTAACGGCATTATTTTCTCGCTTCTCCATCAGTTTTTCTCGCTTCAGATTGTATTATTTCATTTTTTTTCTCCGTGATTTGCAATGTTTTTGTATACAATTTTTTTTTAATAGTGCTTGTGTTTTTGGAATTATCTTTCCAGTATTCATACTTAGCGGATTAGAAGCGCAACCTATCTTAGATGGGTAAGGATTGGTTTTTAAGTTTTTTTTAGTAAAATTTTGCTGATCAGAGTTAAACATTATTTTAAATTTATAAAAAAATTTTTTTTGGCTGTAATAGACCTTAAATCAAATAAATCCTTGATTTGTTAAATCGACGTTTTAAAATCTGAACGTAAAATCTGAAAGTATTTTACATTTTTTAGTGATATTTCGTATTAAATATTTAAATTCCTAAGTTAATCTATTTTTTGAATATTTAAAAAAAAAATTTATTATCAGGGCTATGAAGTTTACTTTTTTATTTTAGTAAATATCCTTTGAGGCTGTTTTCGTTTGTTATTTGGCTCACGAACAGAACATTTCTTTTCAAATCAAGAATCGTTACCTGATGGAATTATGTTCCATTGAATTTGCAAGAATTTGCAGAACAACTAGAATTATAAAATTAAAAGTTTCTAATCATTTATATTAAAATATTTTTTAATCTGAATTAATAAATGTATGATGTAAAAATTTTCTAAATGAAAAATTGAAGTTTAAAATTTAAAAATAAAGTTTTTTTAAAAGAAAAGTTTTGTTTTTTATTACCGTAAAACCAATAACATTAGATTTAGAAGAAATATTTGGTTTACTTTTGTAGGGGAGGCTTTTTATTATTTTTTAATACGTATTTATTTAATCTTTAAACAATATTAATTAAAAAAATAATTTTTAGTTTTGATATTTAAGCGATTGTTAATGATAACAAGCTAAACTTGTAGGAATATATAAAATAAGACAAAGATTACAAGATAACAACAGTGCAAAAGATAACAATACAAAAGAATACAGGATAACAAGTTAACAGGTAACAATATATTAAGACAAAAGATAACAGGCTAAATTCTTAATAATAATAATAATAATAATAATATATATATATATATTATATATATATATATATATATATATATATATATATATATATATATTATATATATATATATATATATATATATATATATATATATATATATATATATATATATATATACATGTTATATATATATATATATATATATATATATATATATATATATATATATATATATATATATATATATATATATATATGTATATATATATATATATATATATATATATATATATATATATATATATATATATATATATGTGTGTGAATTTTTTTATAATAAAGAATTTAATTCAAAGACGTCATTATTGCTATACTTCTCTTTTGATTAAAGTCACAAAAAAAGTTTGTCTCATTTACTCAACATGCCTGATCAGCTTGAGACTGGTCAACGTATACTCACACTTCACTAAGAATTTTATCTAAAACCAAAACAGAGAAAAGTATGAAAAAAATCTTTAAAAGTAAATAAACGAGCAATTATTGGTTTTCATAAAAATTTTTTTGGTGCGTCAACTTTTGAAATAGTTCGCATTGATACCAAATAATTAGCCAAGATGTTATGTTAGTATATAATAAAGTTGCAAGTGAAAGTATGATACAAGCCGAGTTTCAAAAAAACTTAAAAAGCCGTTTTGATTAGCAAAGAGGACTTCTGGGAGCATCTTAATAACAAACAAACAAAAAATCACACCAATAAACTGAAATTTATATATATGTTAATTTTTTTTCTATACTTTAATACCTAAAAAAAAGAAATCAAAGAAGATTCAGCATTTTTGGGTATAAAACTCCAAAAAAAATCTTTTCGCAGATTCCCTTAATAGCGCCTTTTGGCGTAAATCTATGTCTATATAAAAAGTTAAGTAAAATTAGAAATAATTTTTTGTAATTAGCTTTGTAATTACTATTTCTACTGTTATATATATATATATATATATATATATATATATATATATATATATATATATATATATATATATATATATATATATATATATATATATATATATATATATATATATATATATATATACACATACACACATACATATATATATATATATATATATATATATATATATATATATATATATATATATATATATATATATACATATATACATACACATATATATATATATATACATATACATACATACACACACATACACACATACATACATACACACACACATATATATATATACATACAAATACACACACATACATACATATATATACACATATACACATACACACACACACACATATATATATATATGTATATATACATTTTATTTATTTATTTTTATTATTATTATTATTATTGTTATTATTTTTTTTTTTTTACAAGCTAACAATATGCAGCTTTGCTTGCCGTTTAAACGACGATATTCCATTTAAGTCTTTTAATTTTTGATTTTTCAAGTTTTTCCATATTTTAGGACCCTGTGACATAATTGAAAATTCAGAACCCCGGGTTTTAGTTTTTTTAATATAATAGTTATGGAAGCTATTTGATCGTAGATTATAACTTTGAGAAAATGATGATGAGAATATGTCTAAAAAAGAATTTGGTAGTATATTATTTTTATATTTAAACATAAAAATAAGAATTTGATATAAATTAAGTTTTTCCAAGTTTAAGACTTTCATATTTGTCATTGCATTAGAAGGATTGTCCATTCTACCTGGATAATGAATTACTTTACAAATATGGTTTTGCAAGCTTTTTAGTTTGATTAATTTTGTTTTGTGTGTATTAGCCCACACTATATTAGCATATGTCAGATGACTGTGAATTAGACTAAAGTAAAGTTTTTTTCTTGAACAGAAGTCAAGAAACGGGCAACATTTATATAAAATACCTATTGCAGATGATATTTTTGTTTCAATGTGTCCAATATGATTTCTCCATGATAAATTTGATGTTGACAGGCTATTATTAGAGTTGCACAGCTGAACTATACATCATTAGATAGCTTATTCCTTCAGCTACAAAACTATGTAAAATTATTTAGATTTTATGAGAGTAGTTGGTAGTACCATTATAAATTGTACAGTGTGCACTGATTCTCGCCCACTTGAACTCAATCTCGCTATATTGATATAAAGTCGCCAACTGTGTAAATTAAAAAAGAACTTATACTTGCGTAGGGCAACGTTATATATAGGTGAGTGAGATTAAATCTCGTTAGTTAATTTCTATGCTCAATTGCACCATTTTATTTAAAAAGTATGGGGTTTTTGTGAATGCTGCTCGAAACAATTATACGTTATCGGTAAAGCTCGAAATGGGGAACCAACTCATTAAATGGTTAAGTCCTTGCGGCGGTTTTTAGTGATAAGACCATTAGGTCTTATAACAAATAAGACCATTAGAGTAATTTTAAATAAAAATAATAAAAAAGTTTATATAAATAAGTTTTATAAAAAATTTCCCATTTTCTAATTTCTTTTTCTTATTCAATACCTTTTTTTCTTTTTTTTCTTTGAGTTGCTTATCAGCATTAACAAATCGCAGTTGTTTTCTTTCGCATTTTTCTTTTTCCTGTTGGATTTTGTCTTGGAGATATTTCGGCTTTGCTGAGTATGCTTCTTGAGAAGTTAAAATGAAGTATTTAAGCTGACCTTTTCTGTTCGCTATCTTTTTCCGTGCGGTGGCCTTCGGATATGCTAAGACATCGTCATTTCCATCACCTTTATTGATAAAATCATATATATTCAATAAAAGAACAAGTATTTAATAAATTTAAAGATTGAATTATTTTAAAAACAAAAATTTAATAAAAGTTGCATTGTTGCTATGCAACTATTGATTACTTGATCAAATGAAATGAAAAAAACGTTAAAATGATTGACTGACTTACCAGGGTATGAAGAGTTTAGAAACGGAAAATCTGAAACTGTAATAGAATTAAAGTTTGATGGTTGTAAGATTTCTTTTTTTTTTTTGCTTAGTAAGATTGTTAAAACTATCTACAATGCAGTCAATATTTTTTTCTTCAACTGGTTTAACTTAATATGCAAGCTGATTATTACGAACAGTCTCTTCCTCCAAAATAGAAGTGTTGCTTTGTAACGAACTGTGAGTTGCGTTATCTTCTTCAGTGGCATTTTTTAATTATTCTAGATAATTCTAGATAACTTTTCCAGCATCTCTGGAAGCATCAACGTTTAAAAAACTAATTTCTTGAACAATTGATGGTTGGAATTTGTAAGAAAATAATAAATAATACTATTAAAATGCAAGTAAGTAAACGCTTCATTATAAGAATCCATAACTGCTGTAGAGCGATAATAATCCATCAGTAGCTTGAATAAATTGTGGTCGCATGATTGAAGCCAGTTTGATGCGTGTGAAGGCATTTCAACTAAGAACTTTTTTTATGCTTCATTTCTTATTTATTCTTATTTATTTTTTTATTAATGAAATTCGGTAATATGTTTATAATATATTCCAAATTTTATGTTAAAATGACTAGTATATTTTAAGTAGTTATTTCACAAAAATTTGGAATTTTTTCTTTTTAATTAGTTAATCGAGGCAAAGATTTTCAAGTTTGAAATATTAAAAAATATTTTTTTTACTGATGTATTTATGTTTTAAAAAAAATTTTACTATAGTTCCAATGAAATTTTTTTATATTTCTTGATGTACCACAGAAGAGTTGAGCTTTATGGGTTCTACAAGGTAAAGGTCCCGCTGAAGGTTAAAATCAGTTTGAAACTGAAAAATAAATGGACAACATGCAGGGCCGCATAACAGGTTACACAAGTGACAAGGTAGCGTTGGGCCCCTTGCTCTAAATGGACCCTGCGGATACCTTTAGAATGCTATTAAAAGAATGAAAAAGACAAATAATTTTTTAAAATTCAATTATGGAGTTTATTTAATTTAGAATACTTCAATACTTAAAATATTTGAAACTATTTTTTCTTGAATTCTCAAATCATTAGTCGTTTTCATGCAAAATTTCAGAGTATTTATAAACTTAATGTAAATTTTTCTACTCAAAGCACAAATTTAACAAACGAGCAAGATTAAAAAAAATAAAAAGGCATATAGAATAACAGCAATACAACAGCATTATGTTAATAAAAACTTTATTGATGTTTTTGTTTAAAAAATTGAAAGAAACGAATCAAAATATATGGTCTTAAACATTTTTTTTCACAAATACTGTTTGTCAATTTTGAATCAATTTAGCCAGTCAATCAATACAGTATATATTATTTTTATTTTTAATTTAAATTTTTTTTACCTTATTTACTGAAAAAGTTTAATAAAAAAAAAGACTATATTTTTTTCAAAATGTATTATATAACAAAATTTATCTTTTATTTTATTGACAAGATGCGGAAACCAACAAAACAAGTCTATCTTGATATAGGAAGAAAATCTTTTTATTTGGTGCCCCTATCTTTATATCTGCCGCCCGGGACAAACTATCCTATTCGCCTCCCCTCCCACCCTCTTGGCGTCCTTGCGAAAGTGGCAGTACAAAAAGAAACTTAACTGCAAAAAAAAAAAAAAAAAAATGAAAGTGAAAAACTCAAAAGTGCTTCGAAAAAAATAATCAATACTGACAAGGAACCAGGCGAAAAAAACCAAAAAAAATCCAGAAGAAAATAATGAAAAAGAAAATAATGAAAACAAAAACAACGTCTAAGATAAAAAAGATGAAAAAGAAAGTTATGTTAAATGAAATAAAATTTATGACAAAGATGTAGAAGAAAAAACTGCAAAAGATAATAAACAAAATACCCAATTAGAGAGTCATAAACTAAACATTACACTAAAACAACTCAACCCAATACGACTAAGAGTATATTATAATGAAGAACCAAATATAACAGTTGAGCCCGAGATAATTAGTCAACCAATAATAGGCTATTTAGTTAAAAAAAGGACAACAAAACATTTTTTCAGATGAAAGATCATTTTCTAGATTAAAATCTATAAAAAAATTATCTTAGATCAACAATAACTCATGATAGATTAACAATAACTCATGATAGATTAACAATAACTCATGATAGATAAACAATAACTCATGATAGATTAACAATAACTCATGATAGATAAACAATAACTCATGATAGATTAACAATAACTCATGATAGATTAACAATAACTCATGAGAGATTAACAACAACTCATGATAGATTAACAATAACTCATGATAGATTAACAATAACTTATGATAGATTAACAATAACTCATGATAGATTAACAATAACTAATGATAGATTAAATAGTTTAGCGATCAAGCCGATTAAAAATCAAGAATAAAGTTTAACAAAGTACTTAAAAAATATTTTCTGAGAAAAAGATAAGCTTTTTCAATTCATTTTAAAGTTATCTTTGTCAACCTAGTGTCTCTTTGCTTGAATCATGCTTAAATGTATTTTTTTATATGGAGAGATTTAGAGATTTAGGTCCTTATCGATTTTGCTTTCGACTAATAATTTTAATTAGTATTTCATCTAAATTAATTAACATCTTTTGCATTAGATAAATTCAACCAACACTTTATTTTTTTCTATTTAGTAACTTTTTATTTTATTTATTCAAAAGAAAAGTTATAAATTTTATTGCAAGTTATGTTGTGAAAATTTATTTTCATATATTTGTTTATTACTTTTTTTTCTTACGAATTTGATAATTCACATATTTTTACTAATTATTTCATTATTTTAAATCAAATTTAATATTGTTTGCTGTATTTAAAATTTTATCAATTAAATAAAATTGTTGAAATTTTTTGATATTTTCATAGTCCAATTAATTAATTTTTCTTCTTTTTTCTACTTTGATTCCCTTGTAACTTTTTGTTTCATCTTTATAAAAAGAAAGTCTTATGTATATTGGTAACAGTTAAATATTCCCCTCATATTGTATTGCCATATTAGCATACAATTACTCTACAATCATATTATTGTGTTTGGTTACATTGTAAGGCAAATATTTTATCACAGTTTAAAGTTCGCATATTAATCTTAACTAAATCATTGCAATCATGTATAATCATTTGGATACGAGGTTTACAAGTGAGGCTACAAGTGAGGCTAGCGTTATGATACTATCACCCTGATGCCATTTTATGAAACTATCACAATGCAACTATACTACAATATAACAATTAATTTCTTGAAATCTTAAAATGAACTACAAAAATTTATAAATACAAAATTTTTTTTTTAAAAAAAAACAATTTTTCTTTAATAAACTCTAAAAAATTCTATAAATTATTAACTACGAAATTTATACATAAAAATATTTATAAATGCCTAATAATTTTTTTTTAATACTTATTAGAATGTTCTAAAAAGATCAAAATCTTGTAGTGCCCATGCTTTGTCTCCATTGCAACCATCAGTCTTTCAATACTTAATATAACAAACTATATTTTTGGTTCAAAAACAAACTGTTCAATAGATAAAATGTTTTTGCCACAAGTTGGACATCTATAAGAATTATCTGCTAAAAGATTTCCTTTTATGCAGTACCAACAAAACAAATGGTCACAATTACTTACTTGAGGGTTAGTAGGTTTTTCACCACAAATGTTACAGTTTAGCTCTAAATTATCTGTTAATGAATTTACAAAACCAAAATATTTAATAATTAACATAAAAAAATTATAAAGTTTCGGAAAATTGATGAAAGGTAGCACACAGAAAATTGTTTCAGTAATTTTGGACCAAAGCAATTCTTTTCGCATATATGTGTAATCTATATATCGTGGAGATGGTTTATCCAGCCGTACCGTTTTCCAGTTGAACAATCTATCAAGTAAGTTTAAATACTCTCCATTTTTAATAAATAACACATAATTAACGAATTCAGCAAGTTGGAAGAGTGTTCCAAGTTTTGAAACAATTAGTGTAATATGAGGATTTTTAAATAATTTTTCAAAAACATGAAGAATATCAAATTGTCTGTTAACAATCCAGTATCTGGTTGAATTGAGAAAAAAATAAAACAATTTTTGCCTCTCTGATATACCATTAGGTGAAACGTACTTCATTTTGAAATATAACTGTCCAACAGTAGAATCTGATTTCTGCAACGAATATTTCCATATAATGAACTGTAATAAAACATCTATCTCTTGTTCATAATGGAGCAATCTAGTAAATGGCTTATTTAAAAGAGATCCTTTTATTTCACGTTTGATAATACGAAAAGCTTGATTAGTTAGATAATCTGCATCTAGCTGTGTAACACGCAATGCTTTATATCCAGTATTATTCATATCTGAAAATGTATAAAGAGAATAAATATTATTTTTATTACATAATATAAATTTTTTATTTAACATCTTTTATTTTACACTATTTTTGTTTACATGGGTTTCCATTTTATTTCTATCTTTGTATATGATATCATAAAAGAGTTGAAGGAATTTTTTTACAAATTTAAAAGGCAAGTGTCTTTTACAATAACTTAACTTTAAGTTAACTTACCTTTTTACCTTTTTTAGTTGTGAGTAAAGTTTTTTTTTAATTCTGATTCACTCTTAACAGGGCTGCAGGCAACCACTACTAAATTAGGAGTTAAAATGAAAAAAAAGAATAGAATTATAGAGCAATGAAACGGTTGACGGAAAACTTGAAAAGTTGTAGGTTGTATGAGCCAAAAAAAAACATGAAGATGGAAGAGAGTTCTAAAGAGTTAAAGTGTGGGGAAAAAAACAAGACAAATCAAAGTTTTTAGGGCAGTAAACAAATGAGACTTAGAATAACGAGTCCTATGAGAATAAGTTTTAGGTAATGATAACTTCTTTGAGCAGTGACCATGATAGTATTTGTAGAAAAGAGAAAGAGATGCCTTGAGGTACCCCATAAGTTACTGGAAATAAAGAAGAGTGTTGGCTTGCAAGAATGACTTTAATAAAGCAGTTAAAAAGAAACGTTTTGACAATATAAAACTTTCCCAGATGAAGCTTATGGAGAATATCAACATACTTTTATCAAAATCTTTAGATATGTCAAGAAAGTCAGGAATAAGTTAGGAAGATATATGTATACAAATATATGTGTGTGTGACACACATGTTTGTATACTATCTATGTATACTATCTATGTGTGTGTGTGTGTCTATATATATGTTTGTATACATATATATATATATATAGACACACACACATAAGTCATATATTTATATATATATATATATATATATATATATATATATATATATATATATATATATATATACATATATATATATATACATGTATATATATATATATGTATATATATATATATATATATATACATATATATATATACATATATATATATATATATATATATATATATATATATATATATATATATATATATATATATATATATATATATATATATATATATATATATATATATGTATATGTATGTATATATATATATATATATATATATATATATATATATATATATATATATATATATATATCATGGCCTACTTTATAGAAGGCCTCGACACCGTGCGGGAATTTTTTTGACTGAAGGTCGATTTAAAAATAAAATGGCGGTTTATTAAAAGAGAAAAATGCTGTACAGCTTTGCTAACACTAATTATTTAATAACTAATTATTCTATTTAAAAAAAATTTTGGATGCATTTTTATAAAATGAGTTTCTTGACGTTAATTTGACAACTATTTTATAAGCTTAAATAGTTTGTAAAGTTGAATAGAAACATTTTAAATCAAATTTTAGAATATACAAGAAATAATAAATAATCAGAAAAATACACCAATAACAAATCTAATTTTTTTTGTACTAAATCTTCCCAAAAAAAAATTACATAAGCTTGATTTCTTTTAGTTTTGCTTCTTTATTACTTTTTGGAGTGTGAAGTAATGCAAAGTTCTTTAAAAAAATGTTTGCTAGTGTTTGGCATTGTTTCTTTGCAATAGAAAAACTATACAACTCTGCAATAAAAGCAAACTGTCGTATCAGAAATGTTCTGCAAACTTTTTTATCTAATAAAGAAAAAAATATGTAACAAAATAAAGACCACTGAGATAGAGTATCAGATGGAATAGTTAATCCTCCCCTATTTAAAGTATTCAAATAAGTATTCAATGTTTCAGTCAATCTGGATAACTTTATTAAATGGTTTTTTTCAAGTGTATATAAGTTAACTAAATCTCTCCAATTTGCAATGTAAGTTATCTCATTTTGAGTAAACTGTAACTGACCTAGTTTTTCTGTCAGCCAATTGTTTCTTATGCACTTTAAAAGATGGACATAGTCATATAAAATATAAGAGCCATTTTGACATAACCAAGGTTTATGTCAAAATGGCTCTTATATTTCAAAGCTTTTTTTCTAAATTCAAAACCGTCTACGGTTTTGAATTTAGAAAAAAAGCTTTGATTAACTTTATTTCCATCTGTAATAATTGCAATAACTTTACCATTACTCATAGAACTTTCTATGGTGTCTACAATTAATTTGCACTGTTCTTGTTGGAAATCTGATGTCAGATTACTAACTGGTAAAACTCTTGCTAGAAATTCAGGTCCACCATAAAGGCTTTTTACCATGAATGAAAGTACAGTAGTAGCTAATTTCTCTAGATTATTAACAGCTTTTCCAAAAATATTTCCACTTAGATATAATAGTGCTGCTTTTACATTAACTTCATCTATCAATTAAACACAATTTCTTTTTTTTTCATCAAGGTTCGATAACACAGAACTTAAAAAAGTTAAATCATCTTGAGAGTTTATTTTTGAAGTTATGCGTGTCAAAGTTCGAATACTTGTCAACTGATAATCATAACATAATTGATGGTAAGTGGAACGACTTGTTGCAAAATATTCAAAAGCTCTGGTTATTAAATCTGGAGAATACACAGCACAGCCAACAGTATGATCTCCCATAACATTTAAATGCTCAAACATTACTTGAGTTTTATGATCCTTATCTTCAACTTTCAGATATCTAAGGGCTTCATTTAAAGATGACTTAGTACAAAGGGAAGTGATTCTGTTATTTGCCAGAGATTTAATAGTACATTTTGAACCAAAATGAAATGCTTCGAACGACAAACTTTGATTAATTATTAGCAAAAATAGTGGAACACCACAATTAAATATTTTAGATTGGATGAAAATTGAATTATTTTGCTTGTATGAAATCAAATCATTATAAGTTGATAAGTGTTTTTCGATTTCTTTAAAATTTAAATTATCAATTATTTTATATTCTTTTAATTCATCTTTTCTGATACCTCTTTTTGAAGAAGAAGTCTTTCTCGTTTTAGGCAGTGGAGAGGATAGACAACTTTTAGATATATTTGGAAACACTGATGGAGAATGAATCGGTGTCAATTTACCACGACATAATTTAAACTCTGCATCATCTGGCCAATGCAATTTACAAACAACGGTGCATTTTGTTACGGTCCAATTTAAATGAGGGATGCTCATAAACCATTTAGTTTTTTCACATACTTCACGAGGGAATTTATACACAGATACATTACAAACTGAAGACTTATAATTTGAGGAACAGTTTGGAACACAACAATTTAAAGGCATTCTAAATAATTTAAATTAAATTTACTTGAAGAATAGCTATAAATTTTTCTGAAAAAACGTAACTAATATTTTACTCCTTTTCCAACCAAAAAATGCGTTTTTAACAGTTTTAAATCGGCCTTCAGTCAAAAAAATTCCCGCACAGTGTCGAGGCCTTCTATAAAGTAGGCCATGATATATATATATATATATATATATATATATATATATATATATATATATATATATATATATATATATATATATATATATATATATACATATATATATATATATATATATATATATATATATATATATATATATATATATATATATATATATATATATATATATATATATATAGATTATCCAGGTCATATTTTAAAAATCTGGAAAATCATAAGGGTAAAATATGCGGAATATATTTTCCCTTATATTTCTCTTAAGGGGTCGTCCATAAATTACAACATGCAATTTTTGACCGTTTTCGAACTCCCCCCCCCCCTCGTCACAAAATCGTAACACTTAAGAAGAGATTTTTGAATGAGTCGTCACAAAACCACCAACCCCCCTCCCCCCTTATAGCGTGACGTAATTTATGGACGACCCCTAATTTTGCTTTCAGCTGATTTTGTTTTTAATTTTTTTTTAACTTTTTTTAATTTTTGTAAGAGTGATGAGTGAAAAAGCCTATAAAATAAATATATTACAAAAATATCTTCCTAAACTTGTATGAATGGAAAACATTTTTGATATCCGGAAATACTAAAAGTTGAGAAAAATATCCGGAATTCCGGAAATATCTGGAAAAAGATAATCCCTGATATATATATATATATATATATATATATATATATATATATATATATATATATATATATATATATATATGTATATATATATATATATATATATATATATATATATATATATATATATATATATATATATATATATGACTTATATATAATATATATATGACTTATATACAATATATATATATATATATATATATATATATATATATATATATATATATATATATATATATATATATACAAATAGTATTGCGTACTAAAGTAAGCAATCTGACATCATACTGAAATAGCCTGCTGCTGGGGGCTTCAGTACAATCATGGACTGACAAATAGCCTGACTCGCAGTGGAGTGCTGCTACATCAACTGAGAGTTTGGGATGGGGAAGCAATCGTTTTATTCATCATTCTTCGTTTTTTCTTCTTTTTCGAAAAAAACAGTATAGCTTAAGGTAAGCAGAAAAAGTGAGCAAATGCTTATCAAAACACGCTTTAGTAAGTGTATATATATATATACATATATATATATATATATATATATATATATATATATATATATATATATATATATATATATATATATATAAATTGTATATGTGAAGACTTTATATAGTTTGTGATAAATATAATTATTTATATGTAGCTGAGTCTACTATCACATAAACCTGAGAAAATTTATGAAACAAGGATTAAAATAATAATAATAATAATAATAATAATAATAAAACAACACAGATGCTTTGATCAGATTTGATCTAAGCATTCAATTTTGTCTTGATTATGCCAACACCACATATAAAGAAAGATAAAGAATATATATGATTATAATAATAAGTTTGTAACTGAATAAAAAGCATATAGAAATATAAAATAATAAAAACTAAGATATATATATTGTTTCCCTTTTTTTTTAGAGGTGTAGTACCAATGGTTCCACACTTATATATTTATATATATATAAATAAATTATATATATATATATATATATATATATATATATATATATATATATATATATATATATATATATATATATATATATATATATATATATATATATATATATATATAATATATATAAGTATATATATATATATATATATATATATATATATATATATATATATATATATATATATATATATATATGAATATATATATATATATATATATATATATATATATATATATATATATGTATATATATATATATATATATATATATATATATATATATATACTTATATATATTATATATATATATATATATATATATATATATATATATATATATATATATATATATATATATATATATATATATTATATATATATATATATATACTTTGCAGTAATGATGTAGTGGTATATTGCAAGTTACATAAGCTACTTTTAGTTAAAAATATTGACATTGTCAGAAAACATTTAGTATTGATTTATGAATTATAACTAAATTTTACAATCATTAAAACACTTATAATTAGGTAAATTTAATACATTTATTGTTTTGCCATCATGATTTTACTGTTCTAACTTTTGTAAATATATTCATATTGATATAATATACATAATATGCAAATAGTTTTTATAACAAAATTGTTAATTTGTCTGTAATATTATAATTATCTTATATGTAAAATAAATAGTATAAATGGTATTATAAAATTATAAAAGTCATTGTATTATAAAATTATAAAAGTTCAATAAGTTATTTTAACGTAAATAACATTATTATAACAATCCTGTTTACATTTACTAATTGCATATTTCTAGTTAAAACTAATTTAAAAATAGAAAACCTTAAACAATAAATGATGGTAAAAAAGTTAATCTAAACTATGAATTATTATTAAATATTATTAACCTTTTAAAATGGCATACTTAAAAGCTTTGATTATTTAGGGTTGACGACTAGTTGTCAACCCTGATCAGCACCTGACAATTTGTTTTGGAGCTATTTTTCTAATTCTGTAGATATTAACAAAAATAAAAAAAATGTGCAAATGCGACAATTATCAAATTTTTGAGTATTAGCGACATTCAGACTATTATTTTATTAACAAAGTTTCATTAAAATAAACAGTTGTTTTTTACTGAAATTTTGCAGTTCGACAGCGTTTTTTTTAAAAAGCTCAAGAAATAAATAATTAATATACAATTTTAACATTTACAACAACAGTAACATCAATACAAAATGCATTTGAATAATATTTAAAAGCTAAGAAGTAAAACATAAGCGAATAGTACGCAAGAAAAAAAAAAAAAAAAAAAAAAAAATTTATTAAGTCTCTGTGACTCAGTACTTTTAACTGAGACATAGGAATCCCAACTTTAATACAAATAAAGTTGGTCTGTTGTCTCAAACCCGTTAACATATTTTGAGCTCAACATATTTTGAGTAGCTTATAAACCTACAACAATATCTGTTGAGCCTTGAGATGTCAACGGGTAATCTTCTCTACTACTTCTACACCAAATAGAAGTACAAAATTTTATTCGAAAGCGATGTGTACAACCAAATCAAGAAAATTTTTCACACCCTACCTTGACACCATCTCACTAAAAATTTTCGCACCCCACCCTGATACCACCTCGCAGAAAAGTTTTAAGTTAAAAAAACTTTTTACGTCTATATTTTTCCACGATTCAGATTATTTTAGGTCGACAGATTTTTTTTTTTTTTAAAGATGGAACAGTGGTAACGGAAAGGTTAAGGCGCCTTAGCGCCAGAATTTTACTCATGATTAGCGTCCTTTACTCACGAGTAAAAGTTTTTTGTACACCACTGTTTTTATTTTGTCATATGCACTTGAATTAATTTATTTATAAATAATTTTTTTACGATATACGCAAAAGAAATTTTAAGAATTACATACCCCTGTAAAAGCTTAAACCAGCGCAGAAAAATTTATATAAACCAACATTTGCACAGCCACTAAAGCTAAAACTTTCACCTAAACAAAAGCTTTTACTAATAATAAAGTCTAAGCTTCTTAGCTAAATTAGAAAAATTGACATTAAAACAGTTAGAAAATCGACTTTATTCCCGACTTGAAAAAATTATTTTTGGGTGGTAAGATTAGCTAATGCCTATGCCTGAACCAAAATCCAACCTGCACTTAATCAAAACAAGCCTGCACCTAAACTATTAAGAGAGAAGTTACAAATGAACAGTTTTTCAAAGTTTTTAGATAAAATGGCGTGATGAAACTGGAAGTAGAAGATTTAGAAGAAAACGAGCCATCATTTTTTAAAATCAACAGACCAACCAATCAACAAACCAACCAATCAACAGACCAATTAACTCATGAATTACAATGCCGAACTTTCACAAGCGACTTGAATCAGATTCTTTAGTATTTATAAATGAAATATTACCAACGATTAGTGAAATAATAAAAAATAAAAATAAAATACATGCACAGAAAGTTTCACTGACTCTTTTATTTGAAATGGAAAAAGACACTGTAACTGAAAATGTTTAAAGTGAAGGTGAAGCTACTAAAACTATAAAACAAACTGTTTACCTAACATCTGGTACAACACCGATTAGTAATACAAATGATAATAAAAAGATTAAAAAAGCTTAAAAATCCTCCAGCAAAAATTATTGAACTGATTAAAGATTTTTAATCAAAGGTAGTGGATGGTGTTTGAGCCAATACATAGTATTAAAGTTGTTGGGAGGTAAAAAAGCTACTTCCCAATGGGCACAAAACGTGTTTAAGACGTTTAAAATACATCTTAAAACATATTAATACATATTTTATAACGTCTTAAACACGTCTTTTGCCCACTGGGTTTCTTTACTTTGTCATTGTAACTATTTTTAGATTGTTAAAACTGTTAGTTACATTTAAAGAAATAGTCTGCATTAAAAAACCTTTTTATTTTTCATACAGAAAATTCATAATGGCGAAGAATGTGATAACTTTGACCATTAAAAATGATGTTTTTGAAAGATCATAACTTAATAAAACAAAAGTAAAATTGAAAATACTTATGTAAATATGTTGTATTACATTATATTATACTACGGATAGCCGGTAGGGTTTTCATAAATCACTTATTTCTAAGAGATATCATTTTTTGTGAAAATTTCGTTTTTTCCTAAAAATGTTAATTCAAATTTGAAACTAAATTAGATTTTCTAAAGAAATTTGGTGTTTTATGTAAAATCTATGGGTCATTCACAGTACACAGTAATAACTTAACGTAAACACTACTTCAAAATTTCAAATGTCTAGTCAAGTCCTTAATTCTATCTCGAGTTATCATGTTTTGAGTTAATAATAATAATTGAACATACTGCCTTCATTAAAGTGAATAATAACTTAATTTATACCCATTTGTATGGTTTCCTGCCAACAAATACAGTTTTTGCTAACCTTAACCTCATGAGTCCATTTAGTGCCTTATTTGCGTTCTCGGTTTTCAATGTAAACATTTATTTGGAGGGTTTGTAATCTTTTTGGCCCTTGGACCAGTTCTTGCACCAACTGTAGGTATCTGGAGGGCATAATTTATGACAATTTAGCGAATTTTCTTTGATCCAAGAATTCTTTTTTTTTTACTTTTTCAGGTGTTTTTATGTTCTTATTTTTATTATTATCTTTTTGAGCTTCCATTGCGTTAACTATTAAAGCAACCTAAACTTAAAGAACAAATTTTTGTAAATAAATTGAGTGTTTTAGTGTCTTTTTTCATCATTTTTTGTTATCATTTTTGACGTTTGTTGCATGAAAATAAGCATATCAAATGGTGAAATTCTACCAAAAAATGTTTTTCTTTTGATCATTAAATACATTCCAACCACCTTATTTATAGTACAATATATCTTTTTAAATGAAAATTATTATAACAATTTATTAAAACAAATTTTCATCAAAGGGAATCATTTTATATAATATTTACAGTTTCAATTTTTTACTGGTGTACCACCTAAAAGGGAAAAAGTCTTTAAAGCAGTATCACCCCATAAGTATTTTTTGACAGTTATTGACGTAATTATTTATTTCTGATAGGTTCCACTTGTTTTTGATTTTTTTGCCACTTTCCGTAGTTTGTACTATTCCAACATCGTATCTTGCCTGTCTTCTTGCAAAAAAAGTAACAAACTCTGAATAAAGCTTATTTGCCTGTTCAGAGCAATCGTTACTACAAATATTTGGCGAACAAAATCAAAGTTTAAAATTGGTCGATAAAGCCAAAAAAAAGATAAAGGATAGTTCAGCCAAGGTTTATCATTGTCTTTACTCAAATTTACCAGACTGAAAATAAACCACGAGTTCCTACCAACCAACAGTGACAAGCTAGGTGATTTCTCCTGGGTGAAGTCTAGATCTTTCAGAAAGATAGGGTTTTCAGACTTCTCATAGTGTGTAGAAACAGGTTGTGAGAAGAGAACGTTAGCAACTTTTTCTTTCTCATCATTTTTGAGTTCTTTATATTTAAGACACAATGATATCAATGTTTGATTTAAACCTCTTATGTCTCTCCATTAATTTAAATATTTCCTCAATTCCCTCTAGTATATCATTAGCTCCTGGATCAGAAGAGCACAGTATAAAATATAAAAATAAATTCTCCCATTCTACTGATTTCTTTTTTTAAAAAGCTTAAAAAAGCTTAAAAATGCTCCAGCAAAAATTATTGAACTGATTAAAGATTTTTAAACAGAGTTAGTGGATGGTGTTTGAGCCACTACGTATTATTAAAGTTGTTGGGAGGTAAAAAAGCTACTTCCCAATGGGCACAAAACGATTTTAAGACGTTTAAAATACATCTTAAAACATATTAATACGTATTATATATATATATATATATATATATATATATTATATATTAAGTCTATTGTACTAAATTGGCGAATATACTATATATATTAAGTCTATTATACTAAATTGGCGAATGCATATTTTCAAAATTAAATAGTTTCTTCAATCTGTTTTTCTAGATTTGTTCCTTTAGCTGTAATATAATTAAACCCTGTATTTGACAGAACCTTATGTTTGTGCCGGAATATTTTCCTGTATTAGTTGCAGTTGTGTCAAAGCACAGACCCATTATATAAGTTTTTAGCTCACCCAAAATGTTTATTAAAGTATGATAATAAGACTTTTCAATAACCTATTCCATTGGCGGAATGCAAAGACGTTTCATGTCACCATTGATATTTAAAAGAACAGCAATACAATCTCTTTTTTACTTTTTACCGTTAGTAATATCTTGCAAAATATCTCCATCAAAGTGTGCGATAATTGGAAATTTACTTTAATAAGACTTAATGCTTTATTATAGCTTCTTGATATTTAGCTGCACTTGTACTTATTGCTTTCTTTTTTGCATGTTAAATGGTGGATTCTGAAAACAAGAAACCTGTCAAACTACCCCCGTAGTAACTACTATATCAGAGATCAAGTGCCCCCAGAAGTAACTACTATGTCAGAGAGCAAGTGTACCATATATCTAGATAAAATATTTTTAGAAACACCTGTAATCGTAACTTCTTTAGCAACTTTTTTAGATAATACTGATAAAGCACTTACACCTAATTTAATTTCGTTCAAATTAATATCAGCAAAATTAAAATTCGGTAAAATTAAAAAACTAAATTTTGTTGATTATTATAGTTTTTTTATTGTCATGAAATATGCCGCTGTCATATTCTCCATCAATCTACGGTTTTCTTTATAGCTAAAAGAATGCAGTTCTGAGGAATGTGCCGAGCATGCTTACATCATTTCATCTTGGGAAGCACAACCAACAAAGTTTTGGTTGGCGTGTTTTTGTCTAACAGACGCCTGAATTAATAAGATAAAATTTAGATTTTATAGTTTCTATTTTTCAAACTTTAATTACTTGGTTAACATATTGAATAATAATATTTAATCAATTTAATGTTTTAACCATACCTGTAATAAAAATAATGAAAAACTTTCCTCATTTGTGGAAAATATGCTTCAGAAAATTTCTCTAACAATTTTTTATCTTCAAATAAAAATGTCATCTGGTTTTTGGTAGCATCTTTACTTTTTTTTTAAATCTTCGTTTTAATTTGCTTTTAAAGTAAAAGTTATAAATGGCAGTTTATTATAAAAAATAATATTCTTAGCTTAAGTAAAATATGTTACAATTTCGTTTTTTATTCTTTTCTATGTATGTATGTATGTATGTATGTATGTATGTATGTATGTATGTATGTATGTATGTATGTATGTATGTATGTATGTATGTATGTATGTATGTATGTATGTATGTATGTATGTATGTATGTATGTATGTATGTATGTATGTATGTATGTATGTATGTATGTATGTATGTATGTATGTATGTATGTATGTATGTATGTATGTATGTATGTATGTATGTATGTATGTATGTATGTATGTATGTATGTATGTATGTATATATGTATGTATGTATGTATGTATGTATGTATGTATGTATGTATGTATGTACAAAGCCAAAGAAAGCTTTAATGACTCCCGGGGCAAAGTATCTAGTAGACTTCCCTTCAATCATACATAAATTTAAAAAGAAATTCAATTGTATGCGTTTTTAAAACCATTTATTTTTTAATGACGCACACATTTAGTGCAATAGACTAAAATCTCTTTAAATGTAATTGGTTGAGAAGATTTAAGGAGTTTCTTGGAGTAAAAAACTTCAAAAAATTGTCTTCTCTGTCATCATTAGTGCAGACTCATATACTCACAAGTTTTTATCTCTGAAGAATCTAGTTCCTAATCCTCTGAAGTTCCTAATCAGATAAATGAGAATCTTATAGAAACAGTCACGTGTCAAATCTTGATTGAATTTTTGGAATAAAAGATATTTACCTCCGAGTTTTGGAATAAAAGATATTTACCCCCGATATAAATTCAAGCCATATTTTAGTCGTTTTTGTAACCTTGGGCACGGCATTTTTGAAAGTAAGGTCTTACTTTTTATTAAAACATCACAAACCATATTAAAAATTTCCACTACCTTTTTTCCCTCCAAGTCTTCAACAAAAAGAAGGCGTTCTTTTACCATACAGCTTTTTTTAATTAAAATTGAAATTTATAAAGCAAATAATTAAATTGACTTGTTCTGTGTGCGACCCATCCGGCGTCCAAGTAATGATTGTAAAGTATTCTGCTTCTTTAACTTTCTTATAAAAACACAACACACCAATCACGCACACTCATGTATAAGAAATTAACATTAAAAAAAGAAAAATTATGAAGCTCATTCAGTGATTTGCATATGAGATAATGAGCCTGCATCCGAGTTTCGTTTTTTTGGTAACAAGCTACGTTTTTTATATAATTTTTTAATGGTTTTCTATGATGTGGAAATGATTTGAAATCATTTCCACAGCTCCAAGAAAATTGCCGTTCACTTGCCTCACTCACTTAGAGAAAAAGTTTTACTTTTTTGAAGCTTTGAAGTATAAAGCTTGTTGATCTCACTATTATTGGTAAGAATAAACAATGTCTTCCAGGTGATAAATTGCTTTGGTGGACAGTGCTGTTTTGATTTTCTTTTATTTGATTACTCAGGTTCCTCCAGTCGTCTTTGATTCCACCATTCCAACCGATAAGACATCGATCTCCGGCTAATCCATAACTTTTGCACCCGAATAGAGAACAAGAATTTGCACTTTCAATAGTAAGGAAAACACAAAACGCAACCATGGCGCAACAAAAAAATGAAACAGTAATATAGCACAATCGATTTAAATCAATAATATTATTTTCTTCAAAGTTCGTTGAGTTATTGGACACATGCTTACTACGCTTGAATTATATATAGAAATATTTTTGAATAAATGTTATTGAAAACGAATTTAAACAATTTTAAAAATTGCGTTGTTAATAAACCACTTAGCGCTAAGTTTAAGTTTTAAAACTTCGCGGTAAACATCGCCTTTTTATTTTAAAAACCTCTGCAAAAGAGAGTCATTACTTATAAGATCTATACAATTTTTTAGTGAGCAAATTCAGGTTTCGCGTTTTTTGTGAAATCAAGACTTGATTTGTGCAAATTTATTTAAACCATTTATACTCATTTTCTTATAATAATTAGCGATAGATTATTAAATAATTTTATATATTATACTAAATAATTTTTTTAAAAATATTATAACAAAATTTGTTATAACTTATACACTATTAAAAATGAATTCAATATTCAAGCTCTTTTATATTCGGGTCAGAATTTTATAAAAAAACGCGAAACCTGGATTCGCTCACTGGAAAAAAGTTTCAAATCACTTATAAACTCTGTGTGACGTAATTAATGGATTACCCTTAATGATTTATGGAGATAGAAATAAAATTTTACGGCAGCCATGTTAGCTTTGGATATTCTTTGCTAAGGAATATCCCTCAAAATATAATTACGTCTGCCGTAATTTAAGGAATTGGGCTATAGAGGTTCTTACCATAGCCACAACGGTTCCTAACACGTTACCGACGTTTTATTCTATCAATAAATGCTCCAAATAAGTAAGAAAATGTAGATCTTTCAGCCTTGAAAATAAAATTTGGCCACACAGTTGATTTTAACATGTCCGATTTAGAAAATATTCTGTTAAATAGAAGCTTACAAGTTAGGGTTTTTTATTTGCTACCGCGAGATCATCATTAGTATCGTTTTCCATATTTCCTCACTCTTAAATAAAAAAATCTTGGCTATATAGCAATATGGTTTTTTTGTTTTGAGCTTTATGAAAATTTTATTTAATTAAAATAATATCACAAAATGGATCCAGATGTTAGATTTATGTTAGATTTTAACTTTATTTAACGTTGTTTAACAAATTATTAACACATTTTACAACAGGTTTATATTCTTGAAATATGTATGAAATTTAATTATTTGTTAAACATACAAATAACCTATAAAAGTGATTTAGTTTTTTTAAAAGAAGTTATGATATATACTAAAATGTATTATTGGTAAAAAAAAAATTATTATAGTTAAAATATATTTTTGTTGTTACTATTTTTTTATTATGTTATTATTACATTTCAATATATTTTACTATTTTTCTCAGGTCTACTGTAGATGGAAATAGTCTTTATAGCTCAGTACTACTACTTACTGTAATTTAAAATTTTTGATTTTGGTTTCCGGTTTTGTTACCCTTCACGTAAATTGTTTAATGAAACATTCAATACCTGGCGTAATGCTTTAAAAATTTTCAACGATCATGAAAAAACTGTTGACAGATTACACATCATGTCCATGAATTGTTATGATATGCTTTTATCTCGAGCAAAGAATAACACTTTTCCTATTGAAGATTCTCTAGATATTTCTAGGAAGCAGCGTAAAGAAAATAAACAAAAAAAGCTTGCATCATTTGTTAAGACTTAACATTTTTGGGCCGAAATGATATGCCTCTATGAGATTATTGAAACGATAAAAAATATCTAGAAGAGTCTTCAAAAACTAAAGGGCTGAGGAATTTTATTAAGGTTTTAAAATCTCTCTTTGAGCTTTTAATCAGAATTGATGCAGGTGATTTAAATCTAAAGCATCTTCTCTATGCCCCAAATAAATCTATGTATATATTTCGAAGGGCATTCAAAACGAGTTAATAGAGCGTTGTGGAAATGCAATATTTAATTAATAAATGATATTTAATTAAATGATATTAAAAAAAGTAAGTAACTCTCCATTATTACAGACGAGGTCTCAGACTGTGCAACAATCAACTTTCTTTTGTCATAAGTTTTTTTTTACGCTTTTTTGAAAAAAACAAAACAGGAAAAAGTGGTGTACACAAAGCTACTAACATTCTTGAAACTTTAAAAGAATTTGGTTTAGTTATAAAAAAATGAAGAGGTTTTATGATGGAGCTGCTTTAACATCAAGTGAGTACAAAGGTGTTTTATAAAAAAAGTTAATCCAAGGCATTATTTATCCACTGTGCTTCACATAAACATAGTTTAGTTATTAAAAAAAGTTGCTAAATTCAGCAAATAAAAAAATTTGCTTGAGCAAGTTAAAGGAACATCTTATTTTCTTTAACTTTTTTTCTAAAAAAAAGGAATTACTTAAAAAAATACCTTCTTTCTGGTCAGGCAAAAATTGTTGACACATGTCAAACTCGGTGGGTGCAATCGCTTCATTCAAAAAACTTGATGTGTTTTTCGATAATTATTCTGCTGTTTTTTCTGCTTTTGAAGAAATGGAAGACTATAATTTAAAAGAGTAAAATAAAGAAACATTATCAAAAGCGTTTACTTTTATAAAGTTATTGACAAATATTTCTTTTATAGTTTCTTTAGTTTTAACTAAACAATTAATGGAATACTTTTATGAAACTTTTGTCATCCTTCAAACTAAATCTTTTGACATTTCCCAGTAACTGGATAAATTCCAAAATTTGACTAATCGTTTAAAAGAAATACAAAGAAATGCTGATGCTTACCATAACAATAGGTATAAAATTGCTCTTGCATTGGTTAAAAAATTTGGTATTGATGAAAAAAAACCTAGGACATAAGGTGTTTAGAAGCATAAAGATGTGATACTATATCTGATTATTTTAAAGTTTCTATAACATTGCCTCTTGTTAATCATGTTAATCATGTTAATCATGTTAATCATGTTCTCAATGAACTAAAAAACAGATTTAATGTTGAGAGCATGGTTTTTTTAATGGTCTCTGCTATTCATTTTAATGGTCTCTGTTATTCATTTTAATGGTCTCTGTTATTCATTTTAATGGTCTCTGCTATTCATTTTAATGGTCTCTGTTATTCATTTTAATGGTCTCTGTGCTATTCTTGCTAGTTTAACGAAGCAATATTTTAGATCTTGTCCATGGAAAGATAAGTTTCTAAATTTTTTGAACTTTTATCTTTTTTTGAATTTTATCTAATTTTCCTCATTTTTTTATCAATTAATACTGCATTAGAGTTATGGGAGGAACTTTGGAAAAAAAAAGACCATTTACTATTTCAGATACATTAAAGTTAATGAATACGAGTGGCTTTCCGAACAGTTTAGAGGCTTTTCATATAGGGGAAGTGGGGGCATAACCGCATATGGAGGCACAACCGTTTTTTAACATTTCTCTTCAAAAAATGTTATCTAATATGGCGAAAAACATACCACGCGTTAGTAAAACAGTTTCCTTCAATTTGCATATGTCAAAAAGAGTGACTGTTAAGTTTCTGAGAAGTTGTGAATAATAATTTTTATTTTGATAAAAATATTATATTTACATCATATTTTTCCTGACCTTCTTTTTGAGAATTAAGCAATATTTAATTTTAGTGTTAAAAATATGTGTTATCAGCATTATTTCATGAAGTGAAAGTCATTTTCGATAATACCATAATCTAATAATTAATCTATGAAACTGAATTTTTTCTAAAAACTCTCTTCTGGGGTAGAACTCTCTTCTGGGGCAGAACTGAAAATGTAAACACAAAGAATGCCTGCACAATATGCAAACATGCAACAAAATTATCAAATAATCTGAGCTGTGAAAATTGTAAAAAAAATGTACCATGAAAAGTGTAGCCCCATCGATTTTTTTGAGCGTGCGGTTGTGCCTCACAATGGGGGCAAAACCATTTGCTAAAGATTGTTTAGCCAAGAATCTATCTGCTAATAGTCTTTTACACACCTCCTCATAAACCTTATACTCCATAAATTTTCTGTTTCTTACGGCGTCTCTTCTAAGCTTCTTAATTGGATAAAGTCTTTTCTTTCTAAAAGAACACAGCAAGTTGTCATGGGTTCTGCTACTTCAGATTGGTTACCATAAACTAGTGGTGTATTACAAGGATCTATTCTAGGACCTCTTCAAATTGAGGTGATTTAATATACAACTTTAAGTTTAATAATAACTTAGAAAATATTTGTTGGCTTAACCCACAAATTGGCCATCAGGGTTATGAAAGAATAATTTGAGGATCTCAGCGTCTTCTTAAAGAGTTGTTTAATGCATCTGACGTTAACAATAACATGCAAGTCATCTCTTCAAGACTAAATTTCTTCTCAAACAGATTCGTCAACCAATGGAATTTACTCCCACAAACTGCAATTGACTCTCCTCATCTTAATGAATTTAAAAATCGAACTGACAAACTGACAAACACTTTGATTGGCACTAGCTTTATAGTTATCTAGCCAAATCTGCAACAGCTCATTGTCTACTTACAAGGAGCTAAAGGGTTGCTACGCCTTTCAGGCAAGCACGAGAAACAATAAAAAACATATTTACTTTGTGCTAAATTTAGCACTTTTATTTATTTTAGTCCTTGTGTTAATATTATCTTGCTGCGGCGTATTATTATTATTTTTTTTGTTTTTGAGTTATATTTTTTATATTTATTATTTTAGTACAAAACTTCAACATATATATGATTTTGCTTAGATAATCATTGCTTAGAGCGTCAACCTGATTATATTATTAGCATATTATGCTATTTTCAAGTTTTTATTCAATTTAAAAAATTATGCATGAGTCATGTTTTTCCTTTAAGAGTCTAATTTTATTCTTGTTACATGAGCGGTGCCTATTTCTATTATTTTTTTCTTACTATACACTTTACTATAATGTCTATATTTTGTTCTAAACATCTGTTCAAAACATCTTTTTAATTTTTTTATCATTTTTCTGTTCCTAATTTTTTCCTTATTTTACTTGATCTTAACACTTTAAGGAAAACATAACATAAAGACTTTGAAATTGATCAGAATTGTTTATACAGCTTGCGATTAGCAAGACATTGCATTCTTGCAATATTGCAAGAATGAGTGAAATCAAGATAAATTAGCTGAGTGTCATATTTTAGACCAAAATATATCTGACGACCCTTAGTTAAAAAATAGGTAAAATTAAATTTATAAAAAAAGTTTTTAACGGTTATTCATGTCAAACATCTACTTTGCTCCTTAAACAATTAATTTGGTTCTGGGTTCTGATGTTTAATGTACAGTCAACAATGATTAAAAAGTATACGGATTTTTAAACATAAAATTTTTTTTTGGACATAATTGCCAATAAACTCTTTCATCTATTTATTCTCTTATTATCAAGAAAAAATTATACTTTATAATATTAACTTTCATGCGCCGCATGAAAGTAGAGCATTGTAACCCGCTGAGCCTGTATATATATCTATATTAGAAAGCTTCAAAAAGGTCAACTTGTAAAGTTAGCTCAGTTGTAATTTGTAATTTTTTTTATATTTATTATTTTCCAATTATTGTAGTTATTTTAATTTTATTAATAACTTTGATTTGCTGTGCAGTATAAAAAAGTGAATTCAAGTTATTCAAGTTATAGCTCAGAGAATTAAAAAAGAATCGAAAATAGATTAAACTGTTTGGGGAGGATGAAAATTTTTATAAAAGATAAGTTGCCTAAAGAAATTGACATGTTATTTGATCTTGCTGCTGTTATGGATATGTTTTTAGAGATAAGTTTATCTTTTTCTTTTTCTTTTTTCTTTTCAGCATCTTCGCTTCCGACTAGGCTGTGAGCAACCACTATTAGAGTTGGAAGTTACTGGAAAAGAAAAGATGAAGTGTTTAGAGCGAGATAAAGAAAAGATGAAGTGTTTAAAGCGAGATAAAGAAAAGATGAAGTGTTTAGAGCGAGATAAAGAAAAGATGAAGTGTTTAGAGCGAGATAAAGAAAAGATGAAGTGTTTAGAGCGAGATAAAGAAAAGATGAAGTGTTTAGAGTGAGATAAAGATTGACAGACGATTTAAAAAATTGCAAATTATATGAATCAGGAAAGCCAAATGAAGGAAGCAAGTTTTAAAGAACTGATGTTTGAGGAAAAAAAACTAGACATATAAGAGTTTTTGGAGCACTTAGGAGCAGTTACAGTAAAAGGATGAGACTTAATTAAATGACAAGTTACACAAAAATGAATTTTAGTAGATGGAACAAGAGACGCTGCTCTTTATAAAATTGCCCATTATAGTTTTTATAGAAAAGAGAAAGAGAAGCAACATAACAAAGATGTGATAATGGTTGGTTATTGGCTGCATGAGCAGGTTCAACTATGTTTACAATGCATTTTGCTCCTTCTATAAAAAAGAAAGGGTATCATTAGAGGAACATGGGTATCATTAGAGTATTCCATACAAGAACAAATTTAAGATACACAGAGATGTATCTTAAAAATAAAACTTACCAGCCACTAAGAGCCCAATGTTGTAGCAGAATGAGACCCTTTTAAGCTCAAATATCCACTCCTAGCAATCAGAGAGTGTTAGCTTCTTATCAAGACAGGAGTAAATGGTAATGTCATTAGCAAACAATGCCACAATGTAAAATAAATAAAGTATAGAGCCAAGGGTAGAACCTTGAGGAACTCCTGAAGTTACATGAAATAAAGAAGAGTGCTGTCCATCGAGGACAACTTTTATGCTCCATTAATAATTAATAATCGGTAAGATAGGATTTAATAATCTTAAAGAGAGATTATAGAAAAGACCAGCATGCCAAACTTTATCAAAGGTTTTAGAAATTTTGAGAGCGATATCTAATGTATTTATATTTTTATTAATTGATATAAATCAGTTATTATTGATAAATTTTTTTAATTTGGATATATGAGTTGACTTAAGGTCACTGATATAAAACAAGTAAATTGTTACACTATGACCAGGCTGAAACTATTTTGAATTTGAAAAAAATCATTTATCTGGTTTTGCAGGTCTAGTTTTTATGTTATATATAAAATAAATATATAAATATAAATATATTATTTTCTTGAATATAAATATATATCATAATTTATATGATTTATTTCAGTTTTTGAGGTTAAAAGCAAAAGGCTAAAAGATTAAGAAGTAGTTTTTTTAAATATAACTTTGATTATACACTTGTCAAAGAGGATAGTTTTTTTAATACATATATTGAAAATTTTTTTTTTGATTTGTCAAAAAATTTTTGTTTGCAAAAAACCATTTTTACTCAGACTTAGTCTCAAAATCTAATTTCCCTTCTTCCCTGGCCACCCTTCTTCCCTGGCCACCCTTCTTCCCTGGCCACCCTTCTTCCCTGGCCACCGTTTCTTTTTAAAAATCTAGTGATTTTTTGATTTTCTTAACTTGATATTTTAGATAAGTGTTATTTTTTTGCGTCTGTGTATATATTTGCGATTGAAAAAATAATTTACGTTTGTAATTTATAAAAATATAATTGGGGCTAGAAGAAGACAAAGTTAGTCTTATCACCAAGCACCAAAATGTTCAATAAAAAGAAAAATATATTGTTTAAAATTTATGACTATTTATTGGTGAGTTCATAATGCTCTAATATGTTCTGAATAGCTATAGCTTGATCCTGCTCTTTAGATGACTTAATTTCTAGAACTCCTAGCATAAAATCTAAGGGTTCATTGACCTGGAGGGATGATATACTGAGAGCAAGTCTTTCTACTGTTTCTGACATTTTTTGGTCAGTTCGATTGTGTTTGACCAGTTTTGTATTAAAATGAATGATGACCTTTAAACCCCGAACTTTGTCCAGATTTTCTTCTCTCACTATTCTAGTTTCATTTTCAATCACAATCTTTTTGTTTATATGTAGACAACTTTTTGATACAGGAACTGTATTTAGATCAACTTTAAAAAGTGAGGACAGAAGTGAAGTTTCAGCTTGAACACTGACCTTGTACCTAGTCAAGAAAGAAATCCACTTGTCGAGAACATCATTTATTGAAAGCTCCATGTAAACTCTATCTTCACTGATCTTCTTTTTTTTTTGGCATAACTCAAAATCACTGTCAGTATCAGTGGCACTCGTACCACTTGAAGATAGTTCTATCTCAAAATCTTTCATCCTTTCTATGTCCTCTATAGCTTTTTTCTTTGACATTTCTCGTTTTTCTTTTTAATGTTGTTCTTCTCTACGCATACTTTCTATCATATCTAATATTCGTTTGTCCCCGCCTATGATTTTTTCTTGATAAGATTTAACTTTCCCAGTGTCAAACTTAACCATTTCTCATTTGAATGCTCTCTTTAGGAACTCAATATCTTCTGTCTTTGCTTGCTTGTCTCTATTTTTGTCATCTCTTATAAGTTTTAAGTTGTCTGTTTTATAAACAGGAAAAATAAAGTTTGCTTCTTTTATAAAACTTTCTGTTTTTGTTTTATATTGCTCTTCTTTGATCTTGTTTATTTCCATAAGGGTTCTAAGACTACACAGTTTCTTGTAACGTTCATAAAATTTATCAAGCTTTTTCTTCACTACTTGTTCTGTAACCCAAAATCTTGAATCAAATCCACCCTTGTCCCAAAAACTTAACAGTTTTCTCAAAATGCATACTCCAGTAAATTATCCCCAGTTATTTTTTGAACACTCCCCTCCAATGCAAAGCATAGATCTTGACATTGTCTTTTGTGCACAAGATAGTTTTGCGTTATTCTTATTTACTCTGAGCCAATATATTCTACGACAAACTTCTCCTAGTGTGGGTAGTCTAAAAAAAATTAAAAAAAAAGTCTTTACATACCTACAAAAAGCTTTTCCAACTCATAATTTTAATTAAATTTTAAAATAATACCTGTTTGGTGCAAACATATGTAGTGGATACTGAAGTATGTAGATTGTTCTTTTACACCTATTAGTTCTCTGTGGAGATAAACTTATGTTAAAGGATGTACTTGAGGTTCCTGGTTGACAATCCCTGCTAGTCCTAGGAGAGGTATATCTCATTGGAGGAGGATTTCTGAAACGTGTAGTAACCAAGGAGCTTTCCTCATTTTTCTCTCTTACACTACTCCGACCATTTCTAGTCCTTGCAGATTTACGAGGAAACCCATCTTCATCATCATTAGCCATTATATATTTTAAGAAATTTGTTATAATCTGAAAATTATAGAATGTAAGGGTCTTATAATATTTTACATAAAAACAATTATTTGAATAGAGAAATAATGCCACTAAAACAATGACAAATTATTCAAAACAACATATTTGGATCAAGACTATCTGACTTTACTCATCAAAGACATAATATTTTAATTTTTTGTTTAAAAATCTTATTATGTCTAAAATCGGATAAAAATTACATTAAAATGTAATTTTTATGTGATTTTCGACTTTATTTGTCTTTAAATGACCAATATGTACAAGTATTACCTCTTAAATAAAAGATTCTTCCAGAACTAAAATAAATGTAGACAATTTTCTACTAATCAATCCATAAATTAGGGGCACCAAGAGGAAGGAAAGCGGGGCAAATAATTCAATGCAACCTAGCATATAAAAATACCTTGTACTGGATCCCCTTGACTTGGAGAGCTAAAAATTTTTTTGGTGGGTCCTGGGACCAAATAAGAATGATTGAGATAGGGTGCATGTGAAATTTTTTTGGTCAGGTTAAAAGTGGGACACCAAATAATATGTATACAGGGTTCCCATATATATATATATATATATATATATATATATATATATATATATATATATATATATATATATATATATATATATATATATATATATATTTATATATATATATATATATATATATATATATATACGTATTTATATATATATAATTATTTTTAAAAATAACACGATGTTTTTTAATCTTAACATGTTTCGTAAAATTTTATTTACATTATCACAAGCATATATTTTATTAGATGAAACGGACACCTTAGATAAAAACTTTGAAATTGAGTTCATTGAATCTCTGAGATCGGAGGAAATATCGATTTTAAATTTAATTTTGTTGATTCAGATAATTATCTGAATCAACAAAATTAAATTTAAAATCGATATTTCCTCCGATCTATATATATTATAATCAAACGTGTTGAGGCCTAATTTTGTATTTATAAATTTAGTAAAATAATATAATGTATATATATATATATATATATATATATATATATATATATATATATATATATATATATATATATATATATATATATATATATATATATATATATATATATATATATATATATGTATATATATATATATATATATATATATATATATATATATACATATATATATATATATATACATATATATATATATATATATATATATATATATATATATATATATATATATATATATATATATATATATATATATATATATATATATATATATATATATATATATATATATATATATCAGGCGCGGATCCAGCATTTTTTGATGTTTGAGATAACTAACTTCCAGACATGGAACAAACTCCAAAAATTTATATGTTTATACTTATGTCAAATAAAGATGATTTGCAAAAAATTGCGACGATTGGAGTCTGGGAACAAAAAAGCCCCAAAATTTTGGCCACACAAACCCCAAACAAGAGAGCAACAAGTTGATAAAATATTTTTTGTACAATTCTCAAGTAAATTTATATTCATCGATAAATTCTAAATTTCATACAATAATCTCTTAGTGTTCAAAAAACATGACCTTCCAAAATTTGTAACCCCCTCAAATTGAGGGGGGTTAAAGCTTTGTGCAATTATTATTTATATATATATATATATATATATATATATATATATATATATATATATATATATATATATATATATATATATATATATATATATATATATATATATATATATATGAAATAACCAACTTTTAAACAAAAAAAATATTCCAAATTTTTTTACGTTCTTATAGGAGAATGAATTTATATGAAATGGTTTGAAAAGTATTATTATTCAGCATTTTAAAACGCATTGTCTTCGATCATCTCTTATTTAATTTTAAAACACAATATTGTCAATATTTTCAATTTGCCTACAGCTAATTTGTTTAAAATTATCAAATCGCTTTAAATATATTTAATGAAACAATTTAATATATAAGTTAATTAAATCTAGACAGTATGAGAAAAAAAAATTAATAAGCTATTTTTCGTGATCCAAGTGAACGATCAAGCAGCTTATGGACTGCATTATACAAAATCTTAGGTGGGTCATGTAAAGGAAAAAAAAATTAAGGTCTTTACGATATGTCGAAGCTACTCAATTAAGCCTCCTAATCAAAAAAAATAATTATTGATTTCGCGCATACTTACAACGCAGTAAAATAAGAAAAGGTGTAAAATAAAAAATAGAAGTGATTCGATAATAGAAACTTGCAAAAGTTATTATCCATCATTGCGAAAAGAACTTTTAACTTAAGAGGCTCAATATAAATAACATAAAATCAAAAGATAGATAAATGAATGGCAATTGGAATTAAATTCATCAAGCGCAAATATTGAGTAGTAAGTGTGGTGTTTGATGGCGAAATTTTGTCATCTAATTTAAATAAGCAGACTAAATGTGTTTTGCGACTTGCTACATTCACCCATTTGAACGTTTCTTATCATCATTATATATATATTTTTAGCTTCGTAACATTTTTTTTTAATAGGTCTATTTTTTATACCTACAAACAAAATTTATAAACTAACAAAAGATAAAATGTTAAACTTGTGAGACAATTAAAATTAAAATTAGAAATTTGTTTGATACACACTATGAGCATCATAGTAAAACTAAATAAAAAGTATAAAACGTAGAGAAAAGTTGGATTTTTACTTAAAAGATAAACAAATTAATAATTTTAATCCAAATAATGCATCGGACAGTTCAGATCTCATTTCAGAAGACCAGATAATATGTCATGAAAGGGTAAATAAATAATGGTTTTGTATTAAAATCGGATCTCCTTGTATTACATTTACATAAATCTTTTAAAAATAAATGTAAATACTCAAAGAAATGATTTTTAGGCCCGGTCCCCACTGGATAACCACTGCTACTCAAAAGCTAAGTAACAACTACTCATAAATATTCAATTATGTTGTTGTTATTTATTTAGTTTCAAAAGATTTTTAAAAGCAAAATAAAATTATTTTACTTATTAGAACAGTGGCGTATTTGACTCCTTGGGGCCCGGGGCTATTTTTGTTTTTGGAGGCCTTTTTATGGGGCAGAGCCTAAAAATGACTTAAAAAAAAATAAAAAAAAAAGAAACTCTAAAATTTTTTGGGGCTCCTAAATTTGCGGGGCCCAGGGCTAGAGTCTCCCCTAGCCCCCCTTGATCCGGCACTGTATTGGAACTTATGTTGTTGTTTTACGAGGTCAATCTGAATATAAAATTTGCAGAGGAACATAAAATATATACATAAAAGTTTTTAATTGCAATCAAAGTTAATAAAAATAATAATTTTTTTTTTGTTTTTACAATGTTTAAAAACAAATGTAACTAGTTATTTATGTAATTAGTTACATTTTTTATGTAACAAATTATTTCAATCATTTTTTAAAAAGAAGAAAAGATTTTATTTAAGGATATAATGTGATGTAATGTAAATAATGCAAAAAACACTTATAAATTGTATTTATATTATGAATGTATACTTGTTAAGTTTTGACATTTTCTGCCTACAATGCCTACAATACAATAGCGATTTCTGCCTACAATGCGCGCGCATGTTATTTTTAAGATGTGACATTGCGCGGAAAGTCAAAATCTGAGAAATGTAAATGCGGTAGCAAGATGTTTTCATTCTCGGAAAAAAAAAACATTCCGAGAATAAAACAATTCCCGAAAAGTTATAGATCAAATATGTCCATCAGTATAATTTAAATTAAAAAAAAAAAAATTATATTGTAGAAATGTTTGATCATTTGATGATGATGGAAAAAATATGTAGTTATGATCGCAAATTAAGAGAGTATTTGATCGGTAAGCAATGGTATATATTTTTTGTCTTTCTCTAACTATATCTTTGGAAGTAATTATAACTTATTTAATAGCAAACCAAATACAAGCTCAATAAAAGTATTATCAAGCTATTTTATAACCAGGGGTGCCAGCAAAATGTTACTTCTGGTTATCAAATTAACTATTTAATAGTAAACATAACATTTTAATATTACCATTGTTAATTTGACTAAATATATTTTTTCGATTTTAAAAATGAATAAATTATTTAACTTATTCTTGAATCTATAAAATTACACAGAATACAACACTGCTCAGAAAAGTTAAAAAACAAAAATCATTTGCTTTAAAAAGTTTGTTTAAGGCAAGTATTAATCTATTTTAAACCAATAATATTTCAAAAAATAGTATTATAGTATTGTTAGATTTCAGAAATTTTACAATATAAATACAATTAAGTATCTAGTAGACAAGTAAAAAAAAAAAAAATAATTGCTTAAATACTTATCATAGCCAAAAAATATTTAATGCCTTTTCTTGTCTTTTTTATTCCTTAAAAATATTTAATCCACTTCTTGTTTTCTTAGTGCTTATTTTCTCTGTCAAGTCTACAAGATTGTAGACTTGACAGAAATTATTATAACTAAAACTTAGCTATAGCTTGCAAATAAAAAGTCTTAGGTTGCTGCGTTTTAACTCTTACAAAGTTACTAAACTAAATTTTTTCAAGTTATTGTGTTTTGGCTTTTCTGAGTAAAATGTTTTTTTGCACATACAACATCTAAACACTTTACACAATTTTCATATTGTGATCAGGAATAATTAAAACTGTAAAACTGAGATTGTAAATTATCCTTTTATTTTATTTTTTTTAAATTTTAGTTTTTTTTTTTTTTTTTGCAAAATAAGCATAGTTTTCTTTTTGTTTATTAAATTTTTGTTAAATTTCCTTTTATAACAATCATAAAGTTTTTCATTATAATTTTTTTTCCTGAAATTACTTAAAAAAATTGTCTGGAAAAAACAATTTTTTGCAGATGTTTATCTATTACCAACTTTAACAGTATAGATAATATAGAAAAGCACAAAAGAAAACTAGTTTTTTTATTATTTTTTAAATGTCAATTATGTTCCTTATTCTTTAAGGTTTAATCAGCAAGACTGTTGAATTTGAAGAAAATAAAAATTCTTGCAATGAAAGCAGTAATGTTTTTGATGAAATAGAGAATAAATGGAAAACAATATGTAGTGAGGCTTTATTGTTACAAACTGTCCCTATCCTTCTGCAAGGTTTTTTTTTATGTTCTTATTTTTTTTTTTAATTTTTCATAGACATTAAAACAAACATCAAAATACAAAAATGAAAAAACCTAATATTTTTGCCACTTTAAAAATATTTTTTTTATAAAATATTTTCTTAGAAAAATTTTTAAAAATTAAAAAAAACAACAACTAATAGGCTCTAAAATTAAATGGGTTTAGCAATAGTTTTATTAATTGTATTTATAGTTGCATGTTCATTATCAAATATTTAAGATACTTTTACTATGTCAAACAAACAAATCTATATAATTTAAATAAATACATATATAACAAATAATAGTATATAAATATATATAAAAAATATATAAAAAAATATATAAAAATATATATAAATTAATATAATATACATAAAAATATAAAAATAAAAATGAATAACATAAATATAATTATAATAATATAAATATAAAATAAATAAATATAATATAATGATAAATAATATAAATATAAATAATACAAGTATAAATAATATAGATATAAATAATATAATATGATAATAAATAATATAAATATAAATAATATATTATAATATAATAATAATAATAATAATAATAATAAATAATATAAATATGAGTAGTAAAAATATAAATATTGTAAATATAAAATAAATAAATATAAAAAAATAGAAATGTATATATATATATATATATATATATATATATATATATATATATATATATATATATATATATATATATATATATATATATATATATATATATATATATATATAACAAATTTTTATAAATATTAAATAACAGTAGGTTTGTGCAAACAATTTCATTTAAGGAGTGATGTTCCAGCAAAAAAAACCTTGCTTCTTTCAAAAAAAAGCTCATATGTCCTTTTGTAGAAAATAAAGATGTTTGAGAAGATTTAGTGACAAATTATTAATAAAACATCTTAGTTGTCTTTCTACAAACATTAGTTACCCACCTTGCCAACAATACAATAGTTGTTTTTGACTGTAAAATATTGCTGCAAAATCATGATATGGGGTACCAATACTGCCGATAAAAATGATGGCTTAACACTAAAATAACACTAAAATAAAAGTTTATTTTGGATTACTTCAAGAAAAACTTAAAATATTCATGATCATCACAAATAACCACAAATTTCAGCGTGATATAGCATATTGTCATCGGTCAAGGCTTGTAAACATTTGATTATGTTAAAATAGGATTGAGGTCATTAGCCTCTAGCCTGGTAATTCATCCAACCTCACACCTTAAAAATTTGGTACCCTAATGCTGAAAAAATATATAATCAAAATCCTTTTAACCAATAATTGCATGTTAAAAGGTTCTCATAAAACCAAAAATTGAAATCATATTTTGAAATCCAACATAGATATTTTAATTTGGATATGTGCAGAAAGTTATATTTGACCGTTATTTAACAATAGATCCCAGCTAACAATTAATGTTCAAAGAACGTTACCATAACCTTTGATTAGGTTTGCATAACGTACGCTGGAAACGTTCTTTGAACCAACTTTTAAGAACGCCGATTTACAGTTCTTGAACATTCGCTGTGAACGTTCTAACAACAAACAATGAACGTTGACTTAACGTTCGCTTCAAACGTTACTTTGATAGCACAATTAGCTGAGCTGATTACAATTAAGAAAAATAATACTTCTTGCGATAAAAAAGTTGATTAAAAAAACTCGAAAAAAAAAAAATTCAATTTTTTTGAATTTTAGTACTTGCTCAAACGTGCGAAAAATTGGTTTAAAAAGGGTAAAAAAGCCTAAAATATGACTTTTGAGGCACTTGAGCAACCCCTAAAAATAGTCAAAATTAAAAAAAAAAAAAATTCTACTAATAAAATAAGGGGCAACGCAGCAGATAACACTCCATGGTACTTAAAATTTTTTCATGACCTCAAAATGAAGCAGTCTAATGCACGTCGTATGTAAAATATCAAACCTTTCAATACTTCATAATAAATAAAAACAATTCCTAATTAATAACAAATGATTTTTGTGGATTTGATAAACAAACAAGTTTTATTTATGAATTATTTATACACAAAGAATGACATTAGTTCACAATACTGTTTTAGGGACAGCATAATTAACTTTACTATTTTTCACGGGTCCCTAATATTTAAAAAAAGAAAAATTCAAAAGTATCATGTTGGATCTTCAAAGTAGTGAAATTGTATAAAAATTTCAATTAAATAATCATTTAATAATACAACTATTCTTTCAGATTTAATTAAATAAAAACTATATTTTTTTAACCACAAATAAAAGTGAATTTTTACAAGTTTTAAATAAAAAAAATAATTTATATCTATGTTTTTTAAAACGAATATTATTGTTAAAATTTATATATTATTTTTGCTATATTATTTTGAATACCAGGTTGACCTACTTTAAATTTTTTTTTTTTTTTAATATAAGGACACCGTTAAAATGTAAAGTTAATTAAGCTGTTGTAATAAAGCTGTATGTAAGCTGTACTTCTTGCTGTGGTCAATCACATTTTGAAAAGCTTTTACAAAATTTACTGAAAGCCATGGATTCAGGGATGTATATGGCTTTAAGCCATTCACATCCCTCTTCAACCTCACCATCGTGGTTACTACAATGGCAACGATTGCAAGTAGTTGCTCCAAAAGATAAATGAACTGAACTTTCTTGCTGAAGCTAAAGGTCATTCAGAAGCCCTGGATTTCTGCCGTTTTTTGAATTCATTCAAGGAAGTTGTTTGTTTTAGCTGTTCCCTTTCACCTAATTATGTTTTAAAAATTGAAGATTTCAAAGTTTCAGTTTTCTAAAGCTTCAGATTTTGATCATGCAAAGTTTCATACTGTTTTTCATCATGTTTGTCAATTTATCAAGGTGAACAAAAATTAGCCTAGAACTGTACAGTGAACAAGCCACTAAAGCTTTACATTCTTGTTTGAAAGGTCATTGGGAAAGATACAAAAGAGATGCTTCTCATTTCTGCAACTTTCATCAGCTCTTAATCTGTGTTGTTGATTACAACAGCAAAAATGTGTGAATCAACTGCACAGAACTGGACCAAGATGCAAAAAAATTGAATAAGAAGAATCTGATAAATGCTGTGTTGCTAGAATTATTTATTGAGAAGTTTTTATGACTAATATGTTTGTTAAAAAGAAATAAAATTATTCAGGAATCAGTTCTGTGTAGTTTTATTTATTACTTAGACCTTTTTGGGTAAAATAATATTTTGGGAGAAGTCATAAGTTGTTACAAGTTGAGGTAAATATAAATAGAAAAACAATAATAACTCTGTTAGATTTCAATGCAAGATTTTAAAATAATTTATTATGGATACTTTAAGTCACTACTTCAAAGGATTTCAATAGGATTTTTCATCAATATTTTTAGGGTTTCAAATTTTTGATCTATTCACCCTATTGAAAATTGCTGTGATCATCTTAAAATGTAAAATGATTACAGAAGTTTCTGATACGAGAGAAAAGTATGCCAAAAACATAAGTTGAATCTATACTTAGGTTCAACTTATGTTTCCTCAATATTTAAGAAACTTTATTTACATTATTCTTAACCATTTAGCTGATTGTTTGAAAGCTTAAGGACACCGTATCAAGTATTAAATTGATAGATGAACATATAAAAAAACATATATCGAGAAGATGATTTTAATATTTGTGAAACTAAATAGGGTATGTTTTCAGCAGCACAATTTATGTCCAGTAACACAATTTAAAACATCTTAGAGATAAATGTTACCTCATGTACAATTAGAGGACGTTTGTTAAAGCAAGTTTTTTTTTCAAGATCACCTAGAAGTGTGTTAAAAAAACACATTTAAAAGCCAGAAAATAAATTTTTTGTAAGCATTCTGCATGGATAGATAAAAAATGAAGCACAATTTTGTAGGCAGACAAATCTAAACTTAATACTTTTGAATCAAATGGTTTTAGCATCAAATGTTTTGTCTTTGCAGACAGCCAAGAGTCTGCTAAAACCAAGAGTTTGACCCACACTAAAAAACAATAAAGATTGGTGTAAGAAGCATTAAAATGTGGGGATGTTGTCATCTGGTATTAGTCCTAATTTTTTAATAACAGCGACTATAATAGCAAATATTTATGCTAACAGACTTCAAGAAAAAATGTTTACTTATGCTGAGAAAAACATGATATTGTTTTTTTTTTTTTTTGTTAATTCACCTCCTCAAGGCCGAGAAGGCCACTACAGACAAGAAGGCTACTTATTTGTGGTTATAACCCTCTCTCAACTCTATAACTCCGAAACACAAACCTTGATGAACAAGGCCGCTGTGCGGAGAAACAAGTTGAGCGCGGTACTACCAGGGACGTGGTGGGGATTGAACTCAGAACCTCTCGCTTATGAAGCGAGTGCTCTACCACTACACCACTACCGCACTATATATTTTAGATATTTTTAAAATAAAAAAAATCAAATTCTTTTGCAAAGTACTGGTTAAATATAATAATGGTATAGGACAGTTAGATTGGTCAGCGAACTCACGAATTTAAATCTAATAAAAAATTTATGGATTGATTCATATTGTATATGAAACAAAAAGTTATTTCTGTTATTGTTTTATTATTTTTGTTAAGTAGTTGTTAGATAAACATTGAATTTTTTTTATATTTAATATAAAATCAAATAGTCATTTCTGTATTTTTTATTTTTTTCAGTAAATTTCCCACTACCTTCAACAAAGTTGTTTGTTACGTCATAAAATCAATGAGGACTATAATAGTTAATAAAATTATTGATAAATTAAAAAAAAATAGTATAATGATAAATAATAATTTTTTGAAAAATTAAGTATTAACACTAAATTTTATATATATAAAAAGTAATATTAATTATCATCAATTGCTCTGAATAAGATGTATTTGCTATTTTTTTTCACTCACTGAAAAAATGCACAATTCACTCACATGCACAATTTATACATACTTTTCTTAAAATTTTTGTTATTTTTTTTTATTATTAAATCATAAAACATATATAATTCAAATTTTTTTAAACAATAGGGAGTTCAATGGAAGGTAGCTCACTGGCACGATTAGCTAATCCATTTTTAAAAGACATTTTTGAGTTTGAAATTGATCTAAATATTGTTATTGGGACAGTGAGTCAAGTGCAGTTTGAATCTTGCTACGAACCAGTGGGTCGGAATAAAGCTTTTTTTCGCTATGTTATTAAAAACAGTTTGGCTAATGATATCAATATATGTATACGATTGCCAGAAGATATTGAGCAAAAACTTATCGCTTCTATCTCTAATTCTTCTGATCCCTTCCTAGATAAAAAATGTTTGTCTGGTATTGTTTTTAAAGAGTTTTATCATAATAGACAACCTACAACAAACAATCCACTTAAAAGTATTAGCGTGAGAGGAATTAAAGGAATTTTTAGTGAAACATTAAAAAAGACAATTGAAGGTTGTTCAGCTTTTTTAAAATTCAGTACAGAAAATCTTTCTAAAGAAGATGTAATAACAAGTCTTATTGAGTTGGTCAACTTAGCTAAACAACAAATTTACAATTTAAATAGACAGTTTGATCATTTTGAGGAAGTTGATCTCAAGACTGTAAAAAGCCTTCATCATTATTTGAATGAAGTCAACAGACTTCAGATTATTCTGATGAAAAGAAAAAGTTTTCCTGATTCAAATGACCAAAATTTTTCTTTCAAAGCAATAAGTATTAACAAAAAAGATAACCAATCAGAATCGAAGTCTTCTTTGATTACAAATGAAAATTCTTTTACATATGAGGATGAGAATATTAACGAGTGTAAAAACAATTTAACACTTCAAATTACTAACATCTCAAATACTATAAATGAATGGGTGAAGTGTTTAACTGTGCTTATGGAGTTACACAACGAGTTATATAAGTTTTGTTTGGATATGAAATCTATTCTTCCGCAACATTTTAAGACGTTTTTCAAAAATTATTCTTGTTTATTTCCTGATTATTACTACAAAATTTATTTTGAAAAATTCATATGTACATGGTCACAAAACAAGAGTGACATGGAGGAAAACTTAATAATGGCAAATTCAATTTGTCGTGCTACACATCTAGGTTTAAATAACATAGATATTTTGAAAAAAACTTTTAGTGAATTCATTGAACCCGAACTCAATGTTGCAATTAGTTTAATAGAGGAGAGTTTATTTTTAACTAAAAATGACTTTATTTCAACTGAAATACTTATTGATAATGTTCCATGCTTTTATGCACCTTTTTGGCCTGATGCAGCTTCCTCCTGGGTTACACGCAATAGGTTTTGGCCGGACTCACAACTTGTAGGATCAATTTACAAAAAAGGTTTCCATATCGTACCAAAATCTTTACCAGAAGGTGACGAGAGATTGGAATGGCGATTGTCTTTTTCTGCAGCAGAATCTGTTTTAAGTCTCAACCGAACAGAGAAACAAAATTACATTTACTTTCTTTTCAAGTCATTGTTTTACCAATATATAAAAACATACAGTCATGAAAAGTCATTACCCACGTATATATGCAAAACAGTGATGATGTGGGCTTGTGAACAACAGCCCCAGTCATGGTGGGAAGAAGTATCACCTGATAATGGAGTTTTGTTCTTGATAAGAGAGTTAGTTAAAGGTATAAAAAAAAAAGTTATAAAACATTACTTTATCGAAGAATTAAATTTACTAGAACACTTTTCATCATCTATTTTGGTTTTTACTGAGTTAAACTTGTTCTGTTTAGAAAAGAATTTTGTTGAAAAACTAAATACCTTAATGGTAAAAATGAATTCAGGAATGATTATTGTGATTGCCCATTTGAATGAGAAGCACTCAGCATCGCTAGATATATCTGTACCTTTTGTTTATGAACAAAACTGTTTAACAAAGTTGAAATTTTTATTTATAAATTCTATTAAAATTTTTATATATAGTTATTTTTACAAATGTTACTGGATTTACGAAGAAATTTCAAGAATAAAAGGAGAACTCACTATTCAAGCCCAAGTTGTTGACCTTATTACAAAAGTATTGCAGTTTCAAGATAATGAAGAACTGAGAGAATTGCACTTAACGCAGTTAAAAAAATTCAATGACTTGCTGTGTCGAATAACAGCATTGGATAGAACTGCTCCTTGTTTCTTTTCTGGTTTAAAATCTTTTTTTCTTCTAAGCTGTACTAAGTGTGACTCTTGCAATGCAATCATTAGGTGCAAAACTAAACGTTATTTCTGCTCCTTATGTGCACCTGTTGGTAGTTTTGATGTGTGTATAGATTGTATTAATAATAGGAAAGATATCTTTCAATGGGTTCATATACATCAAGATCAACTAGATGATAATAAACTAAATGGTAATCTTAAAGATACTTTAGATATAATAAGTGATGAATCGCTTGGTTTAAATCATACAAGAAATAAACAAACTAATAATGTTGCAGAACAAAAAAATAAAGATTGTCTTTTTTCTGATTTATTTTCTCATATTAAAAATATAAAAGTTATCGTTCCTCAGTTTGAACTCGAAAAATTCAACAATTTTGCTGAAACCTGCACTTACGAAACACAGTTAGGACTTGCTTTCCGTGAATTAAAACAGAAATTCGAAGACATGAATGACATTCTTTTAAAGGAATTGATGCATTCATTTCAATGCGCAACAAAACCAGTTCCATTTATAGAAAATATTTGCACTCAGTTTATCAATAAATTTGAAAATATATTTATAAAAAATCCGGTACCTATTTTAAGCAAATGTATTGATAATGAAATTCATGATCTTTATTTTAAAGATTGCGATTCACTTAAATGTGCATCTATGTTTTATGACCCTCCCTCAGATTTAACTTACTGGAAATCAGCATTAGTTTTACGAAATGACTGTGCAAATAATTATAATGAACATGCGATAAAATGTTTTTCATCAAAACGTATTTTTAGTTTACGTCGTCAACCACCTGGAGAATTTATCAGAAAAACTGGGTTTTTTAATAATCTAGTTTTAGATAATGTAAACATTTTTGATACCACTAGTAGACCTTTTGAAAATGAATTTTCTTCTGAAGTTTTATCAGATCCAACAGAGATGTTGAATAAACAATTTACTGATTTTATTGATTCTTTAAGAGCTGAAGAGAAAACAATTTTAAATTTAAATTTGTTGATTCAGGTAGTTGAAACATGTTGAAACTTAGCCATATTAGCTCAAAAGATTGCGTGCTTTCCCTCCTTTTGTGGTAATGTGTTTCCTAAATAAATGATGAAAACACTGTAGAAACTTTTTTTTATGTTATTTTTTTAAAAATGGCTCAAATTTGAATTTTTTATCATATATTTAAAAAAAAACTAGAATAAGCTTTTTTATGGAGGGGGAGGGGGGGTGAACAGTTCTTTAAAAATTATATTGCCTAAGTAAATATTAGTTATTGAATTATTGAAAAAATGAGTTTTGCATATTGCTATGTTCTTATTTAAACATGATATTGTAGAAGTTGAAGCAATTTTTTACAACCGGATTACACTTCCTGGAAACACTTCCTGGCGTTAACTTGTTTTGCAGACCACTGCTGAATTTTTATTTTGATGCTATCACTATCACTACCTTGTTACAGAGTTCTTCCTATCTTTACCCACAATTAAATTAAGGGTTTCTTTTTCCAATTAAGCCTTTACCGCCGCTAAGGAATCTCAAACAATCAAAGCTATAATCTTTATAGAGTGCTAAATAGCAAAGTTGTGGTACTTTATGGAGAGTTTTTAGTAAAGTTGTGGCACTTTATGGAGAACTTTTAGTAAAGTTGTGGTATTTTATGGAGAGTTTTTAGTAAAGTTGAGGTACTTAATGGAGAGCTTTTATTAAAGTTGTGAAACTTTATGAGTTTTACTTTTAGAGTTAAACAATTTAGAAAGTAAACATTTGGTTCTTTATTAACTGCTAAATAGTAAATTTGTATTTTACTAATTTTATTAAAACTTTAATGAAAAAGTAGTAAAGTTCTGGTACTTCACGGAAAATGTACTGCTAAAGTTTTTATATCCCCTTTCGAAAAAAGTTAAAATTATCTTTATTTGTACTATACTATATTATAGTTTAAAAACTGCAGCTGGTACAAGCATCGGCTAGTGTAAATTGCACACTTTGACAGCTTTTTTAAGTTTTGATAAAGGTTTTTTATATTCGTGTAGTTTTTTTTGCTTATGAATCATTAGCTTTTTTTCGAATTTTTTCAAAGATTTCGCTTTGTCGACTTTTGTTGATAAAAAATTCCTTAAATAGTAAACTTATGGTATTTTATGGAGAGCTAAATAGTAAAGTTTTGCTGCACATCATACCGTAAAGTTTTGATAGTCCTATCAACCAAAAATTAGCGTAAACAAGAAGCCTTAGAAACTGTATTGAAGTTTGCAGTGCCACATTAAATTTAGGCTACACTATTATGTTCCGTTTTATCATTCCTATATTTAAATATACAATATTTTTTACCAACTTGTTATGTTAATCACATAAATAAATGAGTTTTTTCATCTGCTTATACATTATTATACTTGACCCAGATGGCATATAGGCATCGGACCAACATCAACGAAACATCAGTAATAAGCATCAGTTTTGATTAGTGGCTGCTCATTAACAGGACGTAACAAAGACTTTAAAATCCGATTTCCGCTATCAATCGGCTAAAGTTGTAATTTTTACATATATTTCATGGGCGGCTGCTCATTGGCACAACCTAAATAAAAAACTTAAAAATTGACTATGACGTTTACCAATGAGCAGACGACTATCAAAAATGCATTAAAACATATTTTTAAGTCACCCAATGAGACAATATACAAAATAAAAATTAGTATTAAACTAATGAGACAATATGCTAAATAATGGTTTGTATTGACTTAATAAAGATGATATATTATTTAACTAGATGTCTAACTTGCGGGATTTTATTGGACAAAAAATGAAGCCGCTTTTTTTGTTCATAACAATAGTCCGCCATTTGTAAAAAAGGCAAAAGTTGAAGCCGAAGTGTGGAATAAAAGTAAAAAATTTAAGTCAAAAGTTTCCAATAAGTTAAAGATAATTCAAAAACAAGTTTTAATAATTATAAAATACTTATAAAAGTTTTTTTATGAGCCTATGTTTAAAGTTTTAATTCATAAAAATACTTCAAAAGCGTCTGTTGTTTTACTTTTCTATTTAAAACTTTTTTCCCTTATTAATCAAAAATAAATTAAGGAATCATAAATTATTGTTTTACAATTATTATAGTTTCCGCTTAACACTTTTACACAAACAGTATTTAAATTTAAATTGTATTTACTTTATATAAGAAAAGAAAAGTAAAACATATTTGTTTACAAATTTAATCCGCCATTTGTAAAAAAGGTTTCTAGTTATATAATTCTAGTTATACCATTGCTTAATAACACAAAATACTAAATAGAACAAAAGCTTTAATTGTCAAGTTGTTACTTTAAACGTACTTTTGAGCATTCGTTGATTACGATTAACTGTCAAATATAATTGTTTTTTATAAAAGGTTTGCTATAATGTTTTCACACTAGGAACGAGCAAAACGTTTGCTTGGCTCATTTCCAGCGTGAAAAAAGTTCGGGTAAAAAAACAAACTTTTTTTACCCGGACCTTTTATTGCTTAACCCTATTCTGCATACTGTATCATATATGATACAGTTTATAAATTGTGTATCTCTGGTTGAATGCACAGGAATTTTAAACAGGAATTAAGGAATTAAAGCAGTGATGAGAATGCGGACAGCAATGACAATCAGTCTTTTTCAATATTAGGAAGGGCAAATGGCAGCGCGGGTCAAAAAGATGGTGCAACAGTGGAGCAAGCTATCAACAAACCAAATGTAAATAGAAAAAAACCAGCAAAAAAATCTTAGCTATTGCGGAGAGTTAAAAATCTTCCAAACAAACAAGAAGACCTCAAACTTAAAGGTAACTACGAACAAAAAATGAACGAGTTTTTGGATTGTCTTGGTTCAGAACTGTCATGCTTTTATAGGATTTTTCCAAAAAAGCTTTTTCGAAAAACTGCCTATCAGACAGTTTTGTATTCCATGCAAACCAATCCTGAAAAACCAGTTGCTGTAAAAGAGGAAGATATAATTAGTTTTGTTGGATATGTTTTGAATATGTCCATTGTCAAACTCCCAAGCACAAGAGATTATTAGTCGTCTTCCATTGGAATTGATCATGTAGCTATTATTATGCCCGTCAACCGCTTTGAAAAATTAAAAAGCATTATTTATTTTGCTGACAACAACTCTGCTAACAAAGACAACAAGCTTTTCAAGATACGCCCTCTCATAAACAAAATGAATGAACAGCTGAACAGTATTCCATTTAAAGAAAATTTGCGGTTGATGAGCAGATTATTTCGATAAAGAAAGACATTTAATCAAACAATACAACCCTAATGGGGTTTAAAGTTTTTGTTCTGAGAGGTGTCTCTGGTTTCAGCTATAATTTTAAAGGAAGTGACAACATTTGCTTTGAGAATGAACCAGACCATGGGGCAAGTAGTAACGTTGCCCCATCACTTGCTGATATCACACAACGTTTTGGTCCAAAAATTGCCATTCCCCAGGAAGCAATTCGGTCTGATCAAGTTTGACGTTGGCCTATTTTCAATGAAAAGCGGGCTCGTTGCAAGTATGACAAGTGCTCCGCCTTAACGTATTCATTTTGTGAAAAGTGTGACACTGCGCTGTGTCTTAATAAGGACCGCAACTGTTTTCCATCAATAGATTTTTTATTTATAATGATATCTTTACTGAGTGTATTTAACTACCAAGGTCATATTCCAAGATAAACTCTCTGTTTAGCAACAAGCATTAGTTTATAATTTTTTCATAAAGTTCCACTACTGCATGATGTATCATATATGATTAATTATTTTGCAATTATATTAATTAAATAAAACAATTAATTTTTTTGCAAATAATTGACCTTAAAATTTTTTTTTTTGGATGTTAGGTCATAGAATGCTTCTAGAACCATTAGTTTAATTTGATAAAAAAAAAATTATGCAAAAAGGGGTTAAAGCGTTAAAAGAGAATTAGAATGGTGCAGTGGTTAAAGTGTATGCTTTAGAATTAAGAGATTAATTTTTTTTTGATTGTTTTCTTTTTGTTCTTTGAGAATTGTGTTACAAAATTTTTTTTATTATTTTTTTTAAATATTCCTGGATTTTCTGAAAAAATAAAAATAAAAAGTAATTTTTGGGTAGCCTTGTATCTTTTAAGGATTTTTAGAAATTTAGTATAAGTTTTGAAATAGGCTTAAAATCCGGAGATTCGTGCTAGCAAAAAAGTTACGAAGCGATTTTGACATAAAAAATTTTAGTCTCTACTTTATGGTGGGGATTTCATTTGTGTGACTTATTGTGACCATTTGTGTCATTTCATTTGTGTGACTTTCTCACTGAGACTAGTTCAGAATATTGGCAATATTGTCGGCAACTTTTCCGGAAAATATTTTAATGCCATCTAAATTCACACCTAATTACCAGTTGTATTTCACTGGCAAAAATTACATAAAAATTTTAATCTGTATAAAATTTTCTTTGATGTTTCTTTTAAAAGAAGCTAAATAATTTTTAGTTTATTTTATATTTTTTTATATTTACACTTTTTGACAAGTAAATATACTGTTTTTTTTATTGCTTTTTTGGGTTACAGTACATCAGTTGTAAAACAAAGGTTTTCTTTTGATTTAAAATTTTTAGTTTTCAACAGTTTTCTTCCAATTTAGCTGATAATGACATAAGTTTGTATTTGAAAATTAAAAAATTAAATCAAAAAAGTAGGTTGCTGAGTCAAAAAAGGAAAGAAAATTTATGCTTTTAAATTTTCTACCGTCACTATAACGTTTGCGGATTTGGTGTTGCAGTATGATGGTTCGGATGAAAAATAAATGAATACAGAAATGGAACTAGTAGCAAAACATAAAAACGTTGACGTGTTGCATGTAATGCTCCCCTTATTTCTTTCTGGCGGGCCATTTGCCGTTTATTAAGGCCTTGATGACGAGATAAAAAAAGACTACAAAGAAGTGAAAAATGCACTGACTACTACTTCCTCTGCTTCTCTGCTAACAGCATACGAAGAGTTTGTAAATTGCTGTCTTAAAGAGAACAAGTATTTTGATGTGTATCTAGCAGAGTTAACAAAGCAAGCTAACATTATCTAACGTAGGCGAAGAGCGGATAAGGTGCATATTTGTTCATGGATTACCTGACGAAGCAAGAAAAGAGCTGCAAACTGCATACGCAATATCAACCATGACGCCGTACCAGGTCACTGAAAAATCAAGAAGTTTGGTAATATCACGTTGCAAAGAATCGTGCTTTGTTAGTTGCGTGAATCGTGTTGCCATTATTCCAAGACAGGTTCCTCAAGGAATCGGACAAACAAACATAACGTGTTACCGTTGCGGCGAGGATAGACATATCATTCAAAATATGTAAATTGCAGTAAGTAAAATGAAAAGAGATGTTATTTGAGAGTGGAATGGAAAACAAAAAATAGCCAAGCACTGTTATAAAAAGTTTACAAACTCAAAAACAGTCATCCGTTTTTGTGCGAAGTCATCCGTTTTTGTGCGAGCGCTTTCCATAAAATTTAAAAACGCCAACTCTCTGCGTATGTGTCAATGGAAGAAAAAAAAAAGCATTGTTGAACAATAGATGTTCCAAACCAATTTTAAGTTTTAATATTGTAAACATAAAAAAAATATCAAACAAGCACGAGAAAAGGTTGTCATGATCAATGGGAAATCAATTGAAGTAAAGTACAAGATTGTTTTTGATCTTTCTATAAATGATAGCAACGCCTAGTTGCCGACATTGTACTCAAACATCAAATGCTACTTGGTATGGAAGCAATACAATTGCTTAGAGGTGACCAAGGCGGTGTCAAGTTTAGAACATTTAACTAATGGCGCTACTGCAGTCTCTCAAGAAAAAATGAATGAAATATCCTTGCCAACTATTCAAAATCTGATTGATAAAGACTTTATAGCAGAATTCAAAAATGGAGGTTGGATTTGTTTATTGATGACACCATCGTCAATACAAACATAGTGTTAAGTTGCAGGATTTAAGAACTTTTGAAAAAAATAGCTTGGATTTTAAGTTGCCGGAAAAACTTGCCGGTGATCGTATGCTTAAATTGCAAGTGCACAAACGATGTAACCAAGTCTGTTGGAAACGTGACGACATACCCAAAGTTCCTGAAGGAAAAATTATACGTCGGCAAATCTTTTCTTGGTGCGAACAGCTGACCGGACCTTTTCCAATAGCAAACTAGTTTTGCTTTTTGTGCATCTATCTGAAAAGGAGTGGATGATATCGAGTAGTTGTGGATGGTATTTTTTAGTAAAAAAACGTATTGTCAAATTAGTAAGCAGTTTAAAAAAAAGACTTATATTGGAAGACCCCGTTTATGCATCATGGAAACCCCAAAAAAATTCCTCATCTTGAATCTAATAACTTATTTTCTGATCATCAATATGGATTTGATCTTCTCGTTCTGCAGCTGATTTGCTAACAGTAATAACCGATAGGCTATATTATGCATTAGATTGAGGTGGAGAGGTTAAGGCTATCGCTTTTGATATTTCTCAAGCTTTTGATAAAGTTTAGCATGCTGGTCTTCTCCGTAAGCTTTCTTCTAACGATGTATCTGGAAACATTTTTAAGATTATTGAATCCTTCCTTTCCAATTGTAGTATAAAAGTTGTCCTTGATCGACAGCACTCTACTTCTTATTCTGTAACCTCAAGGGTTCCCCAAGGTTTAATCCTTGGGCTGATTTCAGCCAATTGTTATCGCAATAATTTAGATCTTCCTATATTTATGAAAGGTAATCTACTCAATGAGTCATCTACCCTTCATCTTCTTGGATTAGTTCTTACTTCCGATCTTTCTAGAAAACCATATACCAAATCGTCGCAAAATTAGCATCTGCTAAAGTTGCATCTCTTAATCGAGCTCGACACTTTCTTATTCCGAATTCTATTCTCTTTCTCTATAAATCTCAAATCCGGCCTCGTATGGAATACTGATGCCGTATCTGTGGTAGATCTTCTAATGATGCCCTTTCTCTTTTAGATAGAGTGCAAAAACGCATTGTAAACGTAGTTGGACCTGTTCTTGCAGCCAACCTTCAACTATTATCACATCGTCGTAATGTTGCTTCTCTTTCTCTTTTCTACAAATACTATAATGGGCACTGCTCTAAAGAGCTAGCGTCTCTTATGCCACCTACTAAAATTCATTCTCGTGTTACTCGTCATTCAATTAAGTCTCATCTATTTTTTGTGACTGTTCCTAAGTGCTCCACACACTCTTATTCGTCTAGTTTTTTCCCTCGAACATCAGTTCTTTGGAATTCACTTTCTTCATCTTGCTTTCCTAGTTTATATAATTTGCATCTTTTAATTTGTCTGTCAAACGTTATCTTGTTCTACAATCTTCATTTTTTCTCTTCTAGTAACTTCCAACACTAATTAGTGGTTGCTTGCAGTCTTTCTGGAAACAAAGATGTCTAAAAAAAATCATGTGTAGAAGTCAGGTTTTAACACTGAATATAGCAACGAATGAAAGTCTGCAACTCTAAAAGATAAGCTGCATTAAAACTGTTGAATAAAAAAAAATTGAAGAATAAAAAATAAAACTTGAAATTTAAACAAGAAAATTGTGCTTCAGGAAGCTTGAAAAACAAAAAAAAAAATTGTTGCAATAAAACCGCATTTTGGAAACCAATTTAAACCTTTTAATATGGAATTCGACTCTTGGACCATTATGCTGTGGCCTAGGAAGATAATAAAACAAAAGTTAATATTTTATTTCAAGACAAAAAATTTTTTAAAAAAAGTCCTTTTTGAAAAATAATTTAGACAAAACAAACGAAACGATTTTGGATTCTTCAATCGAAAATCTCACTTTTTTAAAGCCACATGTTAAAAAACTTAGTGCAAAAGTTGAATAATTAAACAAATAAGAAAACATCAATTTAAAATGGTCTTTTTAATTTGTTTGAAGATAAGAAATTTGTAATTTTTGAATGAGCGCTAACTGTTTTAATACATTTTTTACAAATAATTGTGGTTTTCGAAGTAAAATTACCTTTTGTAAAGAGGTAAGGTTCAGACTTGCTTGCTCTTGGAAGACTATTTAGAAAATGGAAGAGAGTTTTAAAGAGTTAAAAGTGCAGGAAAAAACTAGAATAAAAGAGTCAAGCTGAATAAAAGAGTCAAGCGAAAATGAGTTTTGATTGATAGAACTAGAAATAATAGCTACATTAAGCAGCGACTGTGATCTGTTTTTTAGAAAATAGAAAAAGATGCTACTTTACGATGATGGGAAAGAGGCTTAAACTTTTCAGGTAGGGCAAGTCCAGCTACGTTTACAATGCGTTTTTGGATCTTTTCTAAAAGAGAAAGAGCATCAATAGAAGAACCAGCCAAAATATTACAGTAGTATTTTGGTAAAAATGGAATGAGGATAAAGAAAATGGCGAGCACATTTAAAAAAGCCACCTAAGCAGATGCCAACTTAGCAATCGATTTTATGTATGGTTTTCATGAGAGGTTAGTAGTGAAAGATAATCCAAAAAGGCATAAAGAAGAGGACTCTTCTTTATGTTCTTTAATGAGAGGGTTGCTATCCATCAATATAAGATAGTATTGCGATAGTTGTTTGCGGTGAATACTTGAATTTTGTTAAAATTTATAAGCCATTGCAAACACCAATCCATTACAGAAGTAAGGTCAGATTCAAAATCGGCTACCTGTTCAAAGCAATAGAAATAAGAATTTTTTTTGCCTAGACAGAAGTATAAAGTTGATTTGTCAGCAAATAGAGTCACTTTAAATGTAAATTTGTCAGGAAGGTCATTATGCATATTAGAAACAAAATAGGGTCAAGGATAGAACCTTGAGGTAACCCAGAAGTTACTGGATATGAAAGACAGTGTTGGTCTTTGTGAATGACTTTCATAAAGTGGTTAAAATGTAAATGCAAGCTTATAAAGAAAACCAGCATGCCAAAACCTTATTAAGAAACTAGCTCATTTAACCAAAGACCTGTCATAGAAAAAGTATGTTCCAGCTCAAGAAAAGAAAACTTAAGAACTGAAAAAAGCTAGAATGGGTGAAATCTGCATAGATCATCCAGAATTCAAAAAGAAACTGAAAATCAGAAAAAAAACCTGGTAGACTGTCAATAGAAGTAAATCAACCTAAAAACCTCTTTTTTTAAGGGCGATTATTGATATTGCTGTCCATAGATTGTCCGCAAATCTAAGACATCGGTCAGAGGTTCTCCGGTTAATATAGTTTATAAAATAAAGCCCATTTTCTTTTAGGTAGTTTATTATATCCAAATATATGCCTTTACTATTTAGAGCATTAAAACCCTCGAAGAATCGACATCCAAGATTTCAAAACAGTCCCTGTTAGATTGATCAGAGATAAGAACAAATCTCATTGAGAACATGTTGATCGACTTTTCTGCTCTTTAACTATAAAATATTTTAAAGAAATTAGTTCTATTTTGTGACCAAATGAAGTGCCTTTTTAATAGCCAAGACAACAAGGCCAAAGTGCAAATTGGAATCACTGCAGCCAAAAAACAAGCGCCGCTGTTGATGCATTTGGAGTCTGTATACGCTGGAGTTACTACTAAAAGAAATGGTCTCAGAAATACAGATGTTTTTACTTATAAAGATCTACACAACAACTGCCGTTCGATCAGGAAAACATGCATCCTCACCCGCCTTTGCTCATGAACTTTCAAAGGCTCTTAGATATCAAAGAATTCGACTCTATTACTAGAGATTCTAATAGTAATATGGTTCTCAAAGTAATATGATGAAGACTATCGTTGTGTTTAGTATCGATGGACCCGACAAAAATTCCAGATGCCAAAATGTAATTGAAATCGGAATTCACTATTTCTTGAAGAATAACCTCGACGCTCTTTTCACCATGACGAGCGCTCCGGGATGCAGTGCATTCAACTAAGCTGAGTGACAAATGGCACCTATAAGTAGAGAATAATCTGGGGTAATTTTTACACAGGAGCATTACGGAACACATCTTGATTCTCAAAGTAATTATAAATATTCATTGACAAAGGTTAATTCTTAATATATAAAATAATTTTTAACTTACAATAACCAATAAATCTTTTTAAATCAGGCAAGATAATAAATGAAGATTTAGAAAAAAAGAACTTTGGTTTTGCCGGACAGGCTTCAATAAATATTTGGTCAAGCCTAAAAATTGACGGTTATCCAACCGCTGCAGAGTATATTAATCCAGAGCAGTCAGAGCTAGAGTCAAGGAACCACTTATAAAAAAATCAACGTTGGATTGTCCATCATCTTCATACGATTCAATATTTTACTCAAATTGCGAAATGTGAAAACAGTTCTTGTTGTTGGACTATAATAAGTTCTTACTTTACTCTAATTAGAGCACAGTTTCTTCCACCACCTGTCTCGGTCAGCTGGTCAGCCAACGAGAGATGGTCTCAAAGCAGTAGATGTCTCAGAAGGAGCCAAAGAGTTGTTTCCATTATCGCTGTTTATGCTTATCTCATCAAATAATGAATTTATTTTCATTGATCTGCCAAAGGTTTTCCAATTCTTCAGTATGATGTATTTTGTCAACCAATTCAGTCTAGCCCAGCTGATAGAATATGTAAAAAGTACAATTTCTACTTTGCCTCTCAAGCTTTGTTGAAAAAGCCCGTTTCAATTAATTCTTCCGCTTTAACACTCCCTCCTATCAAAGGGGTCTGCCCAGTTCGCAACGCTCCCAAGCATCAAAAAAAAAAATTAATGGAAGTTTCTGCCCTGCAGAAGAATTCGGAAACTGCTACATAATTAAACAAAAATGAAGTTGAAGCAGCGGATCTGATTATACCTTAAGAGGAGGAAAACCTTTTTGTTTGCGGAAAACATTTACTACCTATTGTTTTGATCAAAGATCGCTTCAATAACCCATGGAAAGATCTCGATTGAGTAAATTTATATTAAAGATATAGAATAAAATTGGCTTCGTTTGATTAGTTTATTTATTATTTGATCAACTGTTCTATAATATAATTTGCTATACTACTATATAAATGTATAGTTCAACCAGAAAAAAAAATCAATGGTGTTTAAGCATATTTAACAAAAAGAGTTTGACAAATAGATAGGGTGAGGGTTGGATCAAAAAAGTGACAAAAATTACTGATATTATTTATGCACTTATATTGAGAGTAAACATCAGTTTTTCAAAAGAAAATTACTTTTTATCTTCTTTAAAAACTTTTTAGCAAAGTAATACGTAATGAAAAATTAGTAATATGCTTGGTACTACTTTTCTGTAAATTTAAAAACAAGTATAGTAAATATGTTTTCGTTACGTCCGTAACTAACTTTTTAAAATCTTGTAAATCTAAGCAAGTGGGAGAAAATTTATCAAAAATAACCGCCGTATTAGGAATTAATTTTTTGGTTTCATTTATAAAATTTTTAAACTGGTTTAGCCGATTATTTAATTGTGACGTAAAATTTAATAAAATATGGGTGGGTGATTGATAAAAGCTTATTTAACGTCTTTTTAGGTTAATATATTAAAAACAAAAGTTTTTTTATTTAAGCTGCTTAGTCATCGACTAAAATTATAATCGAAAACCGTTAAAGTATTATATTGAAGTTTAAAATTTTATTTTTTTATTTTTATATTTAATTTGGGACATTAAAAAATACCTTGACAAACTACGCTTTAATTTAACAACACAAATTTCATATGGAGGCCTAAGAGAAACAAATAAAACAGCCATGAGCAAAGTAAGTACACTACAAAAAACTAAAAATTGCTGATAACTCAACTAAAAGCATAAATTTCTATTTAATGTCTGTACGGTAACTTAAAGTATCATTGCAATCAAATTATAAATATAATAACTTATCAAATTTCAAGAGGATCTATATTTTTCTTAACTCTTGATGAGTGGACCTTCTTTGGAAATTTCAGATAAATGATTATGAACGTACATGAATTGAGGTTTGAAATATAAATTTTAGGGTTTCTTTCATATGAAAAGTGCGTTTCACTTTAAACGAAAGACTCCATTTTAAGATAAAAATTAATTTTATCTAAGTTTAGAAAGTTTTACTAGTAGTAAAAATATCCCTAAGAAAAAAAAAAATTATTTACAAAAATACATATAAATTAAGTTTAGAAAAGTAATCATTTAGTACATTTAATTATAAACTGCCAAAATATTCGGACCATATGGAGAAGCTTGTTGTTTATGCTTGAAAGAATTGACAAAGTAATAAATTTGTTCAAACGACATTTTTAGATTTAGAGCAGGATTTTAATATTGATGATTTAATTAAGGTAAACAAAAGTGAGTTTAGAGCCATATCTGACATAGTAGCGCTATTGACCACAATTAAAGCTACTGTTGACAAAATACAACAATGACTACAGTTGACCTTCAATAAAGCCACCGAATTAAAGTGAGGAGATTACCATTAAGTAGCTTAGTTTATTATCTTGTGTGTGCCCCTTTTTAATTGTAATATTTATTATTAAGATTGATGGTATAGTTTAAAATAAGACATATATTTTTTTAAAGTTTGTAGGAATATAAAAAAATGATTAAAAAAAAAATTTTTTATGGTAGAATTTCTTCATTTTGATAAGTCTATTTTCACAAAACAAACGTTGGAAATAATAAAAAAGTATTTTCACAAAACAAACGTTGGAAATAATAAAAAAGTTGGAAATAATAAAAAATTTTTTTTGTAGTATTTAAGTAAAAAGTAATTTTAGAAATAATAAAAAAGTTTTTATTTTTTATGCTGACTATTTCTATTTATGTAATTCTATTTACAGTTTTTAATAAACTAAAAAGAGTTAAATGACCAACTTCAAAAAGTTAATTTACCTCCCTACAACTTTGAATGACCGTTTACTTGATTTCCAAAATAATCAAAAATCATATCGCCAGTTAAGTTAGTTAACGGAGAACCCCATGAAGAAGCCCAAAAAATAAATGAAATTTTTTTTAAATTTTTTATTAGTCATGAAAAGCAAAGTAAAATAAAAAAATAAAAATAAGGAGTTTTTGTAAAATAAGTTTATTTTATTTGAAAGTGAATTTTATTTTTTTTGACACATTCTCATTAAGTTTTAGCCAAGCAACAACATAATCCATGATAATTTCCCTAAAGCCTCAACAAATTTTGATTGCATAATGTTTGCGTAGTTTAAAATGGTCAGAGCAATAACATCCGTTTTTACCATGTATAATAACATCCGTGAAACAACATCCGAAATTTCATCGATGTATAATAACATCCGTGAAACAACATCCGAAATTTCATCGATGTATAATAACATCCGTGAAACAACATCCGAAATTTCATCGATGTATAATAACATCCGTGAAACAACATCCGAAATTTCATCGATGTATAATAACATCCGTGAAACAACATCCGAAATTTCATCGATGTATAATAACATCCGTGAAACAACATCCGAAATTTCATCGATGTATAATAACATCCGTGAAACAACATCCGAAATTTCATCGATGTATAATAACATCCGTGAAACAACATCCGAAATTTCATCGATGTATAATAACATCCGTGAAACAACATCCGAAATTTCATCGATGTATAATAACATCCGTGAAACAACATCCGAAATTTCATCGATGTATAATAACATCCGTGAAACAACATCCGAAATTTCATCGATGTATAATAACATCCGTGAAACAACATCCGAAATTTCATCGATGTATAATAACATCCGTGCAACTACATCTGTAGATTTTTCGGATGTAACTACATCCGAATTTTTTTTTATTTAATGGATAATTTTAACCAGATATAGTTACGCATCTGATTTTTTTTGGATGTAACTACATCCGCCAAAAAAAATTATTATAACGCATTATTTTAACCAGATGTAGTTATACGTTGATTTTTTTCGGATGCAACTTTATCCGGAAAAAAAGTCTATAATAGTACATTATATAACCAGATGTAGTTACAAGTTTAATTTTTTCGGATGTAACTACATCTGAAAAATAATTTATTTATAAAAATTAATTATTTGAATTGTGATTTAAAACTGATTGCTTTAAAAATTGTAAAAATAGACTCTGTTTGTTTGCAAAAACATAATAATATTTAAAATACGATCAATATAGATAATTTTCATTGCCAAAAATTTAGATCTTTTTTTATGGAACGGTTTAGACTGCTTAGAACACTTAACTTGGACATTAAAGATGGACATCTTTGGCACTCATTGGCATCTAAAAAGTCATCAAACTACTTTATTAAAACTCTGTCTTTATCCTATAATGAGTAGACCCCTATAAAATAGAGCTATCGCTTTCACTCACGGGCTGCCAATTTGACATGCCTGTTTTAAACCTATTTAAAAAGCAGCAAAGCCAGTCATCCACTGCCTATGAGAGTAGAATGTGTCAATTTTAAATTTTTTCACAATTTCAAAAACGGCAAAGTGACTTCTGGTGAGATTTTACGGGGATTTTAAATCTAAAAAAAAAAAAAATTGTCTTGCTGGGTGGGTCGGCGTTGTTTTAAATGGAAAAATGAGTAAAATGTGACTAATTAACGAGGGGAAATTTTAATTTAAAAAAAATATATTTTTTTAAAATATTTAAAATACGTAATAAATATTATGTTGAATTTTAAGAAAATTTTATATTTAGTTCAAAAAATAATAAAAGTGAAAACATAAAATGAGTTTTTGTAAAAAGTGTTTTTACAAAAATTAGGCAGTTTTTCATATTTTAAACAGTGAATGTGCAAAACAAATTTTTTAAATAAGCGGAGTTTATTATTTTGAAGAATTTCACAGGGATTCCGAATCTACAAAAATTAATTAAAATCATAGGCAGCCGCTGCATGTCCAGGACGTTTGGAGAGGCCAGCTTGTAACGAACAAATACCTTTTTCTTAGTTAATAATAATTTTTATTGAATTATAAATGATTGAAAATTTCGCAATATAGACGACTGTTTTTATTTCTTTTTGCGTCCATACCTAAGTTGACAAGATTTTTTGAAAAAAACAAAACCTGATGCGGTATCACAAAATGAATTGGACTGCCAACCATGTGGATGCAATCATAGAGATTTGTTGAATAAAGATCTTAATAAAGAGACAGCAACTTTGGACAAAACTTTGTAGTGAAAACGTGTTGCTAAAGTACAAATTTGCTTAGAACCACGAAATAATTTTTACCAACCTTGTGGACTTTTAACGTCAAAATAAAAGACAAATTGAATCCAGGGGTGATTTTATTTTTAATTCTAATAATCATCAATTTCTACATTTATATTAAAGTTTTCATTAAATCGATCATTATCGTTGTCATCATCTAATGTGTCATCATCGTTTTGTCATTGCTTGTATTAAAGTCTACTTCTTCTGGTACTAAAAGATCTGTAACTTCTTTTGGAAGTATATAAGTTTTATTTTTAGATCTTGTACTTAAAGATAATGTTTTGATGAGTTCATTGCACGTGTAAATACATCAAATAAATAATCTTCTCTTGAGCACTTGCGAGCATGTTGTAGCCGATCTTTTTTAGTGATTTTATTGGGACACTTTAGTGCTTCTTCGCCCAATGCCCTTACGGGAACAGGAGAATCTAAAATAATTTAAAACCTTATTATGCTTTGTAAAAAGCATCAGTGATTGGAGCCTGGGAGCAAAAATATTCCTAAAAGACCCCGTGTTTACCCCGAGCGCGAGGGCAATAAGAAATACTATATTATACAAAATATAATTTCATCAACAGCTTTTAAATTTCATCTAAAAATCGTTTTGCGTTCGAAGGTTTTGACCATTTAAAACTTACAACCCGCTCAATGCAATGAGGGGTTGTAAATTTTAAATGATCATAACTATCGAACGCTTAAAGATTATTAGATAAAATTTAAAACCTGTCAATGATTTTAAATTTAGTGTAAGATTGTCAACTTAAATATTTTATTAACTCAATGCCCTGGCGTTTGAGCGGTAAATTTTTTGATGTATTTTGTCCGCAGGCTCTAATTAAAGTATAATTTTTTTTAAATGTTATATTTTAAAATAAGCATGAACTTAGTTTAAAAATTTTATAAACTGCCCTAAAAAATCTAATCTGAAACATTAAAAAAATTGAATCTGCTACTGAAAAATAGTAGTAGAAAAATGGCATTTTACAAGGACCTTGCATCACTAAATATCAATTATTTCAAAAAAGGACAAAAAAGGGCGGCTAAATTTTTGACAAATATTTTTCAGAGCATGTATAGCATTATTAAATGATGAGACCACATTGTAAAGAATTGTAATTTAGTTTTCCTGCTCCACCAAAGTTGAAACATTTGATTATTTTGTGATATTTTTTTATATTTTGGCCTTACTTGCACAACTGCATTTTTCTTAAAATACTTCAACAATCAAAAGCTAGTCTCAATGACCTTTCCATCGATGTATATATTTCTGGAAAAATATTAAAGTATTTCCATATAAATTGGACAAAACATTACCCACAAAAATTCTCTTGAAGCACACTTTTGTCCAAATAGTTTGACTTTGAACATAAGTATTTCATAACTAATATTTTAATTTTTTTTTTTACTTTTTAACATATTCATAATAATTGCTTTAGCTTTTCAATTTACCACTTAAAAATCCAAAAAAATTTATTAATTTTTTTAATTTTGGCCACCCTTCTTACCACTGTGCACTGTGCTTTATCTAACTTTAGAAAAAAATATTCAATTTATTGATATTTATGAGGAAAAATCCAACATTATAAAAATCCAGAGAAGCATGTTTATACCTAGGGTAATGAAAACCCTGTTAAAAATATTGATAAAAAGAGAACTGAGGGGCCCTAGCCCTCCACTTGCCAATTTTTAAATATAAAATATAAGTCTAGTATAAAATATACAAATTTTTGTTTATATCTCCTACGGAATACATATGGAATACTATAATAACGCTTACTCAACGTGGTGAAGGAAAGGGGGGGGGGGGGGAATGTAAACAAAAAAAATAAATATATTTGTATATTTTATGCTAGATTTATATTTTATGATAAAAATTTGGCAAGTTACCAAGGCCCCTCGTCCTCTTGTTATCAATATTTTTAATAAAGTTTTGAGCCCCCCCCCCCGTTCAGTCTTAAAATGCACTCTTAGATTTTTAAAATGGTTAATTTTTCATTTATTAATAAATATCTATATGATGGCGTTATTTTTTTAAGTCGGTTAAATTGCAACCAGAGGATCGATTTATGACGCAGTGTTTTCGCTTGATAACTTTCCGTCTTTACCTAAGACCTCCTTATTATTGAAAAGATTGGAGCTAAAATATATTATAAATGATCGGGGGGGGGGGGGTATGTATAAGGTCAAATCATGACACACTACTTTTTCTACAAGCGATTTCCCATTTTATTTAACTCCCATTACAATTTAAGTTGATACTCTGCAAAATGTTTGACACTAAAACGGTATTAAATATAAAATATAGACTGGGGTAAAACGTAATCTTCCAATAAAAACAACATTAATTATAAATTATAAAGTGTAGCGTTAATAACAAATTGTACACTCAGTTTAGACTATTACAGATCTCTTAAGACTATTACAGCCTTATGGTTCCATATAAGTGGTGGAACTTTAATAGCTTCCACTGGGAAAGAATAAGCAAAAAAAATAAATAAAAAATAGTCCGTGGTTATTGTTTCGTTACCTGATACCGAAGTTAAATGGCTATTATTCCAACATACACGCAAAGTACTTGAACGCAGGGTTCTTAATGCACCAACTGATGTATTTTGACATCTCTTTGTATTAGTAACCTATGTACTGACTAAAGTATATACAAGATTTTAAATACTTATTACAAAAAAAAAAAGACAACGTTAAGAGTTGGACAACAAGTCTTTAGCATGCGAGGAATTGCTTTATCCTCTCGGCCACGAACAGTTTTTGAACTATAAGTAAATTAAATTTATATATACAGTAGAATCCATTTGACTCATTTATTTTTACTAAGTAAAAGTAAAAAAAATAGACTTTTAAAAGACTATTACTAAGTCGGACAAATTTTTAATTCCCCTTGAACTTTCTATACCTACCGAGAGTCAGATGTCAGACTATAAATTTCCCGACTTAACGGGATTCTACTGTACTTATTTTCTAGCGTATATGTAAACTGATAAAATATATAAAATTTTTTAATTATTTATTCATTTTATTCGTATAATTACTTAATTCATTAATATAATGTAAGTAATAAATCATCAAGTCGGTCCACAAATATTTTACAAGTAAAAGAAAACGGGTATAGTAAAGTGTATAGTAACTTTTAGTATACCAAGTATACGGTAAACTAACTATACCGTACACTGTAACCAGCGACCCCATATGCGGGAAAAAA
>NC_061159.1:57240774-57273274 GCF_022113875.1 Hydra vulgaris | reverse complement strand
TATTACATCATCATCAAATTATTAAAATAGTGTTATCATCATTATCAGGAGAAAAAAAACAAATTGTTATTATTATTATTCTAAATATACATGCAGTTTGTGAATCCTTCCTCAGGTCACACATCCTTATTGACTCGCACATACTAGTTATTGAAGAACAAGGAAGTACTCATATTATATTAGAGATGTATATTACTTATACTTTTTAAATTAGAGACACAACATTGAATGGAGTGTCATCATTATCATCATCATCATCATCATCATCATCATCATCATCATCATCATCATCATCATCATCATCATCATCATCATCATCATCATCATCATCATCATCATTTTTTTTCTTAACTAAAGCTAACTAAATTCATACAATATATAAGACGCTTTCTTAAAGTTTTCTTCTACCACTACCATTTTCTACTGAAGCTGCTACCTCTCTGCATGCTGATACCTAAATTACTTTAATCTTTTCTAAAAAACATTGTTTGATACAATGTTTTTTTGAATCTGTCTAAGATTATGCCTTCTTTTCTTGTCTTGCTTAAGTCACACCACACATCCATCTGATCATCTTCTCTTTTGGCAAATACTACACCATTTAAATACTAAAGTTTATATAAATATAAAAGAATATTGTATGCCAGCATCTAAATAAATAGCAAACATATATGTTTATGTCTATAATATCTATGCATAAAGTGCATTTTGGAAGCTTTTATTTCTTCTGGAATAAAAGTTTAGAACTTCTTTTCAGTTTAAAGTCAAGCCTCTTTCTACTCCACATTTTTCATCATTTTGAGCAGTTGCTTTATTAAACATTAAACATTTTTGTTCATCTTTTTTACAAGAACATCTTAAGAATATCGTTGGCATTCCTATATTGACAAATAACAACCCTCTCACTCTCAGACAAGGTCTAAAAGTAATTTAATTACTTACTCAATGTAATTAGACCTGCTTTATATGTCAAGCTTGAGGCACTCTCCCATTGTTGTAAGGTTGTATTTTTTCTACAAATACAATCATGGTCAATACTTAAACGAGCTATCATCTCTAACGATAAACCAAAACTCACTTACTTGTTTTTTTATTCAACAAGTTGCATCATTTTTCTGTTTCAGTTCACGCTGTAAAAGCTTTTACTAATCCAGTTTTTTTCCTTGAATATTAAAAAAACCTTATAACTCTTACCCATCTTCATGTTTTCTTTTTTTATACAACTTAAAACTATTTAAGTCTTCAGTTATAGGTTTCCTATTATTTTGACTTATTCTCTATTTTAAATTAACTCATAATTTAATAATGGTTGCTTGCAATCTTGTTAGAAGTAAGTTAGAGTTTAAATATATATAAATGTATGCCAGTATTTCATAAATAGTATATGTAAGCATAAAATTATAGTATATAAAGTATTATAAATTTTTTTCTAGCCCCTGCTATCAACCCCTGCTAAAATAATCTTATTTTTATCTGGGGCCCCAGTCACTTACTAATTTGTCCCTGTATGGATAACTGTTGTCGTATTTGGACTGGTTTTTAAGTGAACTTTTTTTAGTTGGGAATTTATAATATAACTTTTAATAAAATTTTGAAAATAAAAATGATGAAAACTTTTTTTTCTTTTTAAAAATTATCTATCAAAGTTAGCTTTGCAAAAAACACTTTTTTGTTCAAAAAAATTTTTCAATGATTTTTAGGGTCTCTATTGATTTTGGGCCAAGTGTGTTGGGTGTTTCATTAGTTTTGACGGAGACCTTAAAATTTATAAAAAAAAAATTTTTTAATTTTTAAATGGTATATATTAGATAAAATATTAATCACAGAAAAAGAACATGTTGTCAAAACTAAGAAGTCTGCTACAGGATCTTCAGAGGCTAGTAAAAAAAGCAAAATTTTTGCTTTACAAAATTGTATTTTATTACTTGGTGGTATGTTAAATCTTTGATCCATGGGCTAACCTGGAGTAAAGTAATCCTTAATAGTAATCCTTAATAGACTTAATCAACATCAGGGTGCAATAAATTGAAGTAAACCTGAAATTAAACTTTATAAAACTTAAAAAAAAAGCAGTTGTTAATAAAATTAACAACTACTTTTTAATCTTGATACAAAGTATTTAAAACTGTATTTAAAAGACGAGTATTTAAAACTGCATTACTTATAATAACTAGTCATCTCAAATATTTTTTTAAGTTCTATTTCAAATAGCTAAAGTTACAAAACTCAAAAGGTGCAATATACTAATATTATGCGTATATACTAATGTTAAGCCTGTTTATTTATATTAAAGGTTGTATTTATTTAAAGAAGAACACTGATACAAAACCTTTGCAACAAATACAGTTTTTAACTTTCAATTCAAAAGTTTTGTAAATATGTCATTTTTATTTTCAATTTTTTTAAGTTATTATTTTTATAATCAGAAAATTTAATTTTCAAACAGTTCCAACTGGATGATATTAAAAGTAGCATTAACTCATCAAAGTTTATTAAATATGAACCTATTTTAAAACCCAATCTATTGCTAACACTTTCTTAAAAATCTCTACACAAGACACAGTAAAATTTTGCAAGATGACTCTTAAGGAAAATCACAGGAGATTACAAAGAGCTATTGAGACTGACTCTGATGCAAATATGTCCTGAATTAATTTTTTAAACTCAAACTTAAGCTCTCATGCAGGTTTTATGTCCAAGGCTATATACTATATTAAGATTCAGATATTGAGCTTGCAGCTTTCATAAAGGACTTCTTGCTTATTAGGCAAGCGCTCTACCACAGCGATGTACCAATATTGGTAATTGACATATAATCCAAAAAAAGAAGTGCAGGCAATGGCCAAAATTTATCAATTTTTTATTCCGTCTGGTTTATAACACTATGAAGTTTTAGGGGTTCTTCAAGGTTCTATCTTGGCCCTATACTCTTTTTAATTTATATTAACGATCTTCCATACTCATATCTAAGGTGTTATTGTTTGCTGATGATACTACCATTTATTCTTGTCTTGATAAGAAGCCTCTCTCTTGGAGGGGGGGGGGGGTTGAAAAGGATCTAACTTCAACTACAGCATGGGACTTTCAGTGGCTGGTGGACTTTAATTCAGATAAAAACTCAATTTTTTTTCAGCCAATCGTTATTGCAATAATTTAAATATTCCTATATTATGTTCAAAAATGCATTGTAAACATAGTTTACAATTGCATAATTGAACATAATCTTGCAGCCAACCTCCAACCATTATCACATTGTTGTTATTTTGCTTCTCTTTCTTTTTTCTATAAATACTATAATGGGTGCTACTCTAAAAAGCATCTCTTGTGCCACCTACTAAAATTTATTCTTGTGTTACTTGTCATTCAGTTAAGTCTCAACCTTTTACTGTGACTGTTCCTAGGTGCTCAAAATATTCTTATTTGTCTAGTTTTTTTTCCTTGAACATCAGTTTTTTAGAATTCGGTACCTTCGTCTTGCTTTCCTGATTCATTTAATATGCAATCTTTTAAGTTGTCTATCAAATGTTATCTTACTCTATAAACTTCATCTTTTCTCTTCCAATAACTTCCAACTCTAATAGTGGTTGTTTTTAGCCTTGTTGGAAGTGAAGATGTTGAAAAAAAATAAAAACTTTTTTAATGATACTCTATTGTTGCTTTATCTTGCTGCGTCTGCGTCTTTTGAGATATAGAAGAATATGTTATAGCACAGTACCTTGATGAAACTTTGGTTTCGCTTGCTCTACCAAAGCAAGAAGGCTAGAAAGAAAAAATGTTGCAAACATGGTTTTTTTAAAACAAGGTTTTTTAAAACAAGTTTTGAAACTGTTCAGGCATTCAGAGAAATTTGTTAACTTTAAAAATCTTTTAACTTTAAGCAAGAAAAGTTTAAGCTATAAAAATTACCAAGTATTGCACAATTAGTGAGAGAAAACTCTTAGTTTATATTTAGTTCGTAACCTCACTTAACTGAATAATAAAGTTGTGTTAAATAGTCTGAGAGTGTGACCAGTTCAAGACTTTTTCCTAATTTGCGGCTAATCTTGAAGTAGCTAAGGACACTTCTGAAAGATCTATTAATGTTGTATTAGACTTAGTGAATGAATGAATAAATGAATAGTGGCTCAATGAATGAATGTATGAATAAATGAATGAATAGTGACTAATGAGCTAATAATATTTTTTATCAAAGAAAAGAATATATAAATAAAAAGAATATAAATAATATAAATAAAAAAGTAAAAAAAAAAAAATATAATTTTTAACTGTCACTTTATTGGATGATAAAATATTGAACTTTTTTTTATTTTTTTGTTTTTTTCTTTAAAAATATTCACAGCAATACAACAGGAATAATTTAAAGTTGAAGTTAAAAATTTAAAGTTGAAAAAACAAATATATAAGTATGTTACATATTATTAGTATGTTATATATTATTAACATATTACATAATAAAATTACATCTAATGTAGTACATAATATTCGTACCACTTTCACATATCTACATAGTTTGTAAATATGTAAGTATCATATAGGAAAATACATGAATAAATTTTTATTGTTTTGATGTTTCGTTAAGCTTTTAACAAATAAAGTCAGTTCTTTATAAATTTGAATTCTGTAAAATTATTATTATTATTTTTCCTGAAATTGAAAACTTTGGAAAAAAAAACTTTTTGTTCCAATTCATCAAGTATCTATAGTCTAAGTTGAGGTTCAAGTTCTAAAAAATATGAAAAAAAAGATTGATAAAATATGAAACACCCAAGTTAGTAATCATATAGAAAACCGCATTTATCTAAAGTATTTATTTTTAATTCATTAAGGTTTAATCAGCAACAATAATGAAATCAATGAAGTATCTGAAGAAAATAAAAGTTTTTGCAATGAAAGCAGTAATGTTTTTGATGAAATAGAGAATAAATGGAAAACAATATATGATGAAACATTGTTGTTACAAACTGTTCCTATCCTTCTGCAAGGTTTTTTTCTTATGTTTTTATTTACTTTACATTGGTAAGATATTTTTTTAAAATTTTACTAAGATATATGAACAAAGTTGGTCGAGTTCAAAAATTTATTTTAATTAAACTTGAGTTATATTTAAAATAACTCCAACGCTTAAATGATTAATTTTAAATAAATTCCTATTTAATTAATTATAAAAATTAACTTTTTTAAAATAAAATTTAAAAATATAAATTAACTTTTAAAAAGTTTTTAATTTTTTTCATTTTTATAATTTTAATACTTTCTTGAAAAATGATTTAAATTTTTTTTAGATATGTTTGGCTTTAAAATTAAATGTGTTCAATAATTGTTTTAAAAGAACAGTGAAACTTTTTTTGTAAAGTGACTTGACTTGACTTGAAAACAATCTTGTGAGCATGAAACATGTTTCATATAAAAAACTTATTTATACACTTAACTTGATTTGAAAAAGACAAAGTAAACAAAGTCTTAATATTTTTTTTACTTTATTTGTTATTGTTTCGTTTGTACACTATTTTATTTCATTTAATTTTGTTGTTGATTTTATTATATTTTTAATGTTTATTATTTTTTATCAACAACAAAGTCTTGATCAGTTAGAATGTCGCCCTGATAAACCATAAGTTCCTGGTTCAATTCCTGCTTTGACATTATATGACGTTAAGCTTTGTATATTTTTATACTTTGTGTATTGGTCATGATTTTAAAATTTCTATTACATGCATGTCTATATTATCATAATTTTAATATTTATATATACTTTAATATCTTTGTTTTGCTCTGAATATCTGTTCATAATATCTTTTTAATTTAACTTTTTTAACCTTTCTCTTTTCATAATTTTTTCCTTATTTCACTTGGGCTCGACAGCTCGGTCTAGTCCTTTGATGCATATTTTCAGTCTAGTTCTTTGATGCATATTTTTTTTTTTTTTTTTTTGCATTTTTTTAAATGCTATGAATAATTATATTATCAATATACAAAAAAAAAAAAGTTTCATATAAAGTAAATATCAACTTAAAAAAATTAATTTGATATTTATTTCAGCACCATTTAATTGTTCATTACTCAAAACCTGCATGACAAATTTTTGTAATTTTTTTGAGTCAATGAAGCTAATTTAATTATTTATTTCAATAATGAAATAATAAAGCGAATTTAAAAAAATTGCTACTTTAAATAATAAGAAAATTATATATTTATTTTTTCACTTATTTTTATTCATAATAACATGTTGTTTGTTTTAACATGAATATGTTTAAAATCAACTTTTGAGATCTGTTAATTTTTTTATAGTATTTTTTTAAATATTTGATTCATTATTTGAATCAAGAAGTGTTATGTTAAACAAGTAAACTCTTTAATCTTTGTCATATAATTTTGTTTCAATTTTTGCAACAAATACAGATTTTTCATCAGTTCTCATCTGTTGAAAGAAATTTTTATCATACTTTTATGAACTTTTATTGGATGAAATTTGTCAATTGATTCATCTGACAGTTTCTATGCAATTTTCTTATGCAATTTCTTAAAATACTACTCTTTTAAATTTGTTTTCCTGTAGAAACCTTTTCTTGATTGTTGTTTTTATCGTTGTTATTTTTTTTTCCATTGTAAGTGAGGTATCTATGGCTATTATAGATTAACTTTTTAATTGTTAGTGGTATATGTTGCCTTTGATTACTAATAACTGAGAAGTTTTACTATTGGAGTCGGAGTCACGATTTTTTTTAGCGACTCCGACTCCGCTAAAAATGTTGCAACTCTGCAACTCCGACTCTGACTCCACAGCCCTGGTTACACTTTAATAGAATTATATCAGAATGGGTGATATAATTCTAGATTAAAAAATAATAGTTGTAATGGCAACATTGGAAATTAAAATATATAGTAAAAGGAGACATTGTCAAACTTTATGTCATAATTTATGGGTGATATAATTCTATTAAATCAATGATATAATTCTACTTGGCAGTATTTTAATATGAGTTATATTTGCAGTTAGAGTATCAGTTGGAAATTCTCATCATCATCAGGCAAAGATAATGCAAGCAGTTGACCAGTGACAAGCAGTTGACCAGTGACCAGTCTGAAATATAAATCTAAAATCTGATTATCTAAATCCAGATTTTATATTTTTAGAAGTAAAAATTGTTCTCATGTCAAAATGTAGGTGATTTTTAAACGTTTTTTGTTGGTAGAGCATTTAACTAGAAAGTTAAGATCGACTTTAAATCAATTTCTTAATGGCAATTTTTTGAAGTATGACTTTGAAGGGTAACATGGATGCATAAATCTTACTTAGACTTGAATGGCTTCTTTTTTTTTCAACATCAAATGAATGCTCTAGTTTTTTAGAAACTTTTTTTTAAGTAATTTTTATTAAATATTTGTTTGAACAAGAAAATTGAGCTAAATAAAGAATTAGACCAAGAAAAAGTGATAGTAAAAAATTATGTTAATAATCTTAAATGTTAATAGTAAATTGTGGTAGTGATGTAGTGGTAAAATGCTTGCTTCATAAGCAAGAGGTTTCGAGTTCGATCCCCATCACATCCCTGATAGTACTACACTCAAATTGTTTCTCCCTGCAGCGGCCTTGTTTTTCAGGATTCGTGTTTCGAAGTTATAGAGTTGAGAGAGTGAGAGAGTTTCATTTAATTTTTATATCATGATTAGAAAGTGATGAAATATATGAAACAAAAATAGTTGTAATTTCAACATTGGAACTAAAAATATATAGCAAAACAAGGCATTGTCAAACTTTGTCATAGTTTATAAATTAGGTAGGTTCATTAAAAAAATGAAATAAGTATAATGAAACTTAGCATGTGAAAACTTTAGTTACTTTTACACAAGTTGAAAAATAAAAATGGTTTCTCTCTTTGTCTTTTTTTAAAAGAGAGTTTTTATGAACCTAGTCTTCTAATTTTTCAATCGTTGATGAAGTGTTTGAAATAATGTGATGAACAAGATCTTGACCCTTAATTAAGTGTGTAAAAAAAAACAAAAAACTTCATGTTTCATTGCAATAGGAGAACAATTTCAGCTACTTTTCTGTCTAACTACATTTCTAACGTCTAGTGTCTAATCTTCTGTCTAACATCTAACGTCAATCAACTACTTTTCTGTCTAACAGTTGTGAAGTATTGAAAGTTTTTTCATTTGATAATATTGGTATCTTCTAATTTATAAACTTTATAAACCTTTATAAACTTTATAAATCCACTTTATAAACAACCAATTAAAATTTGTCAAAAGCCATTATTTTAAGGTCTTCTATTAGTAATGCTTGGCATAAAAGTTTCGTTTGTAAAGCTAAAGATGTTTGAAATGTTTAATGTTTGATATGGTAAAGTTTTTACAATAATATATTTTAGAGTTTCCAAAGTTGATATAAATTATAAATTTTTAAATTATCCCATGTTAATAGCCACTGTGCCATTAAAACTCAGCACACCATAGAGGAGTCACGTCATACTTTACAGAAATTTTAATGATGTCACTTTTCAGAAATTAACATCTAGGAAAAGTTTTGTAAAGATGCAAAGTCCAGTATTTTGCTTTATTTATATTTTATTCAATTACGAGTTATTTCAAAAATACTACATATTTTCAAAACTTTTAGCCTCAAAATAACTACATATTTAGAAAGATTTTTTTCACAAAATGTTTCCAATTGACAGAGACAAATGTTCACAACAGACAGCATTTATTTGATTGGTAGTATTTTGATGTTCTCATATCAATAACAATTACTGAGTTAATGGACAAAAACACAAAATGAAGTTTTTTTACAAATATTTTGAAATAATTTTACTGTTAAAAAACCATACTGATGACTTGTGTAAGGATTATTTCTTTATAAGGTTGTTTGAAAACTATTTTTACTTTAAATAGCTGTTTAATTGTTTTCTAAGACACTTAAAACGATATCGAGACTTAATATTTAAATATATTATATTTTCACATATATGAATTACAAATTTAAGACAAACTAGGTTGTTGACAAAATGCAAATTGCAAACTCGTAAAATGCGATTTTTTTTGCGAACCATGGTTCTATTGGTTGTTAATGATGTAATATTTTATATTTTTGGTTTGCCAGTAAATTGTTTATTTGCAATATATTTTATGTACTTCAAGCAAAAGTATTAAAAAAAAAATCAAATAATAATAATAATATATATATAATGTCATTTATTATTATTTAGTTTAAATAAAAAAATTGATGAGCAAACACTTTTCTAAACATATTGTTGGGGAAATCCGCGTAACTAGCATTGTATTGATATGTATGTCATTAAAATTTAATGTCTTGATTTGCAAAAAAGTTTGCATTTTACCAGTTTGCTGTTTGCGGTTTGCGTTTACTGACTACATTATTTTTTATATTAAATAAAATTAAACAATAAATTTATAAAAAATCCTATGAAATGTGCATGTCTGCTATTGTAAAAAGTAACTGATCTCAGCAGTTTTGATTTATACAGTTTGTGACAAAAAGAACAGTGTCATGAAGCCTCTGACCTAAAACCAAAAACGGCAGCGTCTTCTCAATTTTATGATTCCAGATTATGAAACCATATCAAATACTAATTCCAGAAAAATAGGCTCATAAATAACTAGATAACATGTGTATGCGCTTACCACATTTTTTATTTAGTATGGTCATTGAAAATATAAGTTTTAGTAATTTATCAGGTACAATATCATACTTGGATTGTTTGTTTCTTTTTTGTCCGATAGGTTTAAACACTGTCCTCCCTTGAATGGGCCACTGTGTTTATCAAACCCTACTGCTTTATTCCAGATATTTATGGAAATTGATGTTTTTGATTTAGTCAACATTTTATCACCAATTTTTTATTAACGGTTTCTTTTTCTAGAAAATTCCATTGGAAAATTAAAAAGTTTTAAAAGTTGTAAAGTTCCATTGGAAAGAGGATTTCTTAAATAGGTGTATCATCTGGTTGCAAAATATAGCAAAAGATTTCGGACCCAAATATTGCAGGCTGCAGCAGAGAGTTTACTTTTTGTTCTGTAAGCTTCTCAAGCTCCTTTCTGCATAATCTTTTATCATACCAAGTGACTTGAAAAAAAAATCTAGGTTGTAATACAGAATTAAAACATCCAGCATGAAATTTTAATTTTACAAAAAAAAAAAAAAAAAAATTCAATAATGATAAACTGATTCCTAATTACCTTGCATGATTGCAGATTGTGAAACCCTGCATGTACATACTTTGGCAGTTCACATCAAAAGCAGGGGTGAGTAGAGGAAGCTGCTTCAATGCCAAAAAAGAATGTTAATAAGCTTTAAGTTAAATGCTAAGTAATACTTCTCTGTTGCAATCTCCAATAGATCTATTCTTGATGTTGTAGTGATTCTTTTTTGACATATCGAACAATAGCTATAATTGTAAGTTTCTTAACTCTTTCGCCATTGAACTTTTTATGCTTTAAAATCTCTTTCTATATTAGGTTCATATTTACTTTATTGTTAGATTCATTACTTCATAATACTCAAACATTAAAAAAATCTATTCCATTTATCCTAATGTTTACAATATATATATATATATATATATATATATATATATATATATATATATATATATATATATATATATATATATATATATATATATATATATATATATATATATGTATATATATATACATACATATATATATATATATATATATATACATATATATATATACATATATACATAGTTGGGCATTTCCAAAAAATCACGCACGGAAACTCGTATATGTTTTTACTTTTATTTTCATAAAAATAAAACTAGCGATCTCCAATTTACTCTCATTTAATTCTAATTAATATAAATATTTTTTAAACAAAAAATAGTAAGCATTAGTAATGTTAACAAAGAATAAATAAGGTTTGAAATGGAATCACACACGGAACAGAAAAACTTCTATTTTAGTTACTAGATAAATAAACTTTAATTCCTCGGACAATATAAGTTTCACCGGTATACTTATTTTGTTAAATAGTATTTTAAACATTAGTAAAGATTTCCAGTTACAGGATTGCACTATGAATCATAGAGTCACAGCAATTGTTTAAATGCAGTTTATGAATGATCACGCACGGAAGCCACGCAGGGATGTTGCAAATTTGTCAATTTCATGTAGTTATTTTTATGAAAATAAATTGCTTGTGAGTATTTATATAGTGAAATATTATACTTCTACGAAGTGAAATATTATACTTCTACGACTCATATTTAGTATATTTTCAATGAGAAACGCCTGTCATCAGTTATTTCTAGCTAGAGTATGGCGTTTTGAAAATTATTGTATATTTTTCGAAATGTAGCGATATTATTACTCAAAAAAATAAAATTGTAAAAATGCGTATATTTAATTTATTCAACCTAAAATATAATAAAAGTATTTTTGTTATAATTGTTCTTTAAGAAAATCAAAATAGTATGCATATTGCATTAAGTCCCAGCTTTTAATTGCTAAAACAAAGAAAAATAAAAAATCACGCACAGAAATGGAAATGCCCAACTAGCAAAATCTGAAGGATTATCAATAATTGAATAAATTTTTTTTTTTTAAATAGCATGAGAGCCATTTTCTTTTGAATAAATTAATGACCTTGCAAATCTTGTAATGAATTAGTTTGTAAAAAAATAAATTTAATTTTTTTTTTTTTTTAATAAAATGGTTAAACTTTAAGAAAAAATTGTTTTAATATGTTATAAACTCATTTTAACTAATTATAATTTTTTTACTAATAATTATTTATTTTACATAATTTTACTTTTTACATTTATTTTATAGCAACACTTAGAGATTCAGATTGGTAATGTAAAGCAAAGAGGTTTAAGTTTTTACAACTCTTTGCTTTACTTTGAATGTTGAATGCCAAACCAAAGATTTCCAGAATCTTTAGAGATTCAAGTCAGCATTTAAACCTGAATTGCTACAAAATTCTATATATATATATATATATATAGAATTTTGCAACATATATATATATATATATATATATATATATATATATATATATATATATATATATATATTCTTTAAAACTTTTTGTCATTATTTGTTATTTCTATTATATTTATTTGATAAAGCTTGTAATGGTTTATTTCTTTTGTAATAGGGAGTTCAATGGAAGGTAGTTCTTTGGCACGACTAGCCAATCCATTTTTAAAAAGCATTTTTGAATTTGAAATTGATCTCAATATAGTTATTGGGACAGTGAGTCAAGTGCAGTTTGAATCTTGCTATGAACCAGTGGATCGAAATAAAGCGTTTTTTCATTATGTTATTAAAAACAGTTTGGCTAATGATATCAATTTATGCATAAAGTTGCCAGAAGATATTGAGCAGAAACTTATTGCTTCTATTTCTAATTCTTCTGACCCGCTTCAAGATAAAAAGTACTTGTCTAGTATAGTTTTTAAAGAGTTTTTTCATAACAGTCAACCCACAACAAAAAATCCACTTAAAACAATAAGTGTGAAAGGAATCAAAGGAATTTTCAGTGAAACATTAATAAAGAAAATAGAAGGTTGTTCAGCCTTTTTAAAATTCAGTACTGAAAATCTTTCTAAAGACAATGTAATAATGAGTCTTATAGAGTTGGTCAACTTAAATAAAAAACAAATATACAATTTAAATAGAAAGTTTGATGAATTTGAGGAAATTAATTGTAATACTGTGAAAAACCTTATTCAGTGTTTAAATGAAGTCAATAGACTTCAAATAATTCTGATGAAAAGAAAATGTAGTTTTACTGATTCATGTGACCAAAGTTTTCTCAACAATGGAGTAAGTATTACCAAGAAAGATAACCAATCAGAATCAATGTCTTCTATGATTACTAATGAATATTCATTTTCATACGAGGATGAGAATATTAGCAAGTGTAAAAATAATTTATCATTTCAGATTGCCAGTATCTCAAATACTATAAATGAATGGGTGAAGTGTTTAACTATACTTATGGAGTTACACAATGATATATATAAGTTTTGTTTAGATATGAAATCTATTCTTCCACAGCATTTTGTGACGTTTTTCAAAAATGGTTCTTATTTAATTCCAGATTATTACTATAAAGTGTTTTTTGAAAAATTCATACAAACATGGTCACACAATAAGAGCAATATGGAAGAAATTTTATTAATGGCAAGTTCAATTTGTCATGCTTCAACTATAGGTTTAAGTAACATAACTGCTTTGAAAAAAACGTTTAGTGAATTAATTGAACCCGAACTAAATTTAGCAATTAGTTTAATAGAAGAGAGTTTATTTTTATCAAAAAATGACTTCATTTCAACTGAAATTCTTATTGATAATGTTCCATGCTTTTATGCACCATTTTGGCCTGATGCGGCTTCGTCCTGGATTACACGCAATAGGTTTTGGCCCAATTCACAACTTGTAGCATTAATTTGCAGAAAAGGTTTCCATATCGTGCCAAAATCTTTACCAGAAGGCGACGAGAGGTTGGAATGGCGGTTGTCTTTTTCTGCAGCAGAATCTGTTTTGAGTCTCCATCGAACTGAGAAACAAAACTACATTTACTTTCTTTTCAAGTCATTGTTTTACCAATATGTAAAAACATACAGTCATGAAAAGTCATTACCCACATATATATGCAAAACAGTGATGATGTGGGCTTGTGAACAGCAGCTGCAATCGTGGTGGGAAGAAGTATCACCTGAGAATGGAGTTTTATTCTTGATAAAAGAGTTAGTTAAAGGTATTAAAAAAAAAGTCATAAAACATTACTTTATTGAAGAATTAAATTTACTAGAACACTTTTCATTTCCTATTTTGATTTTTACTGAGTTAAACTTGTTTAGTTTAGAAAAAAATTTTGTTGTAAAATTAAATGCCTTAATTGTAAAAATGAATGCAGGAATGAATATTGTGCAAGCTTACCTAAATGAGAAGCACACAACATCATTTGATCTATCTGTGCCTTTTGTTTATGAACAAAACTGTTTAACGAAGTTGAAATTTTTATTCATAAGTTCTATTAAAATTTTTATTTATAGTTATTTTTACAAATGTTTTTGTATTTATGACGAAATCTCAGGAACAAAAGCAGAACTCACTATTCAAGCCCAAGTCGTTGACCTTATTACAAAAGTTTTGCAGTTTCAAGATAATGAAGAACTAAGAGAATTGCACTTAACACAGTTAAAAAAATTCAATGAATTGGTGTGTCGAATAACAGCATTGGATAAAACTGCATCTTTTTTTTTTTCTGGTTTAAAATCTTTAGTTCTTCTAAGCTGTACTAAGTGTGACCTTTGCAGTATAGACATTAGATGCAATACTAAACGTTACTCCTGCTCTTTATGTACACCTGTTGGTGGTTTTGATGTGTGTATAGATTGTATTAATAATAGAAAAGATATCCTTCAATGGGTTCATATATATCAGGATCAACCAGATGATAATAAACCAAATGTTAATCTTGAAGATACTTTAGATATAGCAAGCGATGAGTCACTTGATTTAAATCATACAATAAATAAACAAACTAATAATGTTGCAGAACAAAAAAATAAAGATTGTCTTTTTTCTGATTTATTTTCTCATACTAAGAATATAAAAATTATCATTCCTCAGTTTGATATTGAAAAATTCAATAATTTTTCTGAAACCCCCTCTTATGAAACAAAGTTAGGGCTTGCTTTCCAAAATTTAAATCAGCAATATCAAGACAGAACTAACATTATTGTAAAAGAAGCTAAAGACATGTCATCTGTTTACGAATCAGAACCAGTTTCGTTTATAGAAAATATTTGTACTCAGTTTATTTATAAATTTGAAAATAACGTTATTCAGAAGCCTGTATCTATTTTAAGCAGATGTAATTTTGGCAATGAAATCCATGAACTTTATCTGAAAGATTGTGATTCACCCAGATGTGCATCGATGTTTTATGACCCTCCCTCAGATTTATCTTACTGGAAATCAATCCTAGTGTTAAAAAATTACTGTGCAAATAATTATTACAAAACTGCAATCAAATGTGTTCCTTTAAAACGCATTATCAGTTTACGTCATGAATCACCTGGAGAAGTTATAAGGACAACTGATTTTTTTAATAATCTAGTTTTAGGCAATGTTAATACTTTTGATATTAATAGTAAATCTTTTGAAAAGGAACGTTCTACTGAAATTTTATCAGATGCAACAGAAATGTTAGATAAAAAGTTCTCCCAGTTTATTGAATCTTTGAGAATAGAAGAGAAGTTGATTTTAAATTTAATATGGTTGATTCAGATTATTGAACACATTGAACCTTAATTATAGTAACTGGAAAGATTCCATAATTACCTTATTTTTTGTAACATTCCTCAAAATTGAAGAAAAAGAAGAAAATTATTTTGAATATTTATTATTTTTTAAATATTTTTTACTTTTGGAAATATAAAGTATATAAAATTAATAGTATTATTTAATTTTTATTACAATATTTTTATTTTTAATTATTATAAATTATTACTCAAATATCACATTTAATACTTTTGATATTACTGATAACGAAGTTTCTTCTGAAATTCTATCAGATGCAACAAAAATGTTTGATAAAAGGTTCTCTAATTTTATTGAATTGTTGAAAATGGAAGAGAAATTGATTTTAAATTTAAATTGGTTGATTCAGATTATTAAACACGTTGAAATATATTAAAATATATTAAAAGACTCCATTCTTTCCTTTTTTTTTTGGTAATGTTAATGACCTACAAAAATGAAGAAAACATTAAAGAAAATTATTTTTAATGTTTATTATTACTTAAATATTTTCCGCTTTTGGAAATTATTATTTATAAAGTTTTTAATTGTTCTAAATTATTACTCAAATATCAGGTTTTTTAGAAAATGAAAAATAATTTTAAAAAGGTGAACAGGTTTTTTATCTTTTTATATTTTCTTATAAGATTACCTTCATATATATATATATATATCAATATATATCAATATATATATATATATATATATATATATATATATATATATATATATATATATATATATATATATATATATATATATATCAATATATATATATATATATATATATATCAATATATATATATATATATATATATATATATATATATATATATATATATATATATATATATATATATATATATATATATATATATATATATATATATATATATATATATATATATATATATATATATATATATATATATAAATGCTCAAATAATGTTAAATATATGAATACTATTCATGCCATCTCACTAATTTGGTGTCAAATCTGAGTGTATTTTTACAAACTCAACTTGTTTCAAATTCAAATTTAATGCTCTGCATTGAAGCATTAAAGGCTACATACATTAATTTTAATTAATAAAACTAAAGTATCCCTAAACTGCAAAGGAGCAGTTTTCTTCTTTTAATTACACATGTATGTATATATACCCAGACAAGAAGCTTACATTGGCCCAACGTAAGTTTTAACATTGGCAAATTTATTTTGTCGGGCCAACATTTAGCCAATGTTTTTTTTCAGCGTAATATTTCAATTCTGCAAATCAGTTTTTCGCAAATATTGTACTATGTTGGGCCAATATTTGGCCAATGTAGTATTGGCTCAATATTTTTCTATAAAAATCTGTTCTTACGCCAATGCCGTACCGTTTTTGAGCCAATATTTGGCCAATGTAGTTGCGGATCATTTTATTGATATATTTTTTAAAACTTGTTGCATAACATTTTTAAAAAATAGTATCATTTTACAAAATAAAATAAAGTTACATCTTTTGATACATTTTCCATTTTTTTAAATTATAAAAATTAACAAAATAAGCTATTTTTATTAATCTTATAAGAATCTTACAAGGTAAGAAGTCAACTTCAAAAGGTTCTTGTGACTTTTTGTTTTTATTTTTTTTAAATAATAAAATATTAATTAACATTTAAATAATGTGCTTATAACATTTTGCTACAATCTAAATTATCAATGTAAAATTAAATGCAATAATCTAATAATTTTTTTGCTGTTCATAATTTTTTTACAAAAAAATTATTAACAGTTTTTTTTTTTTTTTAATACTTGGGACTGTATTGACAATTTAAATGTTTGATTTATTTAATAAAGAAGATATTTAATATGTCTTCAGTAATGTTATACAATTATTAAAAAAAAAGGTATTAAAAAAAAAAGAAATAACTGTAAGATCTGTAAGATCAAAAAAGTTTCATAAATTTATTTTGAAATAATTTAATATTTATTGTGCAATATTCAACATATCAAAGCTTACAACAACTTTGAAATCTATTTGAAACCTACTCTTTGGAAAAGAAAACATAGTATTCATATGAGTTTTAAGTTTTAACAGTTGCCGATGGTTCACTCTTATTCATTATATAAACGTTTATTAAGATTTATATTATATTAAGTTAAGGTTTTACAATATTTTTAAAAGTTGTATTATTAACATTCAGAATAAAAATATTAAAATAGCATTATTTACAAACATTAGAGAAAAGTTTTTTTAATATGAATTTTTTTGTTTTACAGTGCAATCTTTAAAAATATTCTATTAATAATACTTGTAAATTGTACATCACTAGTGTCATTAGTATAAAAATTGATATATGACTACTGTTTACATTTACATTTTTATATATGCACTGTTTTACCTTTTAAATATGTTTATTTTATTTTTAGTTTTTCTATGTTTGATTGTGAAACCCTATCTGCTAATATATTAACATTGATGTTAATAGAATCTAAATTCTGTATATGCAGAGTTTTCTTTTAATAAGACATTTTATTAAGATCAATTTATAGTCTATTTTAATTGATTGAACTATTTATTCATCCAATTTAAATCATGATTTAAATCAGTTTGATTCAGACTGATTAAAGTCAATTGATTTAAATTAAAACAATCCTGTATATCTTTCTGATGTTCTTATCTGTATTTAATCATCTTTCTGAGGCAAAGGGACATTATTCTTGGTTTTATTAGTTTTTAATTGATTTTATTGGATATCGTTCATATTTAGTTTGCGTGCAACAGTAAACAACTTTAAGCTTATATATTAACTTTAGCTATAGCTTAATTATTAGTGAAATGATTTATAGATATGATTTAATAGCAATGCACGATAGAACTTGCAAAATGCTACACCTGTTCTGGAGACAAAAAAGGAAGATAGCGAAAATGATCAGCTAAAATAAAGATCGAAGAGAAAAAAAGTTTTATCTTGGTGGATATGATTCTTCAGATTCATATAATAATACGAAAAATATTATTAAACTTTGGGATTTACCTGTAACTCTAAACTTAAATGGTTTTAATTCAAAATTCTTTTTTTCTGATGATTGGAAATCTTTATTTATAGCTTTAACTTTTTCATATATTTTAGTCAAAAATTCAGAGTGTTAATTATCATTTATTGTGCAATATTCAACATATCAAAGCTTACAACAACTTTGAAATCTATTTGAAACCTACTCTTTGGAAAAGAAAACATAGTATTCATATGAGTTTTAAGTTTTAACAGTTGCCGATGGTTCACTCTTATTCATTATATAAACGTTTATTAAGATTTATATTATATTAAGTTAAGGTTTTACAATATTTTTAAAAGTTGTATTATTAACATTCAGAATAAAAATATTAAAATAGCATTATTTACAAACATTAGAGAAAATTTTTTTTAATATGAATTTTTTTGTTTTACAGTGCAATCTTTATCTTGAATGTTAACAAGAATTGTTCTGTGTCAGTGCCAGAAATTTAATGCATATCAGCAAATTCCATAATTCATAAAAATATTTCCCCTCTGTCTTTAATTTTGTTTGCTTTATTAGTGATTATTGTATTTACTTTCATAAATTCTAAACGTTGTATGCAATTTGTTGTATAGTTTCTGAAGAATATTATTAACTTTATTGCTTCAAGATAAAATTGAATTTTCTAAAGATATACAGGTATTATTGGCACGATGGGCAAGTATTGAAGTGCAACTTGGTGAACTACAAAACACATCAAATTTGATTTTAAGCTTAATTAGAAAGAGTAACAAAGATATGCCAATTAATGATTTGCCTGACAGAGTGTCATTGCCACTAAAAGCGAATTTAAGTACTCTAGAAGAAAAAATAAGACAAGAAAATACTTAAGCAAATGGTAAATATTTTTTTATGATCCGTTTATGCATTTTGTATGATATCTTTGTACAATTTATATACTTTAAACAAAATACTCTTTGAAGGTTTTTTGTAAATGAGATTTTATATTAACGATCTTCCAGATATTCTCACATCTAAGGTGGCATTGTTCGCTGATGATACTACCATTTATTCTTGTCACGATAAGAAGCCAACTCCCTCTGATTGCTTGCAGGGGGCATCTGAGCTCGAAAAGGATCTCACTTATGCTACAGCATGGGGCTTGCAGCGGCTGGTGAACTTTAATTCAGATAAAACTCAATTTTTTTCAGCTAATCGTTATCGCAATAATTTAGACCTTCCTATATTTATGAACAGTAATGTACTTGATGAGTCTCCTACCCTTCATCTTCTAGGATTAACTCTTACTTCTGATCTTTCTTGGAAACCATATATCAAATCCGTTGCAAAATTAGCATCTGCTAAAGTTGCTTCTCTTTATCGAGCTCGTCACTTTTTTACTCTGGATTCTATTCTCTATCTCTATAAATCTCAAATCCGGCCTTGTATGGAATACTGTTGCCATATCTGGGGCGGATCTTCTAATGATGCCCTTTCTCTTTTAGACAAGGTGCAAAAACGCATTGTAAACATAGTTGGACCTGCTCTTGCAGCCAACCTTCAACCTCTGTCACATTGTCGTAATGTTGCTTCTCTTTCTCTTTTCTACAAATACTATAATGGGCACTGCTCTAAAGAGCTAGCATCTCTTGTGCCATCTACAAAAATTCATTCTCGTGTTCCGCGTCATTCAATTAAGTCTCATCCTTTTTCTGTTACTGTTTCTAAGTGCTCCAAAAACTCTTATTCGTCTAGTTTTTTTCCTCCAACATCAGTTCTTTGGAATTCGCTTCCTTCATATTGCTTTCCTGATTCATATAATTTGCAATATTTTAAGTCGTCTGTCAATCGTTATCTTGCTCTACAATCTTCATCTTTTCTCTTCCAGTAACTTCCAACACTAATTAGTGGTTGCTTGCAACCTTGTTGGAAGCGAAGATAATTAAAAAAAATATATATATATATTAATTTAAGTCTAACCAAAAGTAACTTTTATTATTGCCAGGTTGTATATTTTTGCAGGTTAATTATTTGAGACAAATTAAAGTTAAAGATGAAGGAGATAGTATTTGTTATTTATTAAGAATAATTTTTAAAAATGGCCTAGCTGTAAAATTAAACTATGCAGGGAGAGAACACCAAATTGGAATAGGAAAAATGTTGATTGCATATGTTGCTATTGGTAAGTGGTTTAGAAAAGTTTATTATTTCAGTTTCAATTTTGCATTACACTATCACTTTTTGTTATGTTTCTTTGGTGCATAGTTAAACAAATAACTACTTTTTTTGCAGACACTGTAAAATCAAATTAGCATGGCTTATGCAGGCATATGATAGAGATGGTGGAAGAATAGATGATAGTTGTGGGCACCAAATATAGCTAAACACGATTCAATAACAGCCAATAATGAAACTACTTAATAAATTTTATAGAGAGTTTTTTTATTTAAAACTCAATGTTTTAGTTTTTGGTTTATGTTTGCTTTTTGCAATATTTATATTTAACACAGAAATTATGTAAATTAAATAAATAAATTTTTATACACTATCATATTTGTTTTTCTTTATAATTTAATTGTAGCAATGCAAATTATCTATTTGTAACAACTTTCTATGTTGCATAAATTGTTAGGCTGATATACAACATTTTATGTTGAAATTCAGTATATAGTTATTTTATAATAACATTTGCCTAAGGTTTTATACAATATTGACCCAATGATACATACACGATATTGGGCCAATGTTGTATATAACATTGGCCTAAGATTGATATGCTTGCTGTATATATATATATATATATATATATATATATATATATATATATATATATATATATATATATATATATATATATATATATATATATATATATATATATATATATATATATATATATATATATATATATACACTCTAAAAACAGTCCGTTAAAAAAAGTAACGGATTGCGCTTTTTCGTTAAATTAACGGATTAATTCGTTACCAAAAACCAGAAAATTAACTGAGTAAAAATTAACTATTTATGGGTTCTTTGAAATTTCTTTAATTCAACGGATTAAATATTCTAATCGGTCAAAAAAAATTTTCAGTATATTATAGCTTTTTATTTTGTAAATTATAAAGTTTTGAATGCGTTTTTCTCACATTTACATTTACATCGTAGATAAAAGTTGGTTGCAGTAAGTGTAATATGCCATTTTTTAAAAAGCTTTACATTTAGTAGACAAAGCAAATGGATAAATATAATTTAAATTACGCTCTGTTATTTGTAACTTCGAAGGTTATTTAGATTATTTTAAATTTTCTATATAAATCTTTATATAGAAAATTTAACAATAAGGTTTATTTTGTTTTAAATTAAAAGCCATTAGTATTACTAAATAATATATAATAACATATATGGTAAGTTAATACATATCATATATGGTAAGTTACTACATCTCTAAATCTAGAAAATTATGCAAAAATATATGCAATCCATATAGTCTATAATATAAAAATAAAAGTTTAACTAATTCTTTACTAGTAGTAAAGGGTTAGTTGAACAATTATTTCTATAATACAGACTAAATGGATTATTTATAGTCTTTTTTAACTTTATATTTTAGACATATGACATGTAGTAACATACCATATTAGTTTAAATCAGTTGTAAAATTAAAAATGTTAACATCTTTGATAGGTATATTTATTTAGGTTAGTTACAGCTAAATTTAAATGGCTAGTTAATATGCTTTTATAAATTGCAATTTTTATTAATTTCCAAATTAAACATGTGGCATCCAATATCATAAACTAATTTTATACTAGTGTGTTTATATTATTTTAGAATTTTTTGTTTTAGACACATGGCATTTGCTATCCCACTGTAAGGTATAATTAGTTGTAAAATTAAAAAATTTATATTGGAACTTCTATTTCTTTTAACATTCATGTTTATTTAATTGAGTTACAACTAAGGTTATATATGAGTTATTTATACTATCTTAGAATTTGCTGCTTTAGAGGCACTGCATTTAGTGTCACATTGTAGGATTAAATTGGTTGTAGAATTTATATTGAAACTTGCATATTTATTTAGTTAAGTTTAATCAAAGTTTATATTTGATGTGTTTGTATTATTTTAGAATTTACTGTTTTAGACACGTGGCATGTGGTTTCCCACTGTAAGTTTGAATTAGTAAATTTAAAAAAAATTATATTTAAACTTGCATTTCTTTTGACGTTCATGTTTATATAATTAGATTACAACTAAGTTTGTGTATGGCTTGTTTATATTATTTCAGAATTTGCTATTTTAGACACTTAGTATAAGTTGTCATACTGTAAGTTTAAATTGGTTGTAAAATTTATATTGTAACTTGCATTTCTATTGGCGTGCATATTTATTTAATTAAGTTTCAACTATTAATAATAATAATAATAAGTTTATATCTGGCGTGTTTATATTATTTTAGAATTTGCTGTTTTAGACACGTGGCTTGTGATATCTTACTGTAAGTTTGAATTAGTAAATTTAAAAATATTGCATTTTAACTTGCATTTCTTTTCGCATGCATATTTATTTAATTTAGTTAAGACTAAGTTTATATCACACTTTTTTAACTATTATTATACTATATTCTATATTCAATGTTATTTTAGAATTAGCTATTTTAAACATGTGACAAGTGGTATGACACTGTAAGTTTAAATAAGTTGTAAAATTAATTTTTTTATATAGTTGCTTGTGTTTTTTTTGGTCTGCATATTTAATCTTGTTTTGATTTATCAAAGTTTTTAAAAGGTTAGAGACCTTATTTTTTACTCCTGATAGGTATTGATGTTTGTGAAATGTATAGAGTCTTTCAGTTATCAGATAATGTCAAGGTAATCTTATACTTTTTTTTTAATTTACATTTTAATAAAGATATAATTTACTTGTTCGTTTTTAACTTTATCTTTAGAAAACGATATCAGAGATAATTAAAATAACAAAATTTAGAATAGAAATTTATATGTAATGAGTTACCAAAAACATTTTCTATAGTGTTATCAATAACATTTTATTTTGGTTTTATACTAGGTATGTTGTTAAGTTTCCATATTTTCCTTATTTTATATTATATTAATTTTTAAGGAGTTGACAGCATGGTGTCTGATTTAAAGTGCGAACCTGTGTACGAGTAACAACAGTATTCAAAACCAAAACCTATTAAAACCAAAGAAACCAAAACTAGCGACCAAAAACTAATATCTTGGCATTGATTTATTTTAAACATCTATTATATATATGTGTGTGTTTTATATAAATACTAGCTTGTACTAGCTTGAGTATAGTGTATAAAAAATATTTTTTTTTTAACTATTTTTATTGTAATTTAAAGTATATTAGATTAAATATTATAAATATTTGATTAGTTTTCAATTTTTGGTTAAAACGTTTTAATGTAGAGTATCAAAATAAAATAATACAATTAAATAAAAATGCAAACATTAACAAATATAAGGATTATTTGGTTATGAAGTCACAATTCTGGCCTCTCTAATTTTAGATTTTAGTGATTTTAACAAAATAATCACTAAAATAACTTATTAACACATTTATTTCATAGGTATAACAACCGCGGAAAATTTGCTGCCTAGTGTGATAACTCCTTAATTTTAACGGATTATTCGTTGCACTAACGAAATAAATCCGTAAATTCAACGGAGTTCAATTCGTTAAAATTTTAATTTGTTACCTTAACAGATTTCCCAATAGTGCAATAGCGACAGATACAATTTGTTGTATATAGCGGATTTTTCCTTAGTGTGTATTATATATATATATATATATATATATATATATATATATATATATATATATATATATATATATATATATAAATATATATATATATATGTATATATATATATATATATATATATATATATATATTTATATATATATATATATATGTATATATATATATATATACATATATATATATATTTTTATATATATATATATATATTTAAATATATATATACATATATGTATATTTATATAAATATTATATATATGTATATTTATATAAATATTATATATATATATATATATAATAAATATATATATATATATATATATATATATATATATATATATATATATATATATATATATATATATATATATATATATATATATATTAGGGCTGTTCAGTATGCTAATTTATTTTGAGAACATAGCTAATTTAAATTTTTTCCATTCGACTATCATATTGTGGTTTGAAAATATTTTTTACTAAGTTTTATTATTTGCCCTGAAAGTCCCTCAAAGCCCCCAAACATTTGACAGGTCCCTAATATTATTAAAAAAAAAATTATTTAAAAATATGTCAACCTGGTACTCGAAAGAAGCAAAATTATTTAAAAATTTCAAAAACAAAAAATGTTTTTTATAAAAAAAACAGTTTTAGGTTTTTTTGAATAAAAACTATGGTTTTTAAACGAAAAATGAAAAAAGGTAATATTCACAACATTTTTAATAATAAGTTTTTTTAAGTTGTTTTTTATAAAAAATGAATCTAATTATTAAAGTTTTTATAAAGTTTTGCTTCTTTTGAGTACCAAGTTGATATATTTTTAAATAATTTTTTTTTATAATATTAAGGACCTGTGAAATGTTTGGGGGCTTTGAGGGACCTTTAGGGCAAATAAAAAAATTTAGTAAAAAATATTTTTGAACCACAATATGATAGTTGAATGGGAAAAACTTTAATTAGCTATGTTCTGAAAACAAATTAGCATACTGAACAGCCCTAGTATATATATATATATATATATATATATATATATATATATATATATATATATATATATATATATTATATATATATATATATATATATATATATATATATATATATATATATATATATATATATATAAAGAGTGGTATTTATAGATTAGAAGATTTAGGTACTTCTATTTTTAAAAGACCTAATAAAAAGTAACTTTTCAGACAAATTCTTACAATCTTTTAAATTTTTTCTTAGTTAAAAATAAAGCTTTAATAACATTAACTACCTTGTCTTTCAGTATAAGAAAAATAAACTTGAAGTACTTGCAAAAATGCTTGATCAATCATTTCATTCAATGATGATGAAAAAAATATGTAGTTGTGATAGCAAATTAAGGGAGTTCTTAATTGGTGAGTAAATTTATTCAGTTAGTTTATTTTTACAAAAAACTATAACATTTCAATTTACAAAGTTAATTAATTTTACATCAAACTTATTTTCTTTTTTGTTTATTTGTCTTTTTATTGTTTTCGTTTCTTTGTTTTATCCTGATACATTTTTACTGATAATTTTTATGGTAACAAACCATTTTCAAACATTTTTAAAAATTTCATTCATTTTCTTTCATTTAAAATGAATGTATAATTACTGTGAATTTAAGTAATAAAATTATTTTTAAATTTAAAAAGTAAATTTTACAATAAAGTTATTTGAAGTTGTATTTTTATATATATATATATATATATATTTTAATACTAAGATATATTAAATTGTTTGATTGTTTTTAGGTGTCACTTTATTGATTGGTAACTTAATGGTCATTTAATGGCTGTAAATATAAAAGGGGTTGTCCATAAATTGTGTCATGGTTAGTGGTTTTGTGACAATTTGTACTTGACTTGTTACTATAGAGTTACTACCTTTAGACACAGAGGGGAGAGGGGAATGGATGAAAAAAGTTGCAGATGTTATTTATGAACAACTCCTTATTTATATATAACAATTCCTATAAACATACTATAAAAATATAATATAAGTTTGTAATTAAAAAAACTAGATTAATTAATTAACTTAAAATAAAAAAGAATTTAAAAAATGTATAAAAAGTGATTTAAATTTAATAGCAATAATTTGAATTTATAACAAAGATCAAATATATTTTAGTATAATCACATTAATCTAGAATTTAGTTTCCTAAGTCTAGTTTTGTTAAAAAACATGATTGCTGAATTTTTTATTAAAACTAGGTTTCCATCAGGGTTTAGGTGATCTTCTTATTGATGTGTTTGTTACAAAAACATTTGCATAATGTTAGTGATTTTTTTTTGAGACTAATCTTTTCTCTCTTTTCTTCTTCTAAGCACCAATAAAGCAAAGATAATTGGATCTATCATTGTATGTGATGATTTTTTTTAATGCTCTAAGATCATTAAATAGAACCCTGCTTCATAGTGTGCATCAAGTTGTAGAAACTTAAAGTTTGGCAAATCTGCTCCCAAGCAAACATATTTGTTTTAAGAGATGTTCTACAGAACTTTCTTGTTTGTATGTAATATTGTAAAAGAGGGTTCCAAGAGTAAATTTAAGTCCAATCCAATTTTTCAATGTTAATGTATTTTTACCACTTTTACCATATATTACCACTTTCAATCTTATATCAAAAATCTTGATATTTTTTTGTGAATAGGTTGACTGAGTCCCTTGGTTCCTTGGTCTAGCATGACTTGAGAAACATGCAGTTCCTTTAAATTGTGCTTAAATTATATTTTTGTTTTCTGTCATTAGTAACTTTGACACAGATTTTAAATCAACTTTTCAAATCACTGACTGAAATTTGTAAAGTATTCATTATACCTGAACAGTAGCTAAAGAATCAGATATAAAGATTATAAATTAAAATATTTCTAATTACACCATTATGTTTTCCAGAGTTCGGAACAGTTGTATCAGCACAATTAGCTATGATCTGTTCGGTTAATTTATAATATTCTAAAAATAAATAAATAAATTAATTAATAAAAAAGAGCGCCAACAAATTAACTGATTGGTTTCTTAAATAATCAGTTTCTTATAAAAATATCATCATGAAAAGATAAAGCTTTTTCTTACTTAATCTTATGTCTTCCTATTAAAGCAATAAATTTTAAATTCACTTTCTAATATTAAATTATTTTTAAAAATACATTTGATAAAGTAAAACATTCTTTTTAAAATGTTATAACTACTTTTTTTAATTTTGCTCAAACTCATATATAATATAAAATTGAATTTTATATTATATAATTAAAAATGAATTTTATATTTTATATATTTATTATAATGAATTATGTAAATTTGTCTCAATTAAGCGTTTTGCTTGGAAAAGACTTTGGATTGTCAGTGCTTGATGTAGAGAAATTCCATGTAAGTGTTTGATGATGTGCTTGGATTGCCAGAAATTCCATGTTAAAGTATCTTATTGCAACTTTTGACTTATTTGCAACTTTTATTGAAATTTTTTTTAAAGCACCTATTTCAGCAAAACAATATCTTAGATTCCAGGCATTTTTATAGTGTGCTGAGACCCAATAAGGAGGACTGCCACAGTACATATAGCTGTTTAAAAAAAAATGTTTTACTAGGACATCTTATTATTATAAGAGGTCATCAAGTTATAAAATTATAAAATTGTCTATTATTTATAAATAAATAAAGTAATATTTTTTATTAATAATTTAAATAAATAACAGAAATATAGATCAGCATAATTTTTTGTTGTTGCTATAATCCATAAAAATATAATAAAAATAATACACAAAACACCTTTACCTTTTTGTAATAGTAATTTATACTAATTTACCAAAGCATCCAAATTCTTTTTAATATCTTCAGTCTATCAGTCTATATCAAACATATTTAAATTATTTTAAAAGAAAAGTTTAAAAATAAAGTTTATTTTATATATTTCTGTTTTATTTTTTAACTGTCTATTATTGTGTTTGATATCAACCTTCTAACTATACCAGGGGTGTGGAGTCGTAAAAAAAAAGTAACGACTCCGACTCCAGTTGTTGAATTATTTTGATTACAACTCCGACTCTGATTCCAGTTGTTGAAATTTTTTGAGCACAACTCTGACTCCAACTCTGACTCCGACTCCATCTCCATAGCAAAATTTTTGAAAAATTTATTGAATTCTTTAAAAAATATTATGCGATAAATTAAAAAAATTTTTTTTTTGACAAACTTATGAAACGTTCTTTGAGGTTTAGTATGAAAATAAGATTAATTGAATGTTTTGTACATGCATGTGCAATACTGAAAACTTTTACTATTGGAGTCAGAGTCACGACTTTGTTTAGTGACTCCGACCCTGAAGTATACTATAATAAATTCATAGAGTTAAAAGCTAAATGTGTGTTAGTATTAAATTTTATAGAAGTTTTTTCAAATTTGACAAACTTTTTTCAAATTTGACAAAACTTTTTTCAAATTTGACAAAACTTTTTTCGAAAAAAAAACCTTTTCATTTTTCAATTATTATTGCTTTTAACAGGAGAATATAACTGTTTTAAAAATATTTTTAAACAAGCACACATTTTTTTAAAAGTATTAATTAAGTGTTTTTTTTTTAATAAATAAATAAATTTTTTATAAATAATTGTCTTATACTTTTAGATTCGTTTTTTCTTTAAGGTTTAATTAATGACAAAGCTTCATTTGCTGTAACTAGTAAAAGTTATTGTAACAATAATTCCTCAACCAATATTTTTGATGAAGTAGAGAATAAATGGAAAGCAATAATCAGTGAATCATTCACATTACAAATTGCACCTATTCTTGTACAAGGTTTCATATTTTTGTAAAATTGTATTAAAATGTTTGATTTTGTGCATTTATATAATCTCTGTTTACTTGATGGCTTTAAGACAATTATCTTTGTTACATAAATATAATGGTTTCAAGGCTTTGTTGTTGTCATGTTGCTTTTTTTGTTGTTAAATTCAACATATTACAATATTACCATTATTGAAATAATGACAAAATTTAGTGAATTATATTATAAATTTAGTGAATTATAAATATTACCATACTTAATAATGAATATTAATATTTTGAATGAAATGTAGTTTAAAGTAACACATGAAACTTAGAGTTGCAATATTAAACTATATTATAAACTTAGCATTTAGCTGATTCCTGGTACTGCGGGTAACAGTAACATATACACTGAATAGCTCTAGTTTATCTATTGAGCACTCTTTTAAGTATACAATATTATGCATGATAATACAAAGATCTTTTTTTTATTCATTTATATGCACTCAACTGAAATGAATATTATTTTTGAAATATTTATATAATTTCGCTTCATTTGAGTACCACGTTGACATATTTTTGAAAAACTTTTTTTCGAAAATATTAGGGACCCATTAAATATTTGAGGGTCTTGAGGGACCCCTTAAAATATTTTTTATTCAAAAAAAATTTAAACGTAGTGTTTTTGTATTAGCCAGAACACATTTAGGGGGTGAGAGCAAATTATTTTTAAAAATGTTGGTTTTTGGGACACCTTAATATATATATATATATATATATATATATATATATATATATATATATATATATATATATATATATATATATATATATATATATATATATATATATATATATATATATATATATATATATATATATATATATATATATATATATATATATATATTATATCAGGCTTTCACAGAAAGGTGTGCAATTTCGCGTCTTTATAGGACAACAAAATTTCAAATTTAATACAGAGTTTATCAAATTTTAAATCTCAAATAGAATATAATAACAAGGATTTTAATGCTGAAAAATCAGATCAGTACGAAAGTTGTAGAAAAGCTCTAGCTAACATTTACTGTCATGAGCCAAGTTGGTTTGGGTCTGTTTGTCTTAATGACAGTATCTTATCCAAACAAAATAAAATTGATATAACTCTTATTAAAAGAGGTTATACTAGAGTTCAAGAAAAAATCAAAGAAATTTGTCAGAATTTTTCATTAGCTGTAACATCAGGTCGAAGGAGTGGAAGTGGAAAAATAGTACTTGAATTTTATGATCATCTAGTTCAAATATGGGGTGGATCTCCATCTATAGAATCGTTATTTTTTGGGAAATCAACGTATGATGTTAATAAGGAAATTATGGATAATAACAAAAGTGTAGAAAATTTAATATGTAGCACTGAAGACACCACAGTTAAAAATACAGATAATGTAAATCTATGTTCAAGTTCATGCAGTATTGAGGACAATAGTGTAGTTAATTTTTCTTTATTATTACAGAGCCCAGAAACTTCATCTGTTGATAGTGATATCTCAACTAAAAAAAAGAAACGTAAAAATGGCAATAATGAAATTGTTCCAAAATTTATTGACAATAAGCGATGCAGAGACAATTGAGTGCATCACAAAGAGATCAAATTTTGTTGAATGAAGCAAAAGAAGATGCTCAATTTAAAAGAGATATCGTTGAAGCCATAAGACACTCTAATGAAACATTCTCAGCATCAATTGAGCGAATGTCAGAATCTATTTTACAGGTTACCAGGGACTTTCTAGATTGATGGAATTATTAATTCAGGGAATGAAAACTAATCAACAATAATTAAGGTGTATAATAAAATTAGTACATTTTATAGTAACTTTAATGATTGCAATATAATGGACTGGTTTTTATTGCTTATGAGTATTTTTTTTCTTGTAAAACTTCATTTGTTTTGTTGTTAAATTTGAATTATTTTCTTACTAATAATTATAACAAGTTTGTAATGAAACGCAACAATTACAATAATTTAGCAAAATACAATAATTTAACCACAAAAAAGGATTTCACATTTTCCTTAGTTTTTTTATTTATAAGCTTTTTGTATTTTTAGTCCCTGAATAAATTTTCTGATATATATTTTGTTATAGTTTTGCATATATATTTACCTTCAGGATTATTAGCAGAGTAAATACTTTCAGGGAGGTTTGGGCTTTCCAATGCATCACTTTGATGTCTTTCAATTTGCTGATTAACCTCCTCTTCATTTAGGTCATAGGTTTTGTTTTTTTCACAAAAGTTATGAAGAACAAAACAAGTATAAATAACAATAGGAACTGTTTCTATTTTTATATCAACTATTTTTCTTAAAAATCCCCACCTTGCTTTTAATCTGCCAAAAGCACATTTAATCTGGTTCCTAGCAGAGCGTAACATGCTGTTAAATATGACTTCTTCATTATTTGAACAACTTTGAACAAGTTATTTTTTCGTATGCATAAATAAGCACCAAGGGCAATATTTCGTTTGCTTTCTAATAGTTTGTTTGTAATTACTAAACCATTAAGTTGCAATATAAGTGCTGTAAGTAGACTGCACTGTTGAATTATAAATAACACTAATTGTAAAATCTTATTACTTTCACAAATAGACATTTTACATAAAAAAATTTCAACCCGGCCAAGTTGAAATTTGAAGACTAAAAGATGCAGCGGGATGAAAATGTCTATGTAATAGTAAACAATTTTCAACCCGGCACCGAGCTGAATTTTCATCCCGGGTTGTATTCACCTCATGTAATGACCCCCTTAGAATATTTTTCATTTAGCGCTTTTTTAAAATGTTTTTTGAATTAGCCGAGGTCAAATTGTCATAGCAAAATGTAATTTGCGTGGTCATATAAAGATGTGAAATCGCACATCTTCCCGTGAAAGCCTCATATATGTGTATAAATATATAATATATAAAACCCTCAGAATTAAGGTCGGCATTCGGCAATGCTGACCTAACTGCCCACCTGAAAGTGTTTGAGGTTGGCAAAAAAATTGCTGACCTCGTTTCTATGCTTTATGTTTAGACCTTTGTATCAAATAGTTTTTTTAGTTTTTTTATAATAATTCTGAGGGTTATATATATATATATATATATATATATATATATATATATATATATATATATATATATATATATATATAAATATATATATATATATATATATATATATATAATATATATATATATATATATATATATATATATATACACATATATATATTGTTTTGCATGGTAGTCAAAAAGTTTTTCCCATAAATTGTAGTTTTAAAGAGAGCGCTAATAAACCAGACCAGAAAAGGTTTAAAAACTGAAATATTTTTTTCCTTTTCTTAAATGATAGACTGCCTGCCCAAACCAAACCCTCAGTCAATGTAACAGCACTTCGTTGTGAGTCAGGCTATAAAATAGTTGATGTAGCAACACTCCGTTACGAGTCAAACTACAAGATAGTCAATGTAGAAACACTTCAGTGTGAGTCAGGCTATAAGATAGTCGATGTAGCAATACTCCCTTGTAGCAGCAGGCTATAAGATAGTCAATGTAGCAACACTCGCGCATGTTTTAAAAATGTACTTTAATAAAACAAAAACCAAAAACACCAC
>NC_061159.1:57226051-57239774 GCF_022113875.1 Hydra vulgaris | reverse complement strand
ATTGATTTATGTCTACATTCATCAACTTAGATTCATGTCTACATTCATCCCTGATTTGTTTGTCAAAACTTCTATGATTAGATTATTTAAACCTTTATAATTTAAATTACCATTTATGATACAAAATAAACTATTTTCAATGCTACTCCATACAGAGAGTAAAATTGACAATTGAACAACGACAACAAAATCAATTATCTAACAATAATATTGCATTTTTTATTAAATTTTTTTATCAGATTATTGAAGTAATACCATTTTTAAACACATACAAATATTTTATATCAAAAATATTTTGTCTCAAGCAAAAAAAGTGTAATTCTAAAGATGTGTCAATGTTGCAGGACTTTACCTACCTAAAAGACCATTTTTTTATTTTTCAAATTTGGTAACCACCAGATGAGTAATTCATTTATTTTTCAAAAATGTAGACATGATATTTTTAAATTTTATGTAATATTTTTTGGAAGTGAATTTTTCAAAAATGCAAACCATTTCTGGTGGGCATTTTTTTTCAAATAATTCATTTCTGGTACAATGTGAGCAAAGATTTATGATTTGTGCTTAATACAAAAACATATCGATAACTATAATGATGTCCAATTAAGGTAGATTTGGTACAAGTTTAAAAGTTCAAAAAGATTGATGTTTTTAAGGTATTTCAGTTATTTTTGAGTTATTGTTAAATATATCCGGTCGGAAATATTTTGAGTTAATGTTATATATATCCGGTCAAAAGCCCAACCGATAAAAATAATTATACTTTTACAAAACTTTATATTGAAAAATATAAAGTTTTTAAATTTCTTGTGAAGAAAATTAAAGGCTTTAAATGTCTTACAATTTAATCAGATGCTATTTGATGGTAATATAATGTAAAAAATAGGGTTTATATATTTATTTTTTCACTTTATTTTGAAAGTCATTGTATTTAAGAAGGTTTCAAGGGTCAATGAAAATTGTTTTAACAGAAACATTTTTTTGTTTTACCAACTGATAGTTTTGCTAGGTTTAACACTTTTTTTTTTTTACTTACTAAATTTATTATTATTTGATTATTAATTAACAATTAATTACTAAGTAATTAACTATTAAACATTATGATGCATGATTTTGATATTAAATTGATTGCATAGTTGCTTGTTGTTTTTATTTTGGGTTTGAATTTTACAAGTTTTTAAATTTTTTGATAAGATCATCCTTTAGATTTAAAAAAACATTTTTTTAGGGTTTTCTCATTAATATTTTTAATAAATAAATAATTTTCTTGAGATTTAATTGGGAGATTAGTTAAGGAGTTAATTGAGGTTGGTTTATTGAGGCTAGGAAGTAAATTGAGGTTAGGGAGTTAATTGAGGTTCAGGAGTTAATTGAGATATTAAACGTCATAAAAGCAAATGTTTTTGTAATATAAAATGGAAACAGGTAAAACCGTTTAAAATAAGCTTAAAAATTTAGTAATAAAAGTTTAAGAGGCGATCAAAATTTGGTTTAATAAATGTGAATCTAAAAATTGTGGTATGAATCTTGAGGACGGTGGATATGTAAAAAAGCAATTCTGTATGTCATATTTTCTATACTTTACATAATCAAACTAAGTATATTAAATTTGTTTAAAAATATAAATTTTATTTAAAATTGTATAATTTGTTTTAATTTTGTTTTAAAAACAGGGAGTTCAACTGAAGGTGGTTCATCAGCTCGTTTAGCCAATCCGACATTAAAGACTATTATTGAGTTTGAAATAGATCTAAACATTATTATTGGAACAGTGAGTCAAATGCAGTTTAAAACTTGCTACGAAACGTTGGATAAAAATAAAGCTTTTTTTCATTATGTTATTAAAAACGACTTCGCAAATGATATCAATATATGTATTCATATACCAGAAAAATTTGAAAAAAAAATTAGTTGCTTCTGTCTCTGACTCTTTGCATACAGCTCAAGATAAAAAATGTTTGTCTGGTGTAGTATTGAAAAAGTTCTTTCATAACAAACAACCGACAACAAAGAATCCACTTAAAACCATAAGTGTGAGAGGATTCGAAGGAATTTTTAGTGAAGTATTAAAAAAGAAAATTGAAGGTTGTTCAGCTTTTTTAAGATTTAGTACTGAGAATCTTTCTAAAGGAGATACAACAATGTATCTTACCGAGTTAGTCAGCTTAACGAGACAACAAATCAACCATTTAAATAACAAATTTGATTAGTTTAATGATGTTGATTGTGAGACTATTAAAACTCTCCTAACATGCTTGAATGAAGTCCAAAGGCTAAAAATAGTCCTAATGAAATCAGACGGTTCACCAAATAATTCTGATATTTTATCGACCAATAAAGTTTGGAACTTCACTTTACGAACCAGTCAAATTGTAATCCCTATTTTATCTGAAAATGAAAGCATTCTTGAATGTAAAGGCAAATTAGATTCACAGATTTCTAAAATTTCTGATGTTATTGAAAATTGGGTTCAATATGTATCTGCACTTCACGAGTCATATAAGGAGTTATACAAGTTTTGTTTTGACATTAAAACTCTTCTTCCGCATCATTTCGATACTTTGAAAACGTTTCCTGATTATTATAGAACTTATTTTGATGGATTTATTTCTGATTATAATAAAAACAAAAGCAATAACGAAGAAATCGTAAAAATGGCTACTATAATTTGTCATATAACTAAAGATGTAGGCTTAAGTAATCAGATTGTTTTAAAACAAACTTTTAGTGAATTCATTGAACCCGAACTAACCGCTGCAATTAGTTTACTAGAAAAAAGTTTAATTTTAACAAAAAATGATTTTGTTTCGACTGAAATTCTTATTGATAATGTTCCATGCTTTTATGCGCCATTTTGGCCTGATGCAGCTTCTTTCTGGGTCAATCGGAATAGATTTTGGCCTGATTCGCAGCTTGTAGGATCAATTTACAAAAATGGTTTTCATATCGTACCAAAGTCTTTACCAGATGGCGACGAGAGGTTGGAATGGCAGTTGTCTTTTTCTGCAGCAGAATCTGTTTTAAGTCTCCATCGAAGCGAGAAACAAAATTACATTTACTTTCTTTTCAAGTCATTGTTTTACAAATATGTAAAAACATACAGTCATGAAAAGTCATTACCCACGTATATATGCAAAACTGTGATGATGTGGGCTTGTGAACAACAACCCCAGTCATGGTGGGAACAAGTATCACCTGAGAATGGAGTTTTGTTCTTGATAAGAAAGTTTGTTAATGGTATTAAAAAAAAAGTTATAAAACATTACTTTATCGAAGGATTGAATTTATTGGAACACTTTCCATCTTTTATTTTGGTTCTTACTGAATTGAACTTGTTTAGTTTAATAACAGATTTAGTTAAAAAGTTAAATGCCTTATTAAAAAGTATGAGTGCAGGAATAAATATTGTTTACGAAAATTTAATAAAAAAACAAACTCATTCTTTAAAAATTTCTGTTGCATTTTTATACCAACAAAAAATTGTGTCAAAATTAAATTTTGCTTTGGAAAGTTTAGTTAAATTGTTTTGGTATTATTTTTTAATAAAACGTACGCTACTTACGAAGAAATATCACGCGTAAAAAATGAAATAATTATTCAAGCTCAGTTTGTTGATATACTTGCTAAGTTTTTGCAGTTAAAAGAAAATGAAGAAATAAGATTACTATATTCTGTACAAAACAAAAAGCTTGCTAACCTGATGCTGCAGATTATTGCGTTGGACAAAACAGTAGCGAGTTATTTCGATGGGTTATTAGCGGTAAATCTTCTCAGTTGTGTCATATGCGATGTTTGCGCTGCCAAAATTATGTGTAATAGCAAGCGATATTCCTGCTCAAAATGTGCACCTGCCGGTGGTTTTGATATTTGTTTAAACTGCATTAAAAAAAACAACAGTTTAAATGTAAAAGTATGTGATACTGAAGCGGAAAGCGAATATGAATGTTATCAACAACAAAACAAATCTCTAGAAAAATATAAAATTGAAAAAATTTGTAAAGAGAATACTTTAAAATATCTATTTCATGAAATATTTTCCTCTCTGGAAAAAATAGCAAAATACGTTCCCGAATTCGATATCGAAAAGTTTGATCAAACTTATAGTTACGAACAAAACTGGCTCTCGGTATCCGTGAGTTAAACCATTGTATTTGTAATAGGTATACAGTTATTAAAAAGCATCTGCTCTTGCAATATTCTGGTTACTTTAAAAGATCAGATGTTACTTTGTTTATAGAGAATTTAAGTAATATTTCGCTCAAGCTCTTGCTAACTGAAAGCAGTTCTGTCTTGCAACCTTTTGCAACCAATTGTAGTAACAATACTCATCAACTTTATTTAAAAGATTGTGATTCTCCTAGCTGCGCTTCTAGGTTTAATGATCCTTCTTCTGACTTAACATACTGGGAGTTTGCTTTAGAGCTGTCAGGCTATTGTTTGCAAACTTCTTATGATATTCAAAACAACTCTTTTCCATTGAAAAGTATTATTTGTGAGTTACCTGGTAAAATTATTAAAGCAACCGACTTGTTCAGAAATATATTTTCTGTAAAAGAAGATAATTTTATTAATGATGAATTAAATACCCCGATAACCATGCATCAAACTTTACCCAACTTTACATTACATTCACCTTTTGTAAATAAATATTTTTCTGAAACAGAGATAATGGACATATTTAATAAAGATTTTACTAATTTTACTAAGGCTGTTGAAGATTTATTGTTGTGTGATAAATTGGTTTTAAAACTAAGCCACTTACTTCAGACTTTTAAACATATCGAAAATTATTTGAAATAGATAAAAAAATAGATTTAACGAATTGTTATATATATATATATATATATATATATATATATATATATATATATATATATATATATATATATATATATATATATATATATATATATATATATATATATATATATATATCATATATATATATATATATACATATATATATATATATATATATATATATATATATATATATATATATATATATATATATATATATATATATATACATATATATATATATATATATATATATACATATATATATATATATATATATATTGTTGTTGTATGATTTAGAATTAAAAATACTAAACTCTTGATCGTTGTAGAGTGCTCAATATTTAAGAAATATTTAGTTTTTCAAAAACAGAGCGTTTTATACTTAAATATAGAAAAAACAACTTTTAATGGAACTTAAAGTTTCATGCTATCGGCAATCATCAGCCATGAAGTACAAAATCAAAAATATAAAAAACCGCTAAAAAATTACAAACTACAATAGAATGAGTTCTGACGTCTTAGTACAAGAAGACGTAATGGAAAACTAATCTCCGCTATCAAATAATGAAAGAAGAAATTTATTTTTATGTCTACATTTCGAAACTACTTCTCCTCTTTTATTTAGCAGATTATCTCCTTTGTAAAATAATATTTCAAATTTCTCATTTAAACAAAGCTTACAAATTTTTGACGCAGGGTTGTATGATTTACAGCGTTTAATTATATTCCATTCGATTGAAGATGTAAAATTGTTATCTTTTAAATTCCATACTTCCTTAGATAACTCAGTGTCGTTCTTGTACTTTTTTATGTTGAAGGATTTTAGATGGTTTGCATAACGTAGTTTAAAAGAGGTTTCGCTTATCCCAATGTAAATCTTATCTTTGTATTGAGGTTTATTTGAGCTTACGGTGGCTTGGTAAACAATGCTGTTAGACTAGCAATTGTTGTTCAGTGGACAAAGAGATTTTTTAATGCAATTACAGGTTTTTTCTGACAACTTTACATCACCATATAAAATATTTTTGTTGTGTGAGTTGATGATAGATTTAATGTTTGGCATGCAGGATTAGCTTATTTTAATAGTGTTTCTATTAAATATTTTGTGTAGGTTGTGGTCTTTAGGAAAATGCTTGTCAATTAGGGTTAAAAAGCGTTGACCAATTTTGGTTGTAACATTTTTACTAAATGGAGGGTTGTACCAGATTATACTTCGTTTGTGGTGATTTTTTGGAACATTTGTTATGCTTGGTTTATATGCCAACGTAATAATCATATCCCGATTGCTTTAGTGTGTCTCTATAAAGATGTGTCGACTTATTAAAAATAACTTCACTTGATGAGTTGGCGGACAATCTTAGCTTGATATTTTTTGGAAGATTGTTTATTATGTTAGGTGAATGGTTAGAATCAGCATATACATAACTTAGCTTATTATCAGGCTTGCAGTATGGTTGGAATGAATTTTAAGTAAGATTAAAAGTTAAATCAAGGTAGTTAACAATTTTAAGATTATAATTGATAGAGATGTTGAGATTGTTACGTTTAAAAACTTGAACGACACGTTTTTTTGTTTGATCCAATTGATGGCCATTTTTGTTCTTGAAAACAGCTAACCCGTCATCCCGATATAGACCGAATCTCTCTCTCTATATATATATATATACATATACATATAAATATATACATATATATTATGATGGTATTATGCACAGAAATGTTAAGTACAACATTTGGTCAAATTGAGCTAAGCACACAAAAATTGGCGTTTTTTTTTAAACATTATTGTTCCCGTATATGGTAAGTCTACAATAATTGTTACGAGTCTACTAGTCGTTTAAAATTTATAATAAATATAACCTAGTTATTACTAGGTATTAGCTAAAGTATAACCAGGGGAAGTAGGTACTCCCCCTAAATAAGCCACTGTTGTGCACGACCTGCAAATATGGTCTGGACACACTTACGATATATATATATATATATATATATATATATATATATATATATATATATATATATATATTATATATATATATATATATATATATATATATATATGCATGTATAAATTAAATTAGTAGAAAATCACTTTACAAAAATTTTTTATTAAACACTATGTTTCATCAATAAAGACTCATCAGAAAATCTGATTTTTCTTAACTGACACCTGTGTATTAGGGTGCATTGAAATATTAGGTGATGAAAATATTCAAAATTCGTATATCTAACTGCAATAAAAAGTTAACTTTTGTTAACTTTTTATTGCAGTTAGATATACGAATTTTCACACTCCTTTTCAAAACTCCTTGAAAATTTGTGTGCAGCATTTTTTTTGTTTTCCTGACTTTAAATTTGAAATCAGTGTTACAAAATTCAATAATGGCTGATCCAAAATGCCGGTGTTTAAAAAAAAATCATTTGAAATGCATTTGGACCATAGTTTTTAACCCTTTAATTTGAATTCAACATTTAAGTTCAATAGACTAATGTATTGTATATAATGTATAGCTGTATTATTATAAAGAAAATGTTTATAAAAAAAGTTTTAAAACTTTTTTTTATTCTACTTTATATTTATTAAAAAAGGAAAAATTTTGTTAGCATTATTTATTATAATTGTTTAATTTATATTAATTTAAATGTAAATAACCACGGTCATTCATCATAAGAATCATTTTTTGTTGAAATATTGTCGTTAAGTTCTTTCACAAACAAATGAGTTTCAGAGATTTCGTTAGTCTCTGGAGGTAGTAACATTTGTCTCTGGAGTAACATTGTAAAGCTTGAGAAGACAAACTTCTGCTGACTTTTGCTTGAGATTTTATAAGCTAAGATATTGCAGGATTTGACAAAAAGCAGAAGTCTGCAAAAGACGTCATGCATTGTATTTTTTCTGTAGTTATTCCTGGCAAAATTCTCACAATATTTTTTTAAGTCTTTGTTTCTCGATTCCTGTGCATTCTAAGATAGTTGGCCTATGGGTAATATAGCCGTTTTTATAATTAAGGCTCCATGAATAAGTACTTTGTGTACTATTGTAGACATGTTGTACAAAGGATATTTTTTGACAAACAGTAATGCAGTTTCTGTAAAATAGTTTTCAAATTTGTCTGCATTTATAGGAAAGCCACTAGATAAAACCTGTAAAATTACTGTAAAATTACTGTATAATTAATTATTTTTTTTTGTTCTTTATTACAATATTTAGTACAATATTTACAAATATATCAATAAGAAAAATTACATGCAAAGATACCTTTAAAAAATAAAGATAATGAACGCGGATACTCAAAGAAGACCGTACAGGTCTTGTCACCGAGAACCGCTGTTGAAGAATTTAAAATTAATTTAGATTTTAGAAAAAACAAAAACAAATAAATAAATACAAATTTTAAACTTTTCTTTAGTTATGGTCTTTATGGCTTGAATTAAAATACTAATTCTTTTGAATCGCATGACTCGAGCGAAAACAATAATATCAAAATATTCTTGATAAACAAATGCGCCTCGCATCTTACTCGCATCTATACGATCACTGAATTTTGTTGCTCAAATGTATCTTACTATTACACTAATCTTAATTGTTAATTAATTAATAAATAAACGAAAATAATAAGAATATAATTGCACTAGGTACATCCAAATGCAGTTCAAGGTTGTCCTATTATAATTGGAAAAAACTGAAATACGTAAATACTGCTCGAAGGTTTTTTTAAAAATTCAAAAGTGTCTGCTGATATTCTAGGAGTTGATGTAGAATCAAGGCCGGCGGGATAGGGGTGTGTGTGTGTGTGTGTGTGTGTGTGTGTGTGTGTGTGTGTGTGTGTGTGTGTGTGTGTGTGTGTAACACCCTCCCCCCAACCCCCATCAATGATTTTTAGTCGGCAAATTTGACTATTAGTCGGCAAATTTGACCCTTTTTGACTAGTTATTCGGCAAATGCAGACCCTGTCAATAGATTAGTCGGTAAATTTAGACAGTCAGTCGGTAAATGTCGTCATTACAGTCGGAAAATTTTCAAAAAACGAGGACCATTTTTTTTTTTTTTTGTCGGCAAAAGTTGTAATGACATTCCCCCCCCCCCCCCCCCACACTTGACATCTACTGGCGCCGGCCCTGTGTAGAATTAATAAATTAATTGAACTATAGTTCACATAGTTTATAAATTTAGAATCAACTCCTAACACTTTTATACAGTGTATATATACACTGTTAAAAGGTGTTAGGAGTTGATGTTGAATTAATAAACTAATTGAACTATAGTTTAATTAGTTTATTAATTCTATATCAACTCCTAGAATATCAGCAGACACTTTTGAATTTTTAAAAAACCTTCAAGCAGTATTTCTGTCGTTTGTATTACCACATTGGTCAATCTACTATTAAACCTAGCTGAACCTGAAAAGCATTCTAGATTAACAATTTTTGCTCTGATATTATACTTTTCTCAATGTCAGAACGCGCTTGCCATTTTTTTATCCCGAGTTTATATGCAAGGTGTAAAAAACATTCAAAAAATGACCCCACTTGTGCAACGTTGATAAACCATATTCCAATTTGGATTCGTCAACTTTTATTTCTTTAACAAAATTGATTTTATTGAATTGAGTCGAAGTAGCAGAACACAAAAAAAATACCGCAATTTAGATTTTGTAAATGTTATTGAATTAAGACCTTTTTCCGTCAATTATTGTCAAAACCAATTTATAATTTATTTTTATTTCTATTTTATGTTGAAAAATGATGAGAAAAACCAGTAATTTAATTTTATCTTCAATATATTCTTTCTCATTAATGCTTGTCTGGGCATGTTCGTGAAGAAATTGCAGTCTTATAGGTCTTCAAAATCAAGGAGATGAGGGTGTCCTATTTTTATTTTATTATTTACATCTTGTTGAGAACATAACATTTGGATATTAAATTTTTGGATTGGATATAGAAAGTTTTTAGTACCCGTGAATAAGATAGAACCACCCAAAGGGCAAATTCCAGCCATTTGAGTGAAAATGACTGTTACCCAACAACAACAAAAAGAAGACAAAACAATAAAGTTAGACCCGTTTGGAACTGGAGAGAAGCTAACAGTTTTATTAAGACGTATTTAAGAGATGCAGGTGTGTGTCTTGAGAATCTGAAAGAATGGAGAAAAATGGGAAACAAACCAGTAATTATTGATTTACGCAAGGCTTGTCTCCAGTTTAAAACTGAGTTACTTTAACTGTCTCCAGTTTAAAACTTTTTGACCATTCCAAACAGTGGTTTGTTGAAATAAAAAGTATTGTTTGACACGACTTGCTTTTGGATTGAATGTTGCTCCAGTGATAATGAAATCTGTCGTGAGCCACTATTGATCAGGACGAATTGGTGAAGAGGGGAGCATCCGTTTACGTGGACGACATTTTTGTCAGTGAGGAAGCAGTGAGTCTTAATTATGTCAGAAGGTATTTCATAAAATATGGTTTGCAGAGTAAGGACGAAATAATTTCGTAAATTGGGATTACGCGTGTACAAGGTTGGCGTCAAGTTGATGTGGCCCAGAGGGGGCATCAAGTTGATTCTGAAAAAATTAAACAGAAGAATAATGTTTTCCGCTTGTGAGCAGTTAGTGGGTCACTTTCAAGTCTGTGGTTAGTTATGTACAGTTTGCAGCCTTGTGAAAAGAAAAGTGGTTAGTTGACGAAGGGATGGGACAATAAAGTTTGCGATGAAAATTTAAAGTGTGCACTTCAAGAAGTTTATGATGAGGTGGAGAGTGCAATCCAGCAAAAAATCTGATTCTTCAAAATATAGATTAGCTGACGCATTGACAAGAGATTGAGGCAGATGGTTGAATAAATTGACAGAGGCAAAATTATTCAACCATCTGCCTCGGTAGTGAAGTTATTAAAATAATTTCACTACCGCTATCAAAAATGACATTCAAGATTTAATTAAAAATTGCGAACATTGTCATTCAATAGATCCAGCTCCTGTACAATGAGCGAAGTGAAATTTGAGCGCTAAAGAAAATTGAGAAAGTGTGGCTAAGAATATCACGCATTTTGGCACAGAAAAATGTTTTATTCTAATTGATTGCGGACCTTCAAGATAGGCACTGTGGCAACATCATTCAAGTTTATACGGAAGTATTGCTATCATTCAAATACTTCGCCTTATCTTTTGTGAGCGAGGAGCGCCATCAGAAATTTTAACAGATAACAAAGCAACTTTTAAAACTGAAAAATTAAGAATTCTTCTTGATGATTGAGGAGTGCGCATAAGTTTTGAGCTGCTTATAATCCCGAAGCAAATGGAATTTTGGAGAGAAACCATCGTACGTTTAAGAGAATTGCAGAAAAATCGAAAATGCCAATACCGGAAGCTGTATATTGGTCGAATGTCTTAGCCGACGAAAACAAATCAAGCCCAATGGAGAAAATATATAGATATTGAATTGATGTTAAAGGATTGTGAAAAAATAATCCGGCAAGAGCTGACATAAAAAAAATGTTTAAAAATAGTGATAACTTATGGTTGATACCACCAAATGCAAATATACTAAGTGGCATCCAGCAAAACTAACTGAAAATATTTCCAAACAAGTTGCAGAAGTTAATGGCGTCACGTAAAACATATCCAACATCGAAATGACACTCGAACGTGCAATAATCCGAAGGTAAAATTAAAAGAAGAACTTATTTTAAAGTTAGATAAATTTATGGACCTTTATGGATTTCAAATTTTACAGGTAAAGTTAAAAGGTTATATTGTCAAAAAAATAAGAGAGGTGAAAAGCCTGACGTGCAGATGGGACATGCTGATAAAGTTGAGCCAATAAAATATATAAAAAATCCAAAGAAAAATATCAGTGACGAAGAAGCTTACCAAAAAAAAATTAAAAAACTACAGGATGAGCAATTGTTTTTCAAGGTAAATATAAGTTTGAAGTAATAAACATGCTACAAGTTGTCTTCAAGATTTAATCAAAACATGATTTCTCACCCCTGAATCCTCTTACCTTGCTTAAAAAGATTCAAAAAGAGCAATCATAAATGATTCAAACGCACAAATACATTTTATTATTAAATTTTATTATCATATACATTTTATCATCAAAGAGCAACACATTACCGTTACTTTAGAACCTGGCAGTCGATATTTCGGTCATTTTGGTGCGGCCGTGGCTCAGTGGACATATTTCAACTTTTGGACATATTTCGCGTCACGGTAAGGAAGGTGGCGTGAACTTCCTGGTTAAATGCACTTCCGCGTGCTCTGTGAGAAGACAGTTAGGACTTCTTGGGGTATTTAATAATAAAAAAAACAACCCCGGATGCACCTACTGGTCCAAATAAGTCACCTAAAAAGATTGGTAAAGGTTGTTAAACATATAATCGTACTGAATAATGTTTAGTACTTGGAGCAGCACTTCAATTAACACCGGCTGGAAGGTAGTGCTATAGCGCATCTTAAAAAGCTGTTAGGTCACAAGTGCCAACGTGCCATATGCATGATTCATTGAAATGAGTTATTTTTACGCCCCATAATAGAAGGAATTAATGGATCAACATCATGCAGTACAGGATTTGTAGGTCCTGTTGGAAAATTTCTTTTTGGTGTTATAAAATAGAGTATAATCCTCAATTCAAGGCTCTTCTAGACGGAGAAAACTTTGTTGACATTCCAGAATGTATACTAAAAAACATATCAACAGACAAAAAACAATCCTACTAGCTATGTAGAGATATTCTTAGTACTTACTGATAATATATTTGTTTTTTAATGTATTAATTATTAAATCTTACACATTAAATGTATATATGTTTGCTAGTTGTTGCAAAATATCTTTGTAATTGTAAATATAATTTGCTTTTTTATTATATCTTTAGTTTGTTTTATATTTTTTTTATTACTTTTATATTTTTAATGAATTTTAAACTCTTTTTGTCAATATTTTGCATTTTATATTATTTTTATTTTTTAACTTAATTAGTTACATAATAAAGATTTCGTAACAATGTGTATATATAACTTAAATAAAAAAAATAATAATCAGGGCCGGCGCGAAGAGATGTCACGTTGGATGAGGGGGCGGGGGCGGGTGGCGGTGGTGGTGCCATTACAACTTTTGCCGACTAAAAAAAAAAAAGTACTCGTTTTTGAAAATTTGCCGACTGCAATGACGACATTTACCGACTAACTGTCTAAATATACCGACTAATCTATTGACAGGTTGACAGGGTCTACATTTGCCGACTAACTAGTCAAAAAGAGGCAAATTTGCCGACTAAGGGTCACACCCCCCTATCCCGCCGGCCTTGATAATAATAATAGTAATAATAATAATAATAATAATAATAATAAAAACTATTAAAATAAGGCGGAAAACCTCATTAAAAAATATTGAGATGATTTTGCATTATCTATATCTTCTTTAAGTTCCCATCTGTTTTTAAAATGTTTTATTTATCTTTCTCAATTGAGAATTCTTAAAAATCACACTGATAGGGTAAAAGAAATTGTGATTTTCTAAATCCAGTTAGAAACTTGGTATGCAAACCATAAAAGTATTTCAATTTCTTTGTTATCTAGTAATAATGCAGAAGACCGCTACTTTGCAGTTGACCATATTTTTAAACAAAGGGATAATGATATCCTTGGAGATATGCAAATTCAACTTAGAAAAACACTTAAGCTAAGCTTTGCAGCAAGAGCCCTTCAAGAGCTAATTAAATAAAAAAACAAAAAAGTACAAGAATCTGTTTTACTTGTTTGCTTACTAAAGATAAGTTGTTACTTCTAAGAGTGACATCTTTAAAAACTCCTTCTTTCAAAATTCGTACCCAAAGTATTGAGCGTGTTGTAAAACATGTGAGTGTAGGATCTAAGTTGGTAATTAGAACAGATGCAAGAGATGGGTATATTAGAGCTAGAGCTA
>NC_061159.1:57211051-57221051 GCF_022113875.1 Hydra vulgaris | reverse complement strand
TTCCTATCCTTCTGCAAGGTTTTTTTTTATATATATATATATATTTTTTAATTTTTCATGGACCTTAAAACACTCATCAAAATACAAAAATTAATTTTAAATGGTTCGTAAAATATCTACCCAGCTTTAAAAGATTTTGAAAAAGCTTATGTATTATGTGGACATTTTTTGCGACTTTAAAATATAAATAAAAAAATTTCATGAAAAAATTTATGAAAGTTTTAAAAAAGAATATTACTCTAAAATTAAATGGGTTTAACAGTAGTATTGTACAAGTAATTATATTTTTATTTTTATATTTTTATATTTAACAAGTTGCATTTTCATTACAATACTTTCTCAAATATTTAAGACTTTTATTTTTAAAGTCAAACAAACAATTCTCACTGCATATAGGGGTCCATAAATTGCGTCACACAATTTTCAACATTTTTTGACCCCCTACTCTCTCCTTGTAATGCATAGTAACATTATATTGCCCCTCCCCCTTTAATATTATGCAACATTTTTAATATAATTACATTTATAATTTTCTTAGCTTCTTTGAGTTAATTAATTAGTACTTTTCAGCCTGTTTAATGTTTAACAGAAAAAAACTTTGTGCAAAAATAATTGTCATTATTTTAGTTATAGTGCACATAAGTTCTTTTTTGTTGCACTTTTGTGCACCAAATAAATAAAGTTCTGCACTTAGACCATATAAAGTCAAAGCTCATAACGTGCACTGCCTATAGACTGTTACAGCCATCAACAGTAACTACTCTGTTAACAGAGTGTACACATTGACTAAGTAAGATTTAGGCGGAAATGATTTTACAACCAACATGTAGATACATCAACTAAAGGTTTTGGTTTTGGTTTGATTTGGTCAGATATTTTTTTAATTTCTTTTAATTTCTAATTTAGATTTTTTTTAATTTCTTTTAATTAAAAGAAAGTCTTCTCTAGATTTAAAACTAAAAAAAATAAAAAATCACCTCCCCCTTCATATCTCCAAAATTGCCTACCTTTCCTTCCCCCCTCCCATAGCATGGCATAATTTATGATCAACCCCATATAGGTCATTCAATGCCAAATAGATCAGAATTTTAGAATTTTAACATGGACCACCTCGGATTTTTTTTTTTTTTTATTTTTTTATTTTAATTCACCTCCTCAAGGCCGAGAAGGCCACTACAGACGAGAAGGCTAATTTTGATGAAGCTTGGTGGTTGGTTTATATCATTCAGAAAAGAAAGTCCTTAAAATTTCAGCATAAATTTTTTTGTAATTCATGGGATATGGTCATTTGAAATTTCTGGTTTTTAAAAAAAAAAAACTTTAGTAGCAAAAACATTTTTGTTCATACTTTGAAACTACTTTGAAACTACTTTGAAACTCTATATTAGAAAAACAAAATTTTTAAAAACCTTTTAGTTAATTTTATTTTGACATTGAATTTTTGAATTTCATTTTATCCAAAATGGCTGCCTAAAAAACCTAAAAAAAATTGTTAGCAAATATAAAAAGATGATTTTTGATGAGTCAATATACAAAATCTGCAATTTGTTAAGTAAAACGACATATTTTTCTAGTTTCTATACATGGTAGGCTTCCAAATTTCTAGAAATTTACTGATAAGATACAATTCAGTAAAATAATATAGACGTCTAAAAATGGCTGCTGCTAAAACATAAAAAAATGTGCCTCCACTTCAAACCACCAGTAACCTATGATCAACACTGGTTTTAGTAAGATTTTTTTTTTTTTACTAATTTTATAGACTTTATTATAGTGATTAAAAAAAAATATAGTTGGTACTCATGGGTAATTTACAAAATCAGAACAATAAAATTTGCCAAAAATGGCATTAAAAACAAAAAAAATAGAGTTATTGTTGTACTTTAGTTTGTATTATATATTGTAATACAAAGTAATTTTTAACTATTTAAACTATTTCCTAATCAGTACTAGAAATTTAAATAGAAGTATTAAATAAAACCTAAAAAAAAATATTTCCTAATCAGTACTAGAAATTTAAATAGAAGTATTAAATAAAACCTAAAAAAAAATATTTCCTAATCAGTACTAGAAATTTAAATAGAAGTTTTAAAACCTGAACTAAACTCAGTTTTTAAATAGCCTTAACTTCTCCCTTACCTCCAAACCCTCCTTTTCCCTATGTCCAATTATTTTCTTACAAGTACGTTTTTACGTACATGCACGAAAAAAGTTGAAATTAAACAATTCTCCTTACGCTGCGTGTCTGTTTTTATGTCTGAAGTATGAAGTGTCTTTATGCCCAAACATACCAATATTGGGTTTTTTTTATGCCCAAACATACCAATATTGGGTTTTTATGGTTTAGATCTCAGGGTTTAGGTGTTTGTATTTCAGCTGCTGTAATAGGCACAGCAGTATCACCTCGGATTACTCAATACTAAGTGCAGTTTCATCAAACACTGCCATTTGTTATAATAGGGAGCTTGCATACTTATTTTATCTTGAAACTTAATATTCACCTAATATTTAACACCATAACTAAAAAATTTGTAAAATTTTTTCTAATCCATTCACTAATCCACCCTTCCCCATTAATTTACTAATTTGATTATCGTGTTTAAATTTAGATTACAATTTATTATAATACTTCTAACTTCTAGTGAGTTTGCTATCTGGGATGAAGAAAATACGAAAGAAGAAATTCAATTCATAAATTTAAAAAAATCAAAGAAATTTAGTCGTGGTATAATATAATATATAAGTAAATATAATAACTTATACCAAGTTATAAAAGTTATTTGACTCGTCAACACAAAGCACAAGTTGATTATGTAATAAAAAATATTATTAAACAATAAACATAAACATTGAATCTTTTAAATAAATATGCTTTAAAATCAATTTGAAATATAAGCAATACTTATAGAAAGAAACAATTTGATTGACTCATAGAAAAAAAGAATTTAAATTCAAAAATAATCCTTTACAGTTCCTAAAAAATTGATCTAAAATTTTTTCTACTTTTTTTATTTCTGAATATAAAATATAAAACATAAATTATAAATTTTAATATTTTTCTTATCCATTTACTATTCCACTCGTCCAAATTAATTTACTTATTTGATTATCATGTTAAAATTTAGAATAAATTTAGGATAAATTTTCTCAAAGTGATAACAGAGTTACCAGATTACTAACCAAGACCAGTATTTTTAAGATTAATTTTATAGTTTGAAAAAGTTATTTTAAGGATAGAAAAGGAGTTAAAATCATTAGTTTGAGAAAGAATACTGAATTGTACAAGTACGATCAAAACATAGCTGGACTCTTGTAAAAATTTTAGAGTTTTCTAAAAAATTACTTTAAGCATGGACGCGCAAGGTGTGTGACCGCAAGCATTTCCTGGGAAGGCTTGATGTATATAAATTTTTTTGTTTCTTATTAATACAATATCGTGTAAAGTTTGTTATAATTTATTAAAGCACGTAAGTTTGTGTTTATGAATATTTTATTAGTAATTGATTATTTAAAATACTACATTAAATACATAAAAAGTAAAATAAAGAAATAAATTGTGACAAACAAACAAAATGTTAAGTATGAGATTGTTTTAAGAATTGAATTATAAGGAAATATAATTTTTTAAATGCTAAATTTTATTTTTCATAAGTAATTTTTTGTTTTATTAGTTTACATTTTTAACGCAGTTTAAAATTACATTTAATTACGGTACTTTAAAATTACATTTAGTTACCATACTTTAAAATATGCTAATTGACTATAAAATGTATTTCTTTGATATTTCTTCTACACTAATCTTTTCAAGTAGGATCTGTTAGTGATTGTAAAATGGCTCTTGCTACAAAACTCAGGCCCCAAATGCCATCACAAGCCTTTTTTCTATTTAATGTAGCAAAAAAAAGCTATTTTGCACATACCTCATGATTTTGTTTATGGTGACATTAGTTAGATATGTTTTGACAACTTTTGTATTGTGAACCTGTGCCATCACTATAATAAAATTAGTTAAAATGGGTAAAGTAAGGCATCCACTCTTTTATATGTTTTATTACTTCATAAATGAAGCAATGAACTGAGTTTGTATTGTGTTGCAAATGATCTGATATAATACAAACACTTTTACATTTTATTTATTTTTATCGTAAATAACCAAATAGGTACAATGTTGCTTGATTTTTGTTTCAATTTAAATTTTTTTCTGTATCTTAAATAAAAAAAAACTGTAATTTTTGTAAGTCTAGTAATACTAAAATTTGATTACTTGGTAATGTTATTTCTTGATGCTGCAAATTTGATTGATAATTTCGGCTATACTGTGATGGTATCCTAATTGGTCTGTTTTCTTGTAAAGTATTTTTAATAAAATCATCCACTGGAAGAGTTACTGGAACTATATCATGTGTTTTGTTTTGGCTTTTTGCCTTTGCAATGGCTTTTTGCCGCTGATTAAAGTTAATCTTTTGTGGTGTGTTTATCAAACAAAGCAGTAAGATACTCTTTTAGTGAGTTGGTATCTGAAAAGTTATTGCATTTGTGCAGCATGCAGTGTCGATTTTTAATTTATGTCATAAGGTCTTTATAGTCTGAAGTACCTGGTATTTCTAGTGGTACTCACAAACACATACTCAATGAAGACCTGAAGGGCCTTCAATAAGAATAAACCACTTTGGTCTAAGTTCATAAAACTTGTTCTAAAAAACTAAGTTCATAAAACTTTGGTCTAAGTTCATAAAACTATATATATATATATATATATATATATATATATATATATATATATATATATATATATATATATATATATATATATATATATATATATATATATATATATATATATATATATATGTATATATATATATATATATATATATATATATATATATATATATATATATATATATATATATATATATATATATATATATATATATATATATATATATATATATATATATATATACAGGGCTCGAAATAGCCGCCGGACATCGGACATTGTCCGACATTGGTCCGGTAAAAATCATCATAAATCGGTCATTTTGTCCGACTAATATTTTTTGTGAAATTTTCTTAAAATTATTTTAGTTATTTAAAAGTTATTGAAATGTTCAGTATATTATATATAAACTTTCTTTTTTATTTTATTTTTTAACCAAAAATGCCCAAGAAAACAAAAGTGTGCACAATGTGATGAAGTTCGTCATTCTTTGAGATAATTCAGACAAAATGGAAACAGTATTATGCCGCAAGAATTTTATTTAATGAGCAACGCTTTTTTTAACGGGGGTTAACATCAACACTTTTTTTACATTTTTCTTTTACATTTTTAAAATATCTTCCCCATAAATATTAATATTTTATAAAAAATAAAATTTAATACAACATGTTACGTTTTTAATAGTTTTCTGTTTACTGTGATTTAATTTTGAATTTGAAATTTTCGTAAGGTAAAGCTATTTGTTACTTTTAATTAAACTTATTTCTTATCTTATTCAATTTTGTGAACAGAAGTTTTTATTTTATAAATTTAACAATAAATATATTAATAAAATGTATAATTATATGAGTATAATTATGTATTTTATTAATATAATTATTCACATATAATATATATAAGTTTAAAATATTTATGATAATGTGTTGTCATTATTCCAACTTAGGGCGTAATATTAAAAAAAAATGGAAGCAGTTTGCTCAGTTTGTCGTGAAAGAAATACAAAGTATACATGCATGAAATGCGCTGTTTTTGTTTGCAATATTTGTGCAACTCCGGGAAAAACTGGCGACTTATCTTATAGTGAGGAAATTAAGAGAATTGCCTTATGTTCAAAGTGTTCAACAGTTGAGCCACCGAAAAATAAAATTGAAAAAACTATATTTTCTTTGTTTAAACCACTTTTAGAACAGTCGCCTGCAGCTAAGTCTATAAATGAAAAAAATGCCAAAGAAGAAACAAGTAAGATCACGGCAAATCCTCGTAAAGTATCAGTATCGACAGTAGAAACTTGGAAGTCGGAGCTCGCTGAGTATTCACTTAGCGAATGGCTATTTTATGACATTGATTCAAATGAAAGAGTAAAAAACTTAAAATGCAAGTTTTGTACAGAGTTTAATGATACAATAAAAACTATGCCATACTATACGAATACATTCATAGTTGGATCAGCAAACTATAGAAAATCGAATATTCTTGATCATTGTAAGTCTCAACCGCACTTAAAAGCATACACTCTTTTTCTTAAAAAATCTAATAATTTTCAAAATGCATTTAAATCTTTATTGCCCTGTAAAAATAACGCAACAATCACTGATGGTTTGAAAAAAATGGAAAAAAACGACCTTGAAAAAACCCTTAAAAAATTTCAACTTTCTTACTTTATAGCGAAACAACAGTTACCTCTTTCAAAGTTTGTTCCAATTGTTAAATTAGTTGAGCTTTTCAATGTGAATATGGGCGAATCCTATATTTCAGATCGCCAATGCGTTGTATTTATTGACTATATTGCAAGAAGTCTGCAAAATTCGTTACACGATAGCCTTAGAAATGCTAAATTTTATAGTGTATTGTGTGATGGTTCAACAGACAGTTCGGTAATTGAAAATGAAGTGGTGTATGCATTATATTTTGATCCACAGCCAGTTGGGTCGGATGCGGTTGAAATCAGGACTTCGTTTTTAGATATAAAATATTTAGAATCTGGAAAAGTCCAAGGTGTTGTAAAAGTTTTAGAAGAATGCTTTGTAAATTTGCTAACACCTATTAAATGCATTGGTTTTACTTCAGATGGGGCTGCACTAAATAGAGGCGATCAAAGTAGTGTGAAAACCATTCTACGCGAAAGAAGTCCGTGGCTTGTGTTTGTTTGGTGTGTTGCACACTGCTTAGAATTAGCAATTGCAGATGCTTTAAAAGATACAGAATTCGATCTTGTAGATGAAATTATATTACGAAGTTATTGCCTGTACCAAAAAGCACCAAAAAAGCTCCGACAGCTTCGCGAGTTATATACTGTTTTAAAAGACGGGATGGATACGCTTGATGAAAGTTGCAAGCCTAAAAAAGCATCTGGAACACGATGGACACGATGAAGTTAATGCCATGAAGTCTTTCCTTGACAAATGGGGTTTATACATTACCCATCTTGAACAATTAGCTGAAGACCCATCGATTTTAGCTCCTGACAAAGCTAAAATGAAAGGGTATCTACTAAAATGGAAAAAAGGAAAAATACCACTTCTATTTGCATTTTTTATCAATTTACTTGAAATTCCCTCAATACTTTCAATGTCTTTTCAGGATGATCAAGTTGATCACGTTCAAGTAATGAACTGTCTTACAAAAGCAAAGGAAAGATGGGTATTAGAGTTAAAGATTTAGATTATTAGAGTTAAAGATTAGATGGGTAGAGTTAAAGATTAGATGGGTAGAGTTAAAGATTTTCTTTCACAAATCAAAAAAAAAAACGGCAAACATTATTATCATGACATTGAACTTAAAGACTTTGAGCGTGAGTTTAAAATTTTTAAAACAAAAACTGTGGAGTATTTAACAGTAGTCAGGGACTGCATTATACAACGTGTAGAAAACGCGAAATTTAGATTTTGCCGATGAAGCTTTAAATTATATATGCAAACACTTTCAAGAGCCTTTACGCTCTGCTGCTGTTGTTTTTCCAGACATCTTAACTCAATGGAAAGAAATGCTAAGTTATGCTCAAGAGTTTTTATCCCCAGTTGAAACGCAATACCGAATTACCTGGCGACGCATATTTGTATCACCTAGAAGTAAATCATGGACCTCTATTTTAACAGTTGCTGAGCTATTGTTTACTTTGCCAATTTCTAACGCTAAGCTGGAAAGAATGTTTTCAAAGATGAAAAGTGTCAAATCAAATTATCGAACCTCATTGACAGAATCTTGTGTTTCAAATATTTTGCGCATTTTGGAAGATGGTCCATTGCTGAAAGAATTCAATTTTCTTCCTGCAATTGAATTGTGGTGGAGTGATAAAGGAAGACGCCCAAACCAAAAACCAACGGGAATTTATAAAGATTGGGTAAACAAAAAAAGAACAATTATTTCCCTTAGCGACAGTGAAAATGATAGTGGAGAGGATCTTGTGAAATCTCTTTTTGATGACAATTAAAAGAAAAACATATTTTAATTGTGTGAAAATCTTTAAGCTTTAAAATAAATACAAAATACTGGTCTTGCTTTTATAATCAAACATATTCCTGACGAGAAAAGTTTGTTTATGTATAGACATTACGTTTGCACAATAAATAGCGTTAAATAGAGATAGTTAATACCAATACTCTAAAGTAAAAATGGTTAGCGCGATAGCAAACACAACTATTTATTATTATTATTTTATTAAAAACTGTTTTTATTCTTTTAGAAATGTTGTCGTTTTTTTCCAAAAAAGTCACAAGTTTTTAACTTGTAAGTCTAAACATGAAAGTATAACACGTTTTTTTTTTTATACTTTCAAAATCTAATTAACACCGCAATACTAATGACTAAGGGTGCACTGTTGCATCGGTCTTGGTAACCATCGGCCGATGCCGATTGTTTTGAAAAATGAGTCTTTTTAATTTTGTGTTTCTATATTTTATAAAAAAATATAATTATTATATTTTTTTATACAATATAGAAACAAAAAAATAAAAAAAATTGACTTTTTTAAACAATTGGCATCGGCCGATGCATCGGTGCACCCCTACTAATGACCGCACATACCAGTAGTAAATAATAAATCGGATATTAGTTTTATAGTAAAAATATTTTTTGTTGAAATTTATCGGTCATGTCCGACAAACCAAACAATTTATCGGACAAACTGTCCGGAACAAAAAAGTACGTTATATATATATTATATAAAGTTCTATTATATTAACTAATAGAATGTTTGAAATTTTTTTAATTTATTTCCAACTTGGAGTGAGATTGGTTTTGATACCTGGACACATTCAAGAGTATTCATCTGATTGGTTTTTACTTTCTCACTAATAGATCTTACTTATTTTTTAAACATTTCTGCTATTATGCTATGCATTTGTTTCAAAAACTTGTTCACACATAACATAAAATGCTGCTTCATTCTTAGTGAAGCAGAAAAATAGTTTTGTGCACAAATTCCAACTCTCAGCAACTTAAGTCAGTAACTTTTTCTGATTTTCAAGAAACATCAAACTTTGCTTTAATTATTTCCATTAATGAGACCAAGTTTTGTTTCCTTTCGCAACACTGCTCTTTTGGTTTATCCTTAAGTAAATCTGGAGAAACTCCTAAAACAGTTACTATTTTCTTTTTGTTACGGTATGATTTTTTTTTTTTTTTTTTGTATAGCTGACCCTGGCTTTATGACCTACTAGTTTTAGAGGTTAACAATCTTTAAAAAAATAAAGTCAAATTATCAATACTTTTTAATTTAACGTTGGGTTTGTTAAATAGATCGCAATAAAAGCCTCTTCATACGAAGTCTCAAATATTTCCAAGTAGACCTTTTCATGATAATACAATTAGTTTGTATATGTTTTACTTTATATGGCAAGTGCACAAGTTTTTGATCTTTTTCTGTTCATTCCTCAAAACCTTTATTTTTCTTGATTTTGGTAAATTTTTCTTCATAACAATCTTTATTTTTTTTTGATAATATTATATTATAATAATATAGTCTTTTATTTTTCAATTCAACAGTTAGATCTAAAGATGCACTTGTCATTTATTTAAATACAAGCTTTAAAACTAAGGTTTCCATAAGTTTTGGCACAACCAATAAATAAGAAATTGTTTATTTCATATAAAATATATTATATATATATTAAAATATATTAAATATATATAAAATATATTAAATATATATTAAAATATATTATATATATATTAAAATATATTATATATATTGTATATTTCATATAAAATATATTAAATAAATATATTTATTCTATATAGAAATTTTTAAATAAAAAGGACACTCAATAACTTGCTGATCTT
>NC_061159.1:57121051-57206051 GCF_022113875.1 Hydra vulgaris | reverse complement strand
AGATTGTATTAATAACAGAAAAGATATATTTCAATGGGTTAATATACATCAGGATCAAGTAGATGATAATAAACAAAATGTTACTCATGAAGATACCTTATATAAAACAAGTGATGAATCACTTGGTTTGAATTGTACTAGAAATAAACAAACTTATAATGTATTAGAACAAAAAAATAAAGATATTCTTTTTCCTGATTTAATTTCTCAAGCTAAGAATATACAAGTTATCCTTCCTCAATTTGATTTTGGAAAATTTAACAATTTTCCTGAAACCTGCACTTATGAAACAAAGTTAAAATTTGCTTTCCTTGAATTAAAACAGCAATTCGATGACAGAGTTGACATTCTTTCAAGAGATTTTGAACATTCGTTTGAATGCGCAACAAAACCAGTTTCGTTTACGAAAAATATGTGCACTAAGTTTATCGATAAAATTGAAAATAATTTTATGCAGAATTCTGTATCTATTTTAAACAAATGTAAATTTGGTAATGAAATCCATGAACTTAATTTGAAATATTGTGATTCACCTAGATGCCCATCATTGTTTTGCGACCCTCCTTCCGATCTAACTTACTGGAAATTAGTATTAGAGTCACAAATTGACTGTGCAAATAACTATTACAAACTTGCACAGAACTGTGTTCCTTTAGAACGTATTATTAGTTTACGTCATGAATTACCCGGAGAAATTGTTAGAACAACTGGATTTTTTAATAATCTACTTTTAGAAAATGTAAATACATCTGATCTCACTAGTAGACCTTTTGAAAACGAATTTTCTGCTGAAGTTTTATCAGATGAAACAGAGATGTTGAATAAAAAATTCACTGAATTTATTAAATCTTTAAAAACGGAAGAGAAATTGATTTTAAATTTAAATTGGTTGATTAATATAATTAAACATGATGAAACTTAGTTACAATAGCTCAAAAGATTGTGTGCTTTCCCTCTTTTTGTGTTCCTAAATATATAATGTACAAACTTATTTTAAATGTTATTATTTCGAAATTAGCTAAAATTAAAATTTTTTATCACAAATTTTAAAGAAAACTAAAATTTTTTTTGAAAAGGGAATAGTTCTTTAAAACTTGGTTTTATATATCCTCATTATATTTACCTCAGTAAATAGTACTTGTTTTTATTTTTATTTTTTCTAAATTTGACATCCATGATCCAGAAAAAAGTGATTTAGTTAGTTTTAATTTACACTTGTGGTATAGAGGAGTTGTTGAATATTGTCATGTTCTTATTTAAATAATACATTGTAGAAGTTGAAGGAACTTTTACAACATGATACAGTTCTTGACGTTATGTTGTTTTGCAGATCACTGCTAAGGCTTTATTACAATACTATCATTATCACTATTGTAAGCCTTAAAGAATCCCTATCCAAGTTTTACAAGAATCTTCCTATCTTTAATAACAATAGAATTAAGGTTTTTTTTTCTTCCACCACCATTAAAGAATCTCAAACAATCAATACCCTAATCTTTATAGAGCGTTAAATAGTAAAGTTGTGATTTATGGAGAGTTGTTTAGTAAAGTTGACTTTATGTATAGTTTTTTTAGTAAAAATGTAGAACATTAGGGATAGTTAAACAATTTGGAAAGTTATTGTTATGACATTTGGTTCTTTAGTAGCTGCTTAATTGTAAATTTCTATTTGTAAATACTAACTTTATTAAAAATTAAATAAAAAAGTAGTAAAGTTCTGGTACTTTACGGAGAATGTACTGCAAAATATTTATAGTCCTTTGCACAAAAGTTTTTCTTTATCTTTATTTTTTTAATCATATTATAGTTTTTATACTGCAGCTGGTGCATTGGCAGGATTGAAAAGTCGTGTTTTTTCATAGGAATTACCTTTGTAAACTAAATTAAAAAAAAAAAAAAAAAACCTTTAGAAGGAGGCAAAAGCACCTAACAAACCACCTATAAATATCTATTTAATTTTGAGAAAAGACATTGTTTGTAGAATTCCTAATTTTTAGTTATAGGCATTGAAAACTTGTTTCGAGGAAAGAACGAATCAAGTGATCAATGGCTATAACAAGTGACACAAGTTTCAATGGCTATAACAAAAAAGTTATTAGTTCACATGTAATATTTTTACCTGAAACTAAATAGGCCTTTACCGGTAGCATTTTAGGTATTATTGTTTTATTTTTAACGTTTTTTTTTTTTTTGAATTTCCAATTTGTTTAAAAAGGTCATTCCTTTTGAGAAAAAAAAAGACTTTTCAATCCTGCCCACAAGCATCGGTGTAAATTGAACACTTTGACAGCTTTTTTAAGTTTTGAACATTTTGACAGCTTTTTTTAAGTTTAGATAGAGGTTTTTTAAGTTCGTTTTAAATTTTTTTACGTATGAAGCATAAGCTTTTTTAAATTCCTTAAGGTACTTTATGGATTAATTCTTCAAAACGTATTCGTAGTTTAAGTCGCTAATTAGTAAAGTTGTGGCGCACTATGGAGACTTTGTTGTACATGATGTTGCGAAATTTTGATAGTCCAATCTGCCTAATTTTTTTTTAATGATAATATAATTTAGTGCGGTCTTGGTGCAATAAATTACATTAATTATAATAAATAACAAAAAAAATTATAATATATATATATATATATATATATATATATATATATATATATATATATATATATATATATATATATATATATATATATATTGTAAGAATTGTGTTAATATTTCCAGTAAGAGTGCTCAATACAGCGTTTTATATAATTAGTAGAGCAAATAATATAGTGAAAACTAAATAATTATTAAGATATATTTCAATTACATAACTAAAAGTTTCACGCAATAGCGATCATCAGATGTATATCTTAATAATTATTTAGTTTTCACTATATATATATATATATATATATATATATATATATATATATATATATATATATATATATATATATATATATATATATATATATATATATATATATATATATATTTCTAATGCAACAGCAAGCAGAAGCATCATCAAGTATAAATAAAAACATTGAGAGCTTTTCTATAGAAAATAATTAAAAAGTTTAAATAAGTTTAAATAGAAATCTATTAAATTTGTGTAATTTTTCATTTATTAAAAAAATACATTAAATTTTTTGAGTTTTTACAATGAGTTTTTTCATCTGCTTATATATTATTTAACGGGCACAGATAGTATTTAGACATTGATGCAACATCATCATTAAACATCATTTCGATTAGCGGCTGGTCATTAAAGACTTTAAAATGAGATTTCCGCATTCAATTGGCTAAAGATGTAATTTTTCCATATATTTTAATGGTGGTTGCTCATTGGCTGGACGTAAAAAAAAAAACGTAAAAATTTTATGACGTTTGCTTATGAGCCGCCGACTATAAAAAATACATTAAAACATAGTCATAAGAAATAGATAGTCTGTTAATCTAATGAACTAACTATTTTTCTTGTAAAAACTCAAGATATATTGCAAATGTCGGGTGAAAACTGTTCAATTTATGGATGTTCTGCCTCAAGAAGTCATACTGGAGTTGCTTTCTTTAAAGTTCCTACAGAAACGGACGATTTTACAAAGAAATTGGCTTCAGAACTAATTAAGATTATAACAAAAGATTGAGTTGTTAATGATATTCTTCGAGAGAAAATAAACGATTTTGAACATAAAAAATTGTGGATATGTGAGCTTCACTTTTCCCCTGAACAAATTTTGTGTTATAAATCAAAAAAAAAAAAAAAATTAAAAGATGGAGAACTACCATCGTTAAATTTACCAAAAAAGAGCTTAGAATCGTCATCTTCATGTTCTGTTATTCAATCCTTATTGTCAATATCTAAGTGAGAAAATTCTCAATTACTTCTTGAAAGTTCTTTTTTTAACACAGCCCTATTGTTATAGAAATTTTACTGACTTTAAAAAACGTCTTCTGCATTTGTTTTCATTAAATAAGTTATGGAAGATTGAATTTTTTAATAATTTTTGTTATACTTCATTCAAGTTATTAGAAGAAATGATTCCAAAATTTGAAATTTTTGTTGAAGATTCGTTATATTTTACTATTCGTGTGTATGGATGGATGTTACCTGAAACACATAATTTATACTTGAAATATAAAAGGTCATTTCTAAATGTGAGAATTTCACAGTTTATTTTTGGAATAGGATCTTTAGAATTTTGAAATAAAATTAAAGTTGCTGATCCTATTGAAGTGTTAAATTTTCAGAAGTATGTTGTTCCTAAAACTTTTGATTATTTTGCTTATAAATTCTTTGTCAAAGTCTAATTGCATCAAATTGAATTTTATCGCAGTAACTCTTGTGAATTATTTTGGAAAGAATCAGCCTTGCAGATTTTGTCATGAACTTTATGTTAAAGTAAATTCTAATATACACTCTAAAAGATCTACTCTTAAGACTCCTACTAAACTAAATGCACAAATCTCTGTAACTTCTCCTAGTAGACTTAAACTGACTTTGCAGCAATGCAGAATTAAATGCAAGCAATTCAAGGAGAAAATTGAACTAATGAAATCTGCTTTAAATATATATGTAGTAAGAAAATTTGTTCAGAACTTAGTAAAGACTTAATCTCAATTTATTCAGCTATTGATCGAAAAAAACATCCCACCGTTTATGAAGTTGTTTTGGGAACAGCAGTATTTGAGTTGTTCCAATCTTTTATCTATCAGATATCATCCTGCAATAATAAAATATTGTCTAAACCTAGCTGCTAAATCACAATATGCTTATAGCGATTTGCGATATGATCCACAGACAGGTGTCGGCATTTTAACTCTTCCAAGCTTAAAAACTTTAAGAGATTACAAATATTACATCCGACTTGCTAGGGGATTCATTCCAGCCGTCTTAAGTGAACGCGCAAAAAAAACACAAACTTTTCTTCTTCATGAAAAATTTGTTTCCATTATTTTCGATGAAATGAAGATCCAAGAGGATTTAGTATGGGACAAATATACTGGAGAACTTATTGGTTTTGTTGATTTAGGTGATAAAGAAATCAATTTTTCTAGTTTAAAAAATGTTAGAGAATTAACTACTCATACACTAGTGTTTCTCGTAAAGAGCATTGTTAATCCTTTATCGTTCAGTTTAGCTACTTTTTCAGATACTGGAATTACGTCATTTCAGCTGATGCCTGTTTTTTGGAAAGCTGTTTGTTACCTTGAAAGTATAAACTTAAAAGTAATTTCTGCAACAGCTGATGGTGCCTCTCCGAACAGAAAATTTTTTAGAATGCATAAGAACTTAAATATAAATGAGTGTAAGAGCTCACAATATTTACTCTAATGAAAAACTTTACATATATTTCTTTTCAGATGCTCCACACTTAATTAAAACTGCTCGCAACTACCTTGCAAATTCTGGTTCTGGACGAGGTACTCGTTATATGTAGAATAATGGTTTACACATTCTCTGGAGTCATATTTCTCAACTTTATTGTGAGGACTTAGAATGTAGCTTAAGATTAGTAAATAAACTTACAAGTGATCACATTAATTTAAACCCGTATTCATTAATGCGTGTTTACTTGGCTGCTCAAGTGTTTAGTGAAACAGTTGGCAACGTTTTTAAAGAATTTGGTCTACCAGAATGCGCAGAAACTTCTCAATTTTGTCTCATAATGGATAAATTTTTTGACTGCTTAAATGTTTCAAGTAAAAATAAAGCTATTGAAAATTTAAAAGAAAATCTAAAACCATATGAATCTGTTAATGATGTGCATTTTAAATGGCTTGACAGTTTTCTTTTATGCTTTGAGAAATGGAAAGGGTCTATTGACAATCGAAATGACCGGAATTATACTGCTAAGGCAAATATGTTTATTTAAAGAAGTTTGTAAGTTTCACTTAGAACATGGTGTTCCTTACATTCTTTCAGAAAGATTTTATCAAGACGATTTAGAGAACTACTTTAAAAGGCAACGTGCCATTGGCAGCAGACATAATAATCCCACTGTCAGAGATGCTGGGTATAATGACAACACTATCAAGTCACAATATTCTATACGATCTATTGTCGGTAACAAGGTCAAAGACATAATTTTTATGAGATAAATGATTTACCACTTCCAAAAAGAAGAAAAAAATCAGACTAAATAGCAAATTAACCAAGTCCCCGATATTGACTATAATCCTTTCGAAACAGCTATTTTCATAGCTACAAATAAAAATAATTACACTATTGGCTAAGATTCACTTTTTATGCTTGTGACATAAGATTAATATCGAAGGAAAGTGTTTCTTCAATATTAGCAATTCTTAATCAATTATAATAATACTCTTAGGTGCTTTCTTAAGTCAGATTTTTATCACCACTCTTGTATTAAGCACTCAAGATTTACTATAAATTAAGCAAGGTATTCTTAATATAGGCTGATAATTCTCTAAATTTATAAACTAAACAGTATATGTGTAACATTACCCTAAATACAAAATGGGGTGGGAATTTCCATGTCTAATAAAAAACTGGGTCTCAACAAAAGGGTGAGTGGGAATTTTTTATCAGATCTAATATACTGGAGGTTTTTTTCTTTAATAGGCAAATGATTATTAAAGCCTGTGCATATATAGGAAGGACCCACAAGCGCGAACAAAATGAGGGGGTGTTAAAACAACAAGTACTTGCACGGAATAGGAAATATATATATATATATTTTTATTCTAAAATTTGTGACTAATTTGCTAAAATAGGAGTTCGATTGCAACTGACAACCACTCCCCTCAACGGTACAAGCATGATATCCCACTTTTTTAACCAAAATCAATGCATTTTTTTTCTGGGTCATTTAGTATTGGCAGCAATGAATAGTCTACTTATTAATTTAGTACAAAAAAAAATTTTATTGAAAAAAAAAATAAAAAAAAAGTTGCATTAACAAAAATAAATAAAAAAGATGTCTTGTTTGTTTTTATTTTTTCGGAAATATATAGGACTTTTTTTATATTTTCTGAAGTTTCCTGCTTTATTAGACTTTTACTAAATGTAAAAAAGCCTAAAAGTGTAACATTTACTAAATATAATCTTTTAACCATGATTGTTTTATCAAAAACTTATAAAAAGAACTTTTGTGCTAAAAAAATTGTTTTAATAACAATCAAATTTGTTTGTTTTTTTCCCGCCAGCAATTATACTAACTTATACCACAGAAAAGTTAAAAAAGGATTAGGGGATGATCCCAATAATATATTAAGAATATTCTTCATATATCATAATTATGATATAATAAAAATTTAAATTTAGGTAAGGTAAAAAATTTAAATTTTAGCATACAAAAATTCCATTCACTTAAAAATTACTAGGGTGTGACATTTTTTACACATTGTGTCTGTGTATACAATGGTACAAAAAGGGTGAAGGATCTGGGTCAGTTTCCGACAGGCAACACTTTTTTGGGGCATAATCAGAGGATAAAAAAATTACTAGAAAAGTATTATCAGAAAGAAATATTTAAAATGGGCAATAAAGACATCAGAATTGTTAAAAACTAATACTCTTTTTTTATTCAACAACATATAAATATCAATATTTTTATTTAAAAATAACTAAGTTGTTTTAGCCATAACATTTTAATTAAACTTGTGGCTATAAAAATAACCGTTTTGTATCTTCTAAAGCAGATCAGGGATGAACCCAAGACCAAATTTAAGGATCAGCTACATTGCTGCACTTCGCTTTTTTAATCTCTGTTCTTATAGAAGATTAGCGTGCTTGTCGCTTGTTGATTTGATGTTTGTCACAAATATCTCTAGCATAGGAAAATCTTCTTACCCTTGTGAACTAAACAAGCATACTTTCAAGAAGAGAGAAAGATATTTCTTTATCAATTTGCACTTCAGTACTGTAACATATATTTTTCAAGCTACTTATAATTACTGAGTCCTTAAGCATTTCATTAACCAGAGCTTTGCTGTTAATAGATGTTACAAAAGATTTGCTTTGTTTACGAAAAATTATTTCACATTGGATAAAGATATTTTGAGTATAGATGTTAGTTTTAAATGAACCACCTCTGTTCTTAGTATTAACATGTTTTTGGGTATCAATTTTATCAATTTTAATCAATTTTATCAATTTTAAATTTTTTTTTTTCCTGATAATATTTTTATACCGCTCATCAGATCCATTAAATTTGAACTTTGAGTAAAGTTTTTGAACAACATAGCCGGACAAATATTGAATTATACTTAAACCTTAATTATGTTTTACTTTTTAAAAGATCTCGAAGTATTTGATTTCCAACTTCAGTAAGCAAAGTATTGGTCAGTAAAATATTGTCAAACTTTGATGGCAATAAATTTTTATAAAAAAGCCTAAAAAATTTTTCTGCAACACCATTGTATTTCAAAATAAAATATTGAGATTTTTCGAAAAGAGAAATTGAATTTTCAGAACTAAGAGAAAAATTCTGCCTTGAAAATTGGATTCGAATTTCTTCAGGCAAGCGTAAATCATTTGATAATTTACAAGCACATTCTTCAACAATTTTCTCAAGATCAAGATAACTAAATTGTAACGAGTCTTTATCTTCGCTAATTGAGTTGATTGATATGGAGTCTTTATCTTCGCTAATTGAGTTGATTTGTTCCTGTTTCGAAATTTCATGTCTTTTCAGGCCATATTTCGTTTTATAAACTTTATAACACAAGTCACACGAAAAGTTGGATATAAAACAAACTTCAGATAATAGATTATCTAGGTCTTGTTCAATATCCATGTTATTGTCAAAAATTCCATCAGTTAGAGCTATATACAAATCATCAAGCTGTGTTTCTACATGAGGTTCAGTGCTCATTTTAAAAACTTGTGCAGGGTGAACGAGCCGAAGTTCAAAATTCAAGTTAAAACGGCAAAACAATAGGAACGACCTGTGCTTCCAGACTAATATTTCTTATAACTATGATTAAAAAACCACAAATTTTTAGGTGACGCAACGAGACTATATAATAAACAGTTATAAATAAAACAGTTATTATTGGTCTAATGAGAAAATAAGTTATAGAACAAAATATTATTGGCCTAATGATACAATGAGCTATAAAACAAAATAGAACAAAAACTCTAAGTGTCAAGTTGTTACATTATTTTAAAAACACTTGAGCTTTCGTTGATTTCCATTAATTGTAAAATGTAATTGTTTTTCATTTAAGATTTGTTACAATGTTTTCACGCTGAGAATGAACCAAACTTTTGTTTTTAATTTCAAAAATATTTTTTACACGAACCTTTGAATACTCAATGTGTAAACGAGAATTGGAATGGTGCAGTGGTTAAAACGCTTGCTTTAGAATTAAGAGGTCAGTAGATGGCACAACATCATAAATTAACATATTGATTAAAACTGATTAATTTTTGGTAGATATTTATATAAGACACAAAATCAAGTCTGTAAAAAAATTATTTTTCCAGAAAAACTCTTTTAAATTTAACTTTTTCTTGTTTTTTTTTTTTTGTTTTTTTGTTCTTTGAGAATTGTGTTACAAAATTTTTTTAAATATTTTTTAATTATTTATGCAATTTTTGGAAGAAAACAAAAGTTCCGAAATAGGCTTAAAATCTTGACAAAGGTACTAGAAAAAAAAGCTACGAAGCGGTTTTTACTATAAAAATTTTAGTCTCTATTTTATGGTAGGGATTTTATTCGTGTGACTTTTTTATTGTGAACAGTTCAGTATATTGGCAATATTGTCGGCAACTTCTCCGGCAAATATTTTAATTCCAACTAAATCCACACCTAAATACCATGAGTAATTCACTCACAAAAATTAAATAAAATTGTGGCTCTGTAAAACCTTTTCTTTATAGTTTCGCCTAAAAAAGCTAAAAAATTTTACTTAATTTTATTTACATTTTTTGACAAGTAAAAATACTTTTTTGTTTATTGATTTTTTGGATTATAGCGCATCATTTGTAAGACAACGGTTGTCTTTTGATTTTTTTGTTTATACGACACAATGATCGCAAAAAGTGACAAACTGAGTTGTCTAGTTTGGTAGACCTGATAGATGTGATAATAAAAACAGTTAGAAGATCGATCGAATAAAAAATAAAAAATCATAAGAAAATATAAAATGAGTGATAAGACTTTTGTGAAGGTGAAGAACGAAGTTAAATGCTCGGGGGAGGGGGGCAGGGGAAAAACCAACTAACACTCAAGTCACTCTGTGTGTAGATCATATGTAACAAACAACAAATATTTGATATTTTGATTTTGAAGACTGTTGATGTCTACATGTGTGATGGTGGTGCATTAGATGTTGATATCTACTGGTGTGATGGTGTAGTGCATAATGTCTACAGGTGTGATGGTGTTGTGCATAGGCTCCGCCAATTCAGCGTATGAGTAGTACTTCGGTACAAAGGGAACTCGTCTTGATTAACTCTGCTATTACGATGTTTCCTTCTCGACAAGTAAATAAATAATCTAGTCGAGTAAAAGAAAGAAAATAATCGTTTTTAATCATTAGTACGTACCGTTTTGTCGTGTAGTATGATCTCGTTATGTTTTCGTTCACTTTTTCAAATCAATTTCAAATTTGGTGAATGGAAAGCTAAACACACTCACTTCTTATGCTTATGGGGTAGCACATCAGAGCCAGACGTAAGACCTACATAATGGGTTTTAATTGATCGAATGCACACATTAGTCACCGTAGGCCACAAGCCATCACTCTTAATCAAATGAGCCCCGTGCTGGTGCGTAATGATGTGCTATGAAGTGAGATTTCAGATCCGAGCACATAATCAGCGAGCGCTAATCCGACGTGCATTGTGGAGCTTCCGGCTGAACGTTTGTGTGAGTATCAGCGTAGTCATTAGGTTATTGATCGCCGTAACCACATCCAGCGAAATAGCCTAAGGTCCGTTTTGTCATTGGAAAAATTCGGGGCTCACGAGCCACAAAAAATAAAATTTTTTGATTATGCGATTCAAAGATAGCAAAAAGTGACCAATGGAACCGTCCAGTTACGTAGACCTGGAAGATGTGAAAATAAAAATAGATTGTAGATGATGTCATTTAGGTAAAAAAAAAAAAAAAAAAAAATTTTGTTTTTAACAGTTTTTTTCCCAATATAGCTGATGATGTTAATTTGTTTTTGAAAGTTAAAAAATAATTCAGAAGGGTAGGTTGCCCAGTCAAAAAAGGAAAGAAAAATTTATGCTTTCAAACTTTATACTATCACTATCCAAATAACTACACATCTTTTCAATCAATATCATCGCCATTATCATTTTACGATCTCCATCGTCTTGAAAAAAATAAAATTCTCAGAAAAGACCGTCTTAAAATAAAAAAAGAACAACTCTGAAGTGCAAAGTTGACGACGACTGCTGACGACTGCTGACGACTTTAAAGAAATTTTTTGAAGACACAACAGTGTTTATAATGCTTATTATACCCTCAAGAGTAATTAGCAAGTGTAATTGAGTAAAGATATTCATCAAGACAGAAAGATGAAAAACAAATATTAACTTGTTATTACAATAATCAAGTGTTAACTTGACTACTACACACGATTTAAATATAACAACAAATAAAAGTCTGCAACTCTAGAAAATAATTTGAATTTAAACCGATGAAAAAAACAAAACTGAAGAATAAAAAACAAAACATGAAACTTAAATAATAAAATTGGGTATCAGGAAGCTAGAAAAACAAGAAAAATAATGATGCATTTTGAAACCGCATTTTGAAAAACAATTTAAAACTTTAAATATGGAACTCGGTGACCAATTAAAATAGTAAAAAAAAAAGTTGAATATTTATCTCAAGACAAAAAAATCTTCAAAAAAAATTAACTTAGACAAAACAAACGAAACAATTTCGGCAACTTAAGTTAAAAAACTGAGTGCAAAAGTATTTAAACTCCTTAAACAAGAAAAAAAACATCGATTTAAATGGTGTTTTGAATTTGATGGAAGATAAGGAAAACATAATTATGGGAGAGAGTTGAAAAAGGGTTCAAGTGCAGGAAAAAAAAATAGACAAATAAAAACTTTTAGAGCATGCAGGAAAAGATGTAATAAAAAGGTGAGATTTTCCTGAATTATGACTCAAATGAGAATTAGTTTTAATTAATGGAACTAGAATTAATAGCTACTTTAAGCAGTGACCATGATGTCATTCTCTAGAAACGTCAAAAAGATCAATTTTTTTTTTTTATTTAAAAAAGACGTTTTTATTTAAAAGACGTTCAGAACGTCTTTTGAACGTTTCTATATACAGCGAGCTAATAAAGAAAATAAACCAAGCAAGCTTATAAAGAAAACTACCATGCCAAACCTTATTGAAAGATTTTTATATTTTAAGAGTAACAGCCCTAGCCTCTGGTCTTACAAAATTATTCTGGAGAACACTTTTGTAAGACTATGACAAGAATGTTGTCTGGACCACAAGCCGTAGAAGAGTTTAATTGAAAAATTATTCTAGCAATGAAATTAGTTTGAATGTCTAACAATTACTTAAATTATTAATTTAATTATTAATTAAATTATTAAACTAGAATGGAATTTGTAGAATAATAAATAAAAACAAAATCTTTCCTCTATTTCCTTCTATTTCAATATTGAAGAGTTATATTGTATTGCAATACTGCTTTTTTTGATAAAGAGTACTTCTACCTATTTTTCAAGGTTTAGGGGTTAAGTGTTTGCATGGAAAACTCATAACTCAGATGAGGCCCTAAATTTTTATTGGCTTTTTTTTAGAATTATATTGTTATGGTTACCAAAAACTTGGCATGGAAACCATAGAAATGGGTTTAAATTCAGCTATACTTCACTTAAATAATGTAACCAAAGAAATATTGAAGGTTTTAGAGCACATTGGTTTGAAAAATTTTAAAAGCAGTAGTAACGAATTTATATAATTTACTCATTAAGCAAAACAAAAAGAATTTCACAGATAGAGAAAAAAAGCGTAGAAACGTATTGTGAGCCACAAAAAAAAAATAAATAAAAATTAGTAGATTCATATCAAAATCGTGCTTACACTGTAAAAAATGTCACGCCAAATTGTCTAATAAAATTGCTATGTCACGAAGCCCGATTTAACCCGCAACATTTAGAGTTAAAACTGTCACGCGACTTTTAGATATTAAGTTTGGCGCGACATATATAATTAAATCAGTCACGCGACTTTTAGCAATTAAATATGGCGTGACATTTATAATTAAATTTGTCACGCGACTTTTTAAAAATGGCGTGACAATTTAATTTCTTATTTGTCACGGGACATCTAAAACACCATCGTTTTGCATGTCACCAAGCCCGATTATTCACGCCACATTTAAAAAATTTAAATGTGGCGCGTTAAATCGGGCTCGGTGACATGCGACACGATAGTGTTTTAGATGTCCCGTGACAAATAAAAAATATAAATGTCACGCCATACGAAATCTCTAAAAATCGCGTGACTAATTTAATAAATGGCACACTTTACTTAAATTAAATAAATAAAAAGACCAAAGAAATAATGAAAATTATATTTTATTTGTATAAAAAGTAACCATCATCAAACATAAATATATATATTTAATTTTAAATTGTCTTAATGTTTTTATTCGAAGAGTTGAACAGTTGCAAAATACAACAAAACCTTTTACAAGACTCGGCATTTTTTTAACCAAAGCTTATTTGTACAAGCAAATGGTATTTGCAAGACGTAATGCTGCAACAGCCCCAAAACTCCCCAAACGATCTTGGGTACGACAAGTCCATAATATAATAATAAGCAATTAATTGAAGCACGTGTAAGGAATCATTATGCCGATGACCAATCGCAATTACTTTTCCTTTATCAACAAATGTTATTTTCTCTCCTAAAATGAGTTGGGGCCCAGGAGAAGAGACGTTATCTTCAGACTACAAATTTGTTAAAAAATAAAAATTTAAATCTATTTTAATAACATAACATTACAAAAATAAATAACAATTTAAAAAATCCAAAAAGAAACAACTATATGTTAAACTTACACTAGCAATAACAATTGGACACAACACTTCTTTTCTGGTAGTGTTCTTATGAAATCGTATTAGGGCAGACGGAATATCTGAACCTGGATACAACTTTTCAACAACTTGCAATAGCCTCTCTAATGCAGCTTCTTTGGAAACAATGCCCATTTTTTCAAATTCGTCCATGATCTATAAATTTTTAACCCATTTGGAATAACTTTTTGTTAAAAATGCGCAAAATAAAAATTTATTAAATAAATAACAAAATACTTATTACTTATAAAAGTTAAATGGGGAAGGGATCACATATAAAGGACCGCACATATATATATATATATATATATATATATATATATATATATATATATATATATATATATATATATATATATATATATATATATACATATATATATATATATATATATATATATATATATATATATATATATATATATATATATATATATATATATATATATATATATATATATCTATATATATATATATATCTATATATATATATATATTTGGCATATATAAAATTGTTATAAACACTTCATATTCCTAACCAAACAACGAATATGATCCATATCAGGAACTTTTTGTGCCAAAGGAAACTAACATACAAAGAAATTGCAATAACTCTAAAGTAAACCTTATTAAATTCTTCCTGTATATATTAGGTAATAATAATTTTTATTTAGAATATACTGATTAAAAACATTTCTAAAAAAAGGGCTCATCTGTATAACCTGTATGTCTTCATCAAATGAGCTGTCGTTTATTCCAGAGATGTTTAGCATTCTGTTTGCATTTTTTACCTCAAGCAAACTTTTTAAACGACGCTCACGTCGCTTCCGAATTACATTAGAAACGCGCTTTACAACTCCACCCTAAAAAAGAAAATTTATCATTGAAATAATATCTGATGAATTAAAAAAGTGGCATATTTTGTGTAACACATGGATGTGTTACACGAAACATGCATAAAACTGATGATTAAAAAAAACTGAATCTATATCTATTTGAATTTAATTTTAACCTTATTTGGAGTAATTATCCATACCTTATGTTCTGCTTAATTAAATATCTTTTAAAAATGATGTTGTGAACTATTTATTGGTTTTTATAATTTATATTTGGGTATATAATTTATTTTTGGGTAATATTTCACTGATGTTTTATGGAAAATTTACAAACATTAAAGTTCAAACTTACTGCACCCTCTTCTACAAAAGTACAGGTTGGGTATGACTGTTTCAAAAGGACAGTTACACGATTATAGAACCTTTTTCTTATTGAAGGGTTTCCCTCTGGAAGACACTCTTCAAGGTGATGCGCCAATTCACTGCAAACATCTTTTAAAGTATACTTACGGCAAGGCACCAAACCATTTAAATATTTGCTGCACTCCATTGAAAAGATAGGTAGCTAGTATTAAAAAATTATATATAATAATATGTATATATATAAACATTTTATTGCTTAGATAACACTTTAGCAAGTATATATTCTGTATGCATTAATACGCTTATATATTAATGAATGAAACACAAACTTCTCTAAAAAAACAGCAAAAAATTAAAAACAATATATATTCATATTCAAAATATTTATTAAGAAACAATGTTTTGACCTAGGCACAACTAATGTTGTGCCATCTACAGTAAATTTTGTCAATGGCCACGGAATTTGGAGATTTTCTAAAACAATTGATTTAAAAGTATTAGTACTTCTAACATGAAAAGCCAGTTTGTGAGGAATATAGCTGTCAATTGTCATGATACAAACTTTTACGCAATTAAGTTGAAGGTCAGTGATCTTATAAAGTTGATAAGAATCATCAATTGTTGAAATAATATCACCAACTTGGTATACAATTGAACCAATTACAATTCTGTTTTTTAAATGTTGAGTCTTTGCCGTAACAGGATAAGGTATCAGTTGACCATTATCATCAAGGAAGTTTGAAATTGTGTTCATTCGAAGATATTGACAAACTGATTTGGCAATGTTTTTAAAGTTATGCCATCGTAAACTTTTTATTTTATTGTGCTTTGCTTCAAAAGTCATACAAAATTGATTTTTTAGTGGACCAAATCGATGCATTTGTCCAACAAAATGAAGTAAAAAATGATGTTTTGGTATCAGATTATTTGGCCAAAATAAAGTAAATGATTTGTTATGCTTTTCAATAAGAGTTTCTAAATCCAAAATAGTTCTATACGTAGTTATTGGTGACAAAGTAAGTTGAAGAATTTGTAAAAGATCAAGAAAATTAACATAATAAGGATCATTGGAATTGCTGTATTGTCCAATAAAAAGTGGAATGATACGAGCAAGAATCAAAATTTGAGCAGATGTTTGAGACTCTGAAATATCAAAGGTAGTTGGACAAATATTGGGCTTATCTCTGGCTTCAGAGTATGAATAAGGAAACTGGATAATAAAACTATTAAGTGCAGCTAATGAGTATATACGTTTTTCACAAATATGCAATCGCATCAGAAGACATAGTTCATAGGGCACTAGTCCTTCAAGCAAAATGTGCATGGGATCCTGTGGTGCGTTTTCAATAATATCAAAAGCGGTGATTAGTAAAAGTGCACTCTCATAATTTATGCCATAAAATCTTGACCAATAGAGTTTAGATTTTTTACTTTTCACATTCTTGAGATCTAAGATATGTTGCTGGTGGTTTGCTTGAGTACGTAATATACACATATCTTCTCTAAAAATTGATGACATTTGTATATTTGTGGTGAGACATGTACAACAGCATCTAAATACATTTAGTGCAAAGCTGGTTTTAAATCCACAAATGTGATTTGAAGCTAATGTATCTCCCAAATATATTACAAATTTTAAAAATAGTTTTACACAACCAATCGTTGAATTAAAAGTAACACCATTGTTCAAAAGATTACAGGAAGTAATAAAATCTTCTAAGTAATGAAAATAAGCCCCTTTTTTATTAGACTTAAATAACTTTACAGGCACAACAGTGCCTGTAAAGTTATTTAACTTTGCCATCTCAAATAGTAAAAAATTATAACCTTTGCCACCAGCAAACAAAACTTCATTTATTTTCAAAATGTCAAACAAATCATTTAACAATTTTTCTCTTTGATATTTATTACTAAGGATATCCACTTGTGAAAAATACTTGTCAAAAGAATGAAAATGCTCTTCTTTTATTAACTTCCGAATATTAAGTAACATATTGGCGGAAATACTAAATATTGTATTTACAGTTGTTGAAGGCACTCTCAACTGACCACAGAGTTTAATTGCAAATGTTGTTTGTGAGTCTATTTTTATCTTTGGAAAGGGTAAAACTGCTTTTTCATTTTTTTTGCAAATGTGCCTTGATACTCCTCTTGTTGATTTAAATGAGGCATTACAAATTTAACAAACAATTTTACATATTGAACTTATACCTAAATGTCTGTCCATACATGCACTATTTTCAGACATAAATCCACAGCAACATACCTTAACTCCAATCTCTAGAGAGAGTGGAGACTGGACAGTAGCTGGGACATTTATAATTTGTGGCTGCAAAATGAACGATGATTGTGTCGAGCTTTTACTTGTACCAGGAGAATCCCCTGAACTTTCTATTAATTGGAACAGAGTTCAACATTTCAAGAAATGTCGGTTCATATGTTACTCTTTGGAATGATGGGTCTGATTCTGAAATATAATTATCATATATTAAAACACGAAATATAATTATCATATATTAAACATAAGAGAAGCATCAAGAAAAATATTATTAGTTTAGAACAAACTTTTAAAATAATAAGAAAAAATCGGACATAATGATTTTAGACTAATTTATAGTAAATTTTTACCAATAATCTTGACAATGATTTCACATGGATTAGGAAGAGCAATTATCATCTCATCTTCTAAGACCATGTCAGAAAACATCAAATCAAAGTCATCTGGCAATACATTGATCTTTGAGGACACTACAACAAAACATTATTTTCATATATTTTATGCATAAATTGGGTAAAACTATGACAATTTTATAACAAACTATGTTTAACTAAACAACATTAGATAGCAATATCTTTAGGCATAGAATACAGTAATAGTATAAAAATAGCAATTAGATTATCTAATAGATACTATTTTATAAATTGTATTTTAAGCTTATTTTATAATTTTACTTTAAATAAGTAAAATTAATAAATAACTTTGATAATACTATTGTCACAAATTTTGAAAATATATACTGAAAGTAAAATTGTTATCTTGAAATTGTAAACATTTTAGTAACTGTAACTATGTATACCTAAAGATATTAGCATACGTATCTATTGTAATTATTACTATTGTGTGTTGGCTTGATTAGTTTATACAATTTGTGATACAATTAGTAGTTTGGATTATCTTAAACAAAGATAAAAACCAAAATAAAAATTAAAAACTAAACCTGTAATAAAATTATCAGAACAAATTCTAGAATAATATAAATCAAAAGATAACTTTTCAGGTTTTATTACAATAAACCATTTACTTTTAGTGCAATAAAAGTAAATGATTTAGTGCAGCAAAAAACTTCTTTCTATTGTTGTAGAAATCCTCGTCGTGATTAGAAATTTTGATCGAAATACGAATAAATTACTTAAACAACTTTCGATTTGATTAGCCGAAAATACAAAGGACTTAGATGCTATCAAAATTATACCAATAGATAAATAAAATTTAAATATGACATAACAATCAATGTGTATACACATTGATTATTATATACTATTAATTGCGTATTTGTTTGTTTCTCGAACCACCATTATAAGTTCTATTTTTAAAAAAAAAAGCTAGTGTGGCCAGGTCACACAGAAACTCTGACATAAATAGCCTAATAAAGTTTTTTTTAAACAAAAATAATTGTAAATAATCGATTGGCAGTCCAATTGCTAATAATAGAAATGTACACAATGGCATTGTGTAAAGATAATCGTTATCATAGTGTATAACATTGTAAAACGAGCTTGAAATACTCAATGATGCATTAAGAATAAGAATTATAAATAAAGAATAGGTATTCCTAATATATCATTGAAAATACTTATCTCAGATTAATTATCAACTTACTTTACTCTCATAAGTTATGACAATTTATGTAGAGTGCATTTTTAGCTAATATTTTAAACATTAATGGTAATGTAATAAAAAGTAAAACTCGTTGCAAAGAAATTTTTACCTTTAGATTTAAGCGTGAACAAATTATCATCTACAGCCAAAACCACTGGCATAAACTTTAATAAATAGGAAAATTTAATTATTTTAGACATTTTAGTCACAGAATGAACCACGAAAAATTAATTAATGTGATATTTCTTTTTTTCGCTGCGGACACATGTTTTATTAGTCACGCGACATTTAGCGCGTGGCGCGAAATTTATTAGTAAGGCGTGACATTTAAACAATTATACTCTCCGTGACATTTATAATTGCGTGTAAACTTTAATGTCGCGCGACTTAGATCATTTCTGTGCAAAGATTTAAAAAAGTGGCGTGAAATTTAAACATTTTGCTGGGACATTTAAGAATTTGGCGAGACATTTTTTACAGTGTACTGAGCAGATGTTTTGTTTTTCGTTATAACTCAAAACATGATAACTCGAGAATTGAGACACGATAACTCAAAACGATAATTCAAGATAGATTAAGAATTTGACTCGAAATTTTAAAGTTGTTTTTATGTTGAACATAAACACAACTTTAAATTTTTAAAGATTTGATTCTAGTAGCACTGTGTTGCACGAATCTTCCAAAATGAACTTGAAACTGTTGATCCATATTCCAACTGAACACGAACTAATGATTTTTATAGTAACCTTAATGAAAAATCATCTAAATACTCAAAAGAGTTTTTGATCATGCCTAATTTTCTGTTTGGTTTGCCAATAGCTGAGTTAATACGATGTTTCCACTCTAGATTATTTGAAATGAAAATTCTAAGATCTTTTTCTATTGTTGTTTCAGTTAAAATTTCTTCATTCTTCTTTTATATTCATTTTATATTCATATCTAGATTTCTTTTTTTACCAATATGCATGACCCTACATTTTGATTCATTAAATTTAATTAACCAATCTTATATCATTTTGGTGCTGGTAACAGACATGTACTGACTCAATAAACATACTTGCTGTTGTGTCACACTTATTTATAATTTTATTAATGCTTACGTCGTTCCACTTGATGTTTGCATAATAAAAATCACGAAATATTAAAATATTAGAACATTTGTTATTTTGTTTGAGTTTGAGAATATTAGAACATTTGTTATTTTGTTTACAACCACATAAGATTTTCTCTTCGCCAATTTCAGTCAAATACCATAGATGCTCAATTTTTTCATTTATTAGTGATTGTTAGTTTATTTTATAAGATTTATTATTTTCTTGTATATGAATACATACTTCACCACCACGACTTTCTAAACAGATTATACAATACAATCCTTTCTGAACAGATTATAACCCAGAATATTAGTAGTAGACATTACTAACAACCAAGTCTCGCACACAAATATAACTTGAACCTTAGATTTGGATATATTATCAGTGAATTCGTCAAATTTATTATTTAAAGAGGTTGCACTTGAATACCTTTAAAATAAAAACTTTTTTAAGTTCTTAATTCATTTTGTTTACCTGCAGTGTATTAGCAAATCCAAATACGAATCAAACTCAAATGCGAATCGAAAAAAGAAAGACTTAAAAAACTTTAATTCTGTTTAAAATAAAAAAAAATTGAACGGTTTTTTGAAAACACGTGACAAAATTTTCTTTTTAATAAAAATAAAATTTTATTTCTTTTATTTCATTTAAAACATAAAATATAAATTGACATAAAAATTTTATAAAAAACTTTGATCTAAGTTTTGTTTTTTTCTAATTCGCAATAACTATGTTGAGCATAAAATTGCCCATACTATCATTGGCGAATTTACAAATAAAATGGAGGGTAGTGAATCCACAGAAACGTTCTGACTGAGTCCTTATAAAAAAGAAAAATAATAAAAAAATAATGGTCCTCAAAACTAAAAACCAATCAGTGTGGGTTACTACCTGGGATTATTTACCCTTACAATCTGAAAGTTGTTTTAAGGATCGTCCATAAAGTACGTACGCTCTGAGGGGAAGAGGGGTCTACAAATGGCGTATGTGAGATGGAAGGGCAAAGGGTCAATTGTAAAATTAAGAAGACACTAAATTTAAAAAAATATTAGTACTTTTAGGGAGGTGGAAGGTACTCAAAAATGCGTATTGCAAACTACGGAAAGAGGGGGAGAAAGTAGACGAAAAAAAAAACGTACGTACTTTATGGACGACCCCATACTATATTATCCTTACAAGCGAGATAATTTCTCTTTCATTCTCGGAAAACTAAAGTTTTCCGAGAATGAAAAAACTTTATTATGGATTTTAAAAACTGCCTCTTATATTATACCTATATTTTCCCCTTCAGTATAGTAAAAATTATATCATAGTATGAAAATGCTTGATCATGCAATGATTATGAAAAAAATATGTAGTTGCAATTGCAAATTAAGAGAGCATATAATTGTTAAGGAATTTTATTTTTGTTATAATTATTTATTTGTGATTATATCCTGTAATTATATCCTGCGGTCGTATTTTGTAATATTGTCGTGTAATAAAAGTAATTAAAGAGAAAACTTTTATAAGAATAACTTAAAAAAAAATTAGTATAAAAAAGAAACAACTAGTGATCTTGGTTATCTTGGTTATTGTTTTAATTTTATATTAAATTATTTTAATTAAATTATTGATTTTATTATAAATATATCATATAAATTTGGACCACAAGTAACAGTTTAAACAGTTTTTTATTAATCTTATTTTAGAAAAAAATTTTAGAACATGTGCAGAAATAAGTGTAAAGTTATAAACGATTGCTCACAAAACTTGTGACATTAGATGTAAAGATATTAAAATATTTTTTATTGACAACACTCAATGAAAGTCTTGTTAAAATTTGTAAAAAAAAAAATCACAATAAAAAAAAAACTACAGAAAATAAATTAAATTAAGGAAATTTGGCAAACCTAGCAAGGTCATCACTTACCGTTTGACTTCAATTATTTAAATAATTAAAAAAATTATTCAATTATTCAATTATTTAAATAATTAAAAAAATTATGATATTGAAACATTTTAATTTTCAATTTTCCTTTTTAAATTTAAAAAAATTACTTTAACAAACAAAATTTATTCTAATATTGCAAATGCTTTGTACAATAATAAAATACATTATATACATTATACATATACATTATATATATATACATAGGGTGTTTCAAAAAAAGTTCATGTCCAAAAAAAAAAAGAGCCCTAGCTTATCATCAGCCCAAACCATGGTTTAGTACTAAAAAAATTTTATTTTTCAATTTCTGAAAATTCTAAGGCTCTCTTCAGGGGGTAAAAGCGGCAATTTTAAGGGCGTTTTATACCCTTTTTAAAACTGTTTGAAGGAAATCTTGACATAAAAATTTTTCATTTTTTTTTCAATATTTATGCTTGTTAAGATTTATTTAATCTAAATAAAATAAACTCTACTAAAAAATTATTTAAATTATAAAAAATTTTAACTCAATAGTAAAGTTTCATTTTAAGTTAAAATACAGGAAATCCAGTAATTTCATGAATTTTTTTATTCTTTCTTAAAGTGGTATTAACAAAAAAATGTACATAAAAAACTAGATTTTATTTATGTTTGCACTTGTTTAAGCATGTCAAAAACTAGCCATGACTTTTCTGTTATTATTGGAGTCAAACTAAAAAGCTCATCTTTACTGAAGTTGAGGCTATTCAAAATTGCTTAATCCATTACCTGGCGCCCCAAAGAAAAAAACTGTGACTTGGACATTTTTGTAAACTATTGAGCTTTTTGGCTATATCGCCACTTTCTCTACATTCTTTAACTGCTAAGGCAAATATTACTAAAGTAGGATCTAGATACCAAGTGTGTCTGAGAATAGAGCTTGCAACAGCTTAAGAGCCAAGTAGGTTCCATTCCTCAAACCTTTACATTTGCCAATAAGCTTTTATATCCTAATAAATAATATCCATTAATATTTTAAATTACTTTAATAAATAAAAGGCTTTCTAACTTATTTAAAAAATACTAAAAGACTAATACCTGTGTTGGTGCCAAAAAACTTAACTCTGCTTTTAGAAACCACACTGTATTGAAAAGACAAATGAATAAAGCCATACCAGTTATTTGTTCTTTATGTTTGTCAGTCATGTTTTGGATTTCATTCATTAAAAGATACAATTTTAAATAGTATAAACGATTCCCCATAAATCTTGAATGGTGAACTGGGCCTGGTAAATGAAATTTAAACATATATGATGATAGAAGCATTAAAGTAAGTTCAGCTAGCTCATAATATTTTTTTCTTATATTTCTGTCCTAATTATTATTATTTAAGTTTTGTTTTAGAACTTTGAATAGTTTGTTTTCTGGACAAGAAGTTTCGCTGCTTCGGTAAATCTTCTAGAAATGGGCTATGTGTTGCTCAATAGTTGTCTACAGACAATTAACAACAAGAGACGTTGAACTTGTTGAATTATTCTCATGCAAGTACCTTGCCATTTTCATGTATTTACTGAAGCTGTGTCAAAACAGAGATATTTAACTTTATCTTTTAATCCAAAAAGTTCCATTAATTCTACAATAATTTTTGATTAACCTCTGAACTAGAATCTATTGAAGAAACGCCAAGTAGTTCTGTTTTCGCATCAATCCTTAACAAGACTGCAATTCTATCTTTTTTTAATTGCTTTCCCTTTGTTAAATCATTAACAATTTTTCCATCAAAGTGTATAGTAAATAGTGAATCTGATGATATTACAATATTTTTTATGGATTCTTTTATTTCTTTAGCCCTTACAGATATTATGTTCTCTGCAGCTCTATTAGATATTAGATTTGGATTTAATTAAAAAAATTAAAGCATCCACTCCTTCAACAGTTTCTCAATTTTAATCCTGTAAAAATATTATTTAACAGCAAATTTATGTAATAAACATAAGTTAAAACGATTTAGAACTTATTGAAAACATTACTTTAGCTTTTATATTGTAAGCACTTTAAATTCACCAAGTATTCAAGTTACCATTAGTTTAGACAGTATACAGCAGTCGGACTGATCAACTAACTAACATAATGTTAATAATAATAACAATTGTTATAATTAATAACAACAACTGACTTGCTGACTTAATCAATATTCTGTTGTTCTGTTTTTTTTTTGTCAATTTAATTCCTTAGTTTTAAATTAATTTACAAACAGGATTAAATAAGATTACTGTATATATAAAACTATAACATATTCTTTATTCAATGTCTTATTAGACACTTAATGAACAATACCTTACAATTTTATTTGTACATGAATTTTATTCAATCTTATTCCAAAATCTTATTGGAGTTTTGTCCTAGAGGACGCCGAATGAACAATATCCTATAGTTTTATATGTGCAGAAATCCTAATCAAATAAGTAAGATTTCTGTGCATATAAAACTATAGGATATTATTCATTCGTTGTCTTACACGATAAAACTCTTATAAGGTTTTGGAACAAGATTGAATAGGATTCCTGTACGCTCATACCTAAAGAACTTTTGTATACGGTGTCGTATGGGATAGGACTCCTATATGATTTTTGGAAAATGTGTTTCTTTTAAAACCATATAAAATATGTAGTATTATATGTTAAAACCATATTATAGTATGTTAAAAATACACAGCTGGCCAATGATATCCGGAGCAAAAGCAACATCTTCAATACTACCAATACATTGGAATGATGCCAATCAAACAGTTTTAAAAATGTTGACAATAATAATGTTGTTTTGGGGAAGCTATCTCTCGTTTGGCAACATCGGAGCTAAGATTATAATTTTACCTTACAGTTCATTCCTGTTAACGGCACTTTTGCCATCAACTGACAAAACGAAGTGCAAGTTTTTGCACTTTTCTTTAACTGCATCTTTTTCACATTTTTTTACTTTTTATTTTATAGTGGAATTCGAAATGTTTCGTGCGACTTTCCATCTGTTCAAATCTTTTAATATTTGCAGTATCTACTACAAAAAAGAAAATCAAAAAAATTGCCGACTTCTCAGATTCATTTTCATAGTAAAACTGCTTTTTGATCTTTCTTGGCTTAACTAAAACTTTATCAGAGAACTTTAGGTTGATGCAGAGGAATTCCAAAGAGGAGAATAGGAGGGTGACTAGCCTCTTTACGAAATTTATTAGCCAGCATATACACTGGAGTTGAAAAAATTGGATGTATAGTTGGCAGTCGGCAAATGTTTCTTGAAGATCTTTTCGGGACGGCCCTGGACTAACTTTATTTATTTTAATTAGTTTTCTACTAGTTCCATGGCATTTGTAATAACACTATACAGCCCATTTTTCGATCTCATGTTCTCCAAAAAAGTCTTAACACTTTCAATTAGTTTCAAAGCGCTCTGCAGATTAGCAGTTTTCATCTTAAGTGTTTTGCTTACTAAATTAAATTTGAAAAAGACATCTTATCGAGAGCCCAAAGAGCAGAAGAATTTGAAATCTATAGTTTTTGTTTCTTTTTCAACAAAATTTTGTTGAAAAAGAAACAAAAAAGGTCAAAGATTTTTTTTCTACGCCTACGTTCTTTCTCCTTATGTTTCCTGTTTGATCTATTATAAAACTTTTGCCATGGATATTTTGTAAAAATTTTCCTTTTTTAAAAACTCCTCCAATAAGCAAGATGTCAACTCTTGCCAAGATGTTTCCGAGACATTAACAAATCCAACAAAATGTCCAAGTGAAAAAAATACATGAGAAGAAGTAAAGGTAAAGACCTTTACTTACTCTTCTGTAACTGCATAAACAAACCAAACTACATGCATTTTTTTGTTTTTTACGAACTACGTCAGGAGTTCAAAACATCAAGAAAAGAACTTTTTTAATTTACAATATTTTTCTACGAAACTTAAAATCTGTCGATAAATTTAAATTTAATTTACGATAGTAAAGTTGAAAACTTTACTACATTAGTGCCCTCACGTTTGGGCAGGCAGGGGGCAAACGTTTTAGGGCTTTTCTGTTCACAGACCACCGCCATCCCAAATATTTGCAAGGCCTCCTCATTTGGCATAGGTAAAAACATACTAAAATTTTGGAGTTTGCACAATGTGTGGAAATATCCTATCTATGAAACATCAAAAAATACTGCGGGCGCCCATGTGGATTTGTAATATAGGACGGTAGTTTCAAACAGAAGAATAATCACCATCTTTAAAAACTGGGTGACTTTTGAATGATTTTAACTTATCAGGAAATATGCTATTCTCAAATGAAAATAAAATATTGGTTTACATATACTATATATAAAATAGATAGCTACATTACTGGTAATATCCACATGACTTGCTACGCTTTAGTTCAAATAGTGCTTTTTTAAATACGTGTTTATTTATTTTTTCATTCGATATGCTTGTTGCGGCTTTCTCTCCCAAGTATTCATCAAATACTTTAGTTGACTGAACAATGTTAGATGCAAGATATGCTCCTACATTAACAAATATTTGATAAATTCTTGACATATATTTTTTTCACTTGTTATAGTTTTGTTGTTAATAACTACTTTTTTGGTGAGCAAGTGAGTTTCTTTTTCTCTCTTCCAGTTACTTCATTTTAAACAGACCAGGTTTTCTTGATATCAAACTTTTTTTTTATCCAGCTGGTTAGTATAGTACTTAATTTTAGCTTGTTTCAAGTTGTTTTGAACTTTTTATATGTTTTGTACGCATTTTCGTCATTTTCCTTTTTAAATTTTAGAAATTTTATATAAAGCTTTTGTATTCTTTTTGATGATTTTATCAAATTTTCTGTCATTCATGGGTTTTTAAGTTGTTTGTTTTTTATTTCAGTGGTTAATTTTAAGCAGACTTTGTCATAAATATTTTGAAAAGTATTAGAAAAACAGTCAAAAGCACTATTGAGGTCTGCAGACGAATAAACGTTTTCTTATCGCTCTTTGTACAGCTTTTTTTTAAGTTTAGGGGAAAGTGGCGTAAAATGAGGAGGTTCCTAAGATGGTATAACCTCTTTTACGGGTAGACTAATGATTTTTTTGCAAACTTTCTTGGTTGAAAATATTTATACAAGTGAAGAAGGTGTTATTAATTTTAATTTCTTGGTTGTATAGTTTATATTCTTGAATCGTTTTACTGTTAAAAAAATTTACCACGCCCGTTATGATATTTTATTATTCAATATTTTATAATTACGTCAGAACGAAATAAGATCATCAAAAATTTATAACATCCTAATATTTCATGCTTATCTACTGCTAATTCCATGGGTTACATGAGATAATACATAAGCTGTTGCCATGCTATTTAATTTATGATAATACTTTGTGAGGTAGCTTAAGATGATACGTTTTTAGACGCTCAAGATAAGATGCGGCTTTTTAATAAGAAAAGCATGTTTATTTTTTTAAAGTTGTTCTCCTTTATTTTGGTAATTCAAGAGCAAAAAAATAGTATTGCTAACATTTTTAGAGAAAGCAAACATTTATTGTTGTTTTTTTGTTATCGTTGAGATAATTACTTTTTACTTAAGTATAGTCCTTGAAGATACAATTTTATTTAACTTTTTTTAAGGATTACTTTTTCGCTATTTTGAGTTTTTTTTTGAGTTCCGTTAAAAAAAACTCATCTTAGGAAACTGGTTTCCTAAGATGAAATGATTGGGTGTATTGAAAATAATGCAATTTTTGGTATAAAGGGTTATTTGATTTCCATCAACTCAACCTTATTCTTTAAGAGGAAAGATTAAATTATAATTATTTTTAAAAAAATCGATATTTTATTGTAATCTTTTGTGAGCAAATTACATTACACTGAAAACATGCTCAACTTACGCAACCTTTCCCTATCTAGGATTTTAAAACAAAGATTTCTTTTAGTTTTTTTTATTGCCGTCGTTAGATGAAACTCCTTGCGCAATATAATAAATAGGAAAATGATCAGAAATATCTCTAATAAAAATACCTGATTCAAAATGATTTAAAATTTTATTAGTTAAAATATTGCTGACGAAGTAGTTTTTGTAACACGCGTAGGCTTAAAAATGGTAGATAGAATGTAAATGAATTAAATTCAAGTAATAAGTTAAAACATTTTTTGTATTTGAATCGGTGAATGTTAAAAGGGCCGAAGTCCAACAATGTAAACTTTTGGGAAACTAAAAAAAACAGCACTGCTTCCTCAGTAAATTTTTGTTAATGGTTTAACAATTTTTTTTTTAAGGAGATAATGTTTTTTATCTTAAAAGCAAAAATATATTTTTTATATTTATTTTTAAAGAAACAATAAACCAATTAACACTGTGGACTTCAGCTCTTTTAACATTCAACAAATAATTACTGCTTATTTTATTATGATTTTAATTTTGAGCTATAGAAAATAATGTCACAAACTGCAATAAATCTTTACAAAGTGTATACTTATGAATTGTTTATACATTTTAACTAAAATTATAAGGAAAAAAAGGTCTATTACAGAAATTTTATCGACTAAGCTTAATCATTTTCCTTAGCATCTTCTGCTTCTCCATCGTTGCTATCTGCTGTAGGCAATTGCAGTAGTTCATTATAAAAGTCAATATGATCATGTGGAATATACTTTCTTAAGTCATTCAATTTAGCAGGCTTTTCCGTTTGGGTAAAGAAGCTGTTTCACTTTTCACAAGCAGGTTTACTTTGTTTTGAGTATTTTTTCTCATCATAAAAGTATGTTTGACAATGCAATTGATAAATTCACCGGCTTTATATTGACCTATGTTGTCACAATCGTATTGAAAACGGTGAAATTTGCTTATTGCAAACTGAGTTTGTTGGTTTCTAGGTTTACCCATTGTTTCAATTAAGGTAACGTTTCTTTTATAGTGGACTGGCCACCAACTTTTAACATCGTAGACTAGAGATGAACTCTCTACATTAACCACTAAAAAATTGTATTGATTACTACTTTTTAATATAATTTTTTTAATTTCTTATACGCTGTACACTCTGTGATGCCTTCTTAACTCTTTTTTTATAATCGAAAAGTCACGGTCACAGGGCAAAAAGTTGTGTCCTCTGATTAGAAAAAATTGATTGATCTTTTTAATCCACTTAATATCAGTTTTATTTTGCATCCCACAATTATTGGCATAAAAGCTAAGTTCATCATACGTAAGGTAGACAGGTAGTGCAATAAAAAGGAGCAAGTTTCATTTAGAGACTTTCTAGCCTTTCTATCATGAATAGAAAATACACTAACCGTTAACTGCCTTAGGTAAATTAACTCTTGCACATGTGTTTTGTGCAGTGAAATGTTTTTCATTAAATCTACCGCTAGGGAAAAAACATTTACATTTTTTTCTTCCCTAGCGGTCTGCTCATCTTGTTTTATGGCTTGGTAAAATTTTTTTGCCCGTCTGTTATGTACGGTCAACTCAATTACTGGTTTCTTAACTTTTTTTTTAATTTGTATGATCAGACTCACTAACACTATCATCCATTTGAAAAAGCAGTTAATAAATTAAATCATTATTAAAATGATCAAACGTAATAAATCAACTTTATTCACCACGCTGTTGCACAATCAAAACGACAAAATAAGTTTACGTTTGGTCCGCTGTCTTTAGCAAAGTTTCTTGCTTTTTGTTAAAAGGGCTGAAGCCCAGACTTTAGCCTTTTTAACAAAAAACTAAAACTTTTAGACACTGTACAGGCCAGAGAAAATTTTTGACTTACACCTTTTTAACACAAAATGATGGAGCTATCTTTTGAATATACAAATTTGCAAAAAAGTCAATTTTGCAAAATATGTGACTTCCGCCTTTTTAAAATTTATCGATTCATTTACTATTACAATAAAAAAGTTTTTTGTATTTACAAACTTTTCATAACACATGGCATCTAAGTTTAAATCAGCGAGAAAAAAAAAATGCTTATTCTGAATACTCATTTGCGATAAAAATTTGGTTCTAAAGCTTATATGAAAGTTAATATGCTTACCGCATAGTGGTTAATAAAGCAAGGAGATTAAAAAAACTAGTTACTTACCAGTTTTATTTGAAATTTCAATACACAAAGTTTTAATATTTTTTTTTGCTTTACAAAAAGTGATTTTTGCTTTAAATGGAAACTTGTCGTGGCAACGCCGCCTCCTATGCTTCCAACACGTGATTGACTAATTATTTTATACGATGATAAATTGTACAAAGAATTTTCTGACAAAGGCAGGACAAAGGCAGTTTTGGATCTTCCCAAGTTTCTGAGATACATATAATATCAAAAAGATAGTTTATAGAGTTATAAAAAAATTTAAAAGCTTCAAAGTTTTTATTCATTGGCCTCACATTCATACTTAAAATACTAAAATCTTGATTGTTTTTTTCTCCATCAAACACATCAGGTTTATAGTATAAATTGTCGACTATAAATTTATTTCAGTCAAAAAACTATATTCATTTTTGTTAGTTCTCAAAGAGTTTAAAATTGGAGACTCTACGTTTTCATTATTAATTGTTTTATTATTCTTGTTTGTTGAACTTTTATAATTTTTTTGTCATTAGTTTTAGTATTAGATTTAATTTTTCCAATTTTATTTTTTTAATGTACTCTACCCAGTTGGCACCCGGGCGGCTCTAGGACGTCTTAAAGACGTTGGGACGTCTTTATTTAGTTTTAAAGATATCCCATGTGAAACTTAAAAAAGACGTGTTGATTGGACGTGTTGATTGGACGTACGTATGCAAAAGAAAAAAGGAGATGAGTCATAAAATGTCACTTTACAGCAGAAGTTAAAAAAAATATAAATTGGTACAGTTGCAATCTTTTTGTGGCTTAAGGTGGTTTACCAAGAAATAAAGTTACAATTTTTCAAAGTTTTCAAATTTTCAGATTAGATTGTTTTAAGACAATTAATTATCCCAGAATTCATTTCTAAAATTTGTTTTTTAGTAAAACAAATACAAATGGTTTTTTCACAAAAGGCACAAAATATTTTAACAATTAAGCAAGGTGGTTAAACATATTTTGCATAGCAACGGCCCCTAGCAACACTCTTTTCTTTCTTGTTTTAGACTAATTTTTGTTTAGTTGGCATACTTTTTAAAAAATTGAACTTTAGTATGATGGTCAAGTCAGTTCTATACCATAGTTTAAAATAAAACAAACTAACTACATTTACTTATAGTGTTATATAAGAGCTATTACAGAACACTTATTAATCTCTACAGGTGAATTAATGATAAAACTTGTTGTTGTATATTTGTATGTATATTTATCTTTATTAATAAATGTTGTTTATAGATTTTAATTATTTCATTTTAGTAGCTAATAAAAAATAAATAAATAAAAATAAGAAGAATTGTATAAGAAAAGTTAAGAGAACATTCTTGACAAAATTTCTAAAAATCAAGTGATAAACTAACTTTACTATAAAAATAATGTGATGATAAAAATATTAGCAAATTTAAATTGAATGAAAGACAGTGTTTAGTTGATTTTAATTTGATTAAGTATTTCCCTGTTTTCAAAGAATTTTTTCTGCAAGTTGGTAGTTGCCCAGATTGTCAAAAAAAGGGTAAACATACAAAATGACATTTCAAAGGGAATAAGTTTTTTATACTGATTAAAAAATGTTTAACTTGTTCATATGAATGGTTCATTTTTACAACCAATATTGTGGGAAAAAAATACACAAAATAACGACATGAGTACATTTGACATTAAAAATGATTGTTGCTTTTCCGAGCAGTAAATTTCTACTGTAACAATTTTAAAAATCAATTGCAACGCTATGTTTTATGTTCTGTACAACCCTAAAAGTTTGTGTAGTTGGAAAAGCTCTAATAAACTAGAAAAAAAAAGGAAACTATAAACTACTATAAATTAAAAGTTAATCTACCTATATGGATTTATGATATTGTATTAGGTAATTTCAAGGATTTAAGTGATGATTAGTTTATGAAAAGGTGCTTATGAAGAAACAAAAAATTACATTGATGGGATCAATAATGTAGTTTGCTCAAAAAAGTGTTTAAAAATAAGTATATAAAGAAATGTAACTTATAAATCAAAGTAAATTCAGCTGTTTTGATTTTGAACAAAGGAACATCTAGTCTTGAACGTTTTTTGGAATATTTTAATATATCACACAGTAACTGGTTCATTAAAAAGAGACAGGCGTTGTGTTAGTAGTATGGAGAGAAAAAAGAATACTTTAAAAACTAAAAAAAGAAATCTGTCAAAAGGATTATTTAAATGCTGGTTTAATGAAGAACTTAAAATTAAAAATTTTTTATTTTTTTGTTTTTTTAATTTAAAAAAAGTTGTTTTCTCAGTTTGTCATTTTTCACTATTTACCATAACGTGAAACAAGGTATTTCAAGATTGGTTTAAGATAGACACTTAAAATTTTTAACATTTGCAGTAATCAGTTAGATTTCGAAACTGAACAAAAATCAAGACATAAGGTGTGTTATTACTTGTTGTTCACATTTTTTTTATGTAAACCCCCCAAAAAGTGGTATAAGTAAGAAAATAGAAAAGTTCAAAAATTAGCTTTTCTACTTATTTGATGAACATCATTTTAGTTCAGGAACTAGATAATATAAGTAAGATTATCTGTGCAAAATTTTAAGATAAGTGGACATTTCATGTTTGAGTTTTCTTGTTTTATTTATGTGAACAATTTTAGGTCTTTTTGGGCTAAAATTTGATGTAAAAAAACGTATGAGTGGAAACTCACCTTTAGTTGAGTTTAAAAATACAGAAAAACATACTTGAAAACACCTAAGAGATTTATTTTATAAGTTTAAAAGTTAAAACAAGTTGTAAACTTGTTTTAACTTTTAACAAAATTTGTAAACTTAAGTTTAAAATAAAACAAATTTTGAATTAAAGAATAAACAAATTTTTTTTTCTTAATTTTAAATGCGAAAAATTTTTAAGCAACACCATTAGAAAAAGTTAGTAAAGTATATTTATTTACTGAAAATAATTTAAAAAATGGTTTTATCTTTTCCACTAACGACACCTCTAACACTTTCGTGGTTATATAAGGCCATCATTTTTTCGACCTAGAGCTCGTTTAAAAATAATTCGAACGGCCAATTGAACTTCATTTTAATGCACCGTTTGGAGTTTAAGAAATAAGTTAAAAGATCTTAAATGTTGAAGTTGAGTATATAAAACAGATTAAATAATTTCACATTTGATGTTTGAATTTTTGTAACTTTTAATTTGAACAAAAACTAAAAATATCTGAACTACACATAAAGTTTTTAATAAAAAAGTTTGAAATATTAGCAATTAGAAGAAAAAAAGCCTGGGGAAAAGGGGAAAGGCGCCTATGATGGCATAACGCCTATGATGGCATACCGGTCATTTTTTCATAAACATTGGTTATGGTAAAAAAGTGATTAGACCAACATGTTCAAAATATGAATAATATTTTAATATTTTCTAGCATGACTTGATACTGACTTTACATTAGTTTTAGTTAAAATACGTTCCTTATGCATAAATATTGTTTTTATAATCAACAAAAACCGATTTTGAGATGTGTTGTTGTATTTTTAATCCCTTTAAATATTTAAGACTGTGATTTTATTATTACCTGTGCAGAAATAAAATTCTCATGTATTTTATTTCCAATTTTTGTGAATTTAGTGGAACACTTATTTTAATTTTATCTTTTGAACAAGGCAAACAGCTTGTTTAATGATGAAACCTTTCTATGATGGTGCACTGACGGGTGTTGCAATATTGACGAGTTGAGAAAACTTGTTTTTTCATAAAAACAACAATATTTGTTAGTAAAGTAAAATGGAAATTTTACTTCACTAAAAAATATTTAATTCAAAAACCATATAAAACGCAAAATCTCTTATTCGCATGCGCGAAATTTTACACTGTTGTTGTGTAACACAAAAGAGTTAATTAGAATGACTACACGTAACTTCTGGTATTTCTAAGATAAGAATCTAAGGTCAAATGAAATTTTCAACCCTTACCCTTAATGCTAACCAGCCCCATCCTCCCCTACGCCATCATAGGAGCAAAAGTTGCCTATGATGGCATACTTATGCTTTTTTTAAAAATAAAAATAACAAAGAAAAAAACTGATGAAAACTCCTAAGGTTATTATTGTTCTACATGTACATAGAATGGATCCATATAAAAACTTTTCTTCATAATACTGAATCATAAAGCTTCAAAGTTAAGTATGCCATTATAGGCACCTTTCCCCTACTTTATCCTACTAAAGCTAAAAAAAAATACAAAAAGTAAACACATACTTAACAAATATTGCTTTCAGAGTGGCATATTTTGAATTAACACCAACATTTGGTAATTGACTCTTCTAAAAATAATAAAAAGCCATGCATAGTGTCAATATTTCCAGATTAAACTGTTTAAGCTCCATTTTTTATTGAAATTCTGTTAATAGGCTTGTAGCACTTTGTATTAAAATTCTTAAAATCAAATAAAAAGTGGTTATAAGAAACATCGTTTAAATGTATTTTTAAACAATATACTTTAAATTTTCTATTTAATTCTAAAGAAAATTTTGAAGGATTTAATTTTTTTTGTAGGATTTAATTTTTTGTAGGATTTAGTTTTTTGTAGGATTTAAATTTTTTACTTGTTTTCTAAAAATTTTTGTACTTCAAAGGGTGCTTTTTGTGATAATAAAAAAACTAAATTGTACGAATAAAGTTTAGTATTAACTCCCCCTCCCCTTCACCGGATCCGACATTGATCATAACTTAAGATCAGTGACAGATCCAGGAAAGAGAAGATGGAATGGAGGGTGTTCCCCACCACCAGAATCTAGAAGTCCTTAAAAATCTTGGAAATAAAGGACCTACTTTTTTTTTTTAGGAGACGCAAATGAGCACAGTGTCACAGGCTGTCAAAAAAGTGATATTCTTAAAAAAAATATTTTTTATATAAGTGTATAGTATATATCATGGCCTTTCTAAAATGCATATGATTTTTTTTATAACTCAAAAACTGTTTCTACAGTTACAAATTAAAGAAGTTTTTTTTTCAGATATTCAAAACATCTAAAAATTCAGTAAAAAATACGTTCAACTTTATTTCTTTACAAATTTAGAATTATTTGTATGGGAATAACTAACATTACGGTTTCACTTGAATTAGGATTACTTTTGTTTTTAGATCATTAATTTTTTTCATTCGTGTTACACTGCTTACTTTGTTTTAGCTGCATAATGAAATATTTGGAGATATACAAATATATCAGGAATAATCAGTTCTCAATGCATGAAGAGTCTTCCGTTAGATTAAGCAAACAATATTACAAATTTGATTGTTCAAAAAAATTATGAACAAAAAATATCAGAAAGCAGTTCTCGTAATTTATCAAATGTAAGATCTTTATTTTTGACTAATGTTGTTCCTATTTATATTTACAAATATAATGAAAAAAAAGTTATTTTATGGAGAAACTTAAAGCCACCATCAGCTATTTATTTTATACCTCTGAGTTTTGAGTTTAAAAAAGAAGCTAAATCTGTATTGATTGATTAAGAAAATAAACTTAAAAATGAAACAGAAAATTTGATTCTATCGTTGTTTTCGAAGGGCAAAAAATATCTATTACAAACCATATCAAAATCACAATGATTTATGAAAAGGTGAACACTGTCTTATCTAACGCAACTGACTCTAGTCAGTCATGTTTTTGTGTATGTAGTCATTCATAAATGAATAAAATTGAAATTGTTATTAAAAAACCAATCCACTCAGTTCTCTAGTATGGTCTCTAAAGCTTGCATGTATGGTCTCAAAAGCTTGCATATGGTCTCTAAATCTTGGCAAACAATATTTTTTGGAGCCAAGATTTCAGTAATGGAGCAAAAGAGTTTAATTCAGAAAAGGTTCTTTGATAATGGTTCTTTAACTGATAGTTTATCAACCAAGAGTAGGTTTTAGTGGGAACGCTAATGACGGTAATACAGCCAGGTTATTTTTTTTAAATGACGACGTATTTAGTAAAACTACATGAATTGATAAAGTGTTACTTGAAAGATGGAATGTTATTCTTTATTGTATTTCCAGTGGTTTTGACATTTCGGAATTATAGTTTTGAAACAGCCAAGTATTTTGTTAAATGTTACTCCTGGTAATATGCACCTCAATGTCTGCATAAAATAATAATGCATGCATACCTTATAGTAGAAAAAAATGATATTGCCTAATGGTCTTATTGATCAGAGAAAACTCAAGAGACTTGAAATAACATTTTAAAGAGTTATCGCCAAGACCATGCAAGAAAAGTATAATGTAATGCAAGAAAATTAACTCAATCAAAATGCAAAGAAGTTGTAATAAAACAACTTTTGTGACCCATTTGTGTCCAGTTTGAGATTTTGTGTCCAGTTTGAGAAAAACAGAAAAAAAGAAAAATTTCCCTTTTCTTGTTTATTGACTTTTGATGTTGTTTTTTTATATTGTATATGTTTTCCTTTATGTTGCTATGTTTTCTTTTATATTCTCCTGATATGTAAATAAGTTAAGAATTATGTTTGTTTTGTTTTATTATAAGTTATGCATAATTTTATTGTTATATAAACTTTGGCTAAATATATTGCAATGGTTACTTAATTTTGCAATGCAAAACTTAGTAACCATAGTAATAAACCCTAGGTGCCTAACCACCTAATTTCGCTCTGCAAAATTAAGCAACCATAGTAACCAAATATAAAAAAAATCACTTTTATAAGAAGCAAGGACCTTATATTAACACCCAGCTAGCACACTTACATTAAGCCAACGTATGTAAAACCAACGTATGTAAAACCATCGCGAACGTCGGCTCTGTTTTCCAATGCAAAACCAACGTTGATCCAAAGTCATTTGGTTAATGATAAAATTATTACCGACGGAACTAAAAACATCTGGCAAATTTACATTGGTCCAATGTATGTAAAAGCATCGCAAAAAGTTGATTGCTTTTACGATCTAAACTCAATGTTGATCCAATGTATATATTTCGACGTTAATTCAATGTATATAAATCAACATTATTTCAATGTATGTAAAAACATTGCAAAAATATGATTGTTTTTACGATCTAAACCCAACGTTCATCTAATGTATTTATTTCGACGTTGATTCAATGTTTATAAATCAACGTTGGGCCAACATATAAAATAAAACGTTGAATCAACGTAGAAAATATAACCATTTTCGGATTTTAAATAAACGTTAGTTTTTAGTTGCTGGCGACGTCGCATTTGGAACCATAATGATACAAAAACAACGTTGGCAGCCGATGTTGGGCTAACGAAACGCGCGACATTGTTCTAATGTTTTAACACCTTATGTGTACTAGCTGGGCACTCATGCCGAACACCGTGTACGTAGCACAAATGAAAAATCTCTAACTACTAGAAGCAGGTTATTGTTATGCAAAATTAAATATTCATAGCAACTAAATAAAAAAAGTATTACTTTCATAAGAAGCGCAGACCTCATTTTGGTACTCTTGCGATATTTTATAAATACAGTACTAATATCAAATTAGTTATCAATTTTGTCTCAAAATTGACTATTCTGGCTAACTGTGATGTGGTACAAAAGTGTTTTCTCCTTAATCTTTGAATTTTACCTATGCGGAGGCCTAACGATAAAAAAAAATACTTACCACGCGTATTGACGCATTTCAAATATTTAAGTATACGAAACACCACAACACGCGTGCTTAGTTTTTGAAATTTAAACTGTAACAACTGTAGTAACTAAAATAGTAATTAAAAATATTTATAAAGATTTTCTAAACAAAGAATGTAAATTTATACCTGAAATTTTTTTTTTGGCGCATGGTTTTCTTTGCAAACAAACGTAAATATTTCTTAATAGTGAACTTTAAAAACATATAAAAATTTATAAACTAATACAAAAAGTATTTGGGAATCTATACATTTATATATCTATATTTAAGAAAATATCTATAAATTTAAAAAGGCAAGCAAAAAAGATATTGAAAGAATGTTGGAAGACAAATTCAAAGTGCAAAAAAGTTCATTTCTAAGATTATTCAAAATTTTCAAAATGAAAAAAATGGAAATTAAAAAAATGAAAAAATGGATAAAATCTTGAAATTGATAGAGTAAATTACTAAACGTTTGACATTGGCAGAAAAAAAAAAAAAAAAATCTTTACAACAAACTGTTGAAAACCTTCAGAAAATATTGAGTTTACTCAAGATACTTTAAATAAACATTTAAATAAAGTAATTAATGGCAAAATCACACCCCCGTTTTAAATAAAACCGTTACGAGTTGAATTGAAAATATCATTAAATTGAAAATTTTATGAGCTAAAAGAAAAGATGAGAAAGTTTAAGAAAATAGATGAAATGAAACAAAAGTTAACAGATTACGAGAAAATAAACGAGAAACTTGGAAAAATATCGAACAAAAACTTTTAAAAATTCTATAATCAACAGCTTTAACTAATAAATATAATAATTGGAAAGAATTGGAAAAGTTAAAAACCAAGAACTGTTATACTTAAACTGTTAAGTTATAAAGATAATCTTGAAAAACTAATCTTGAAAAATGTTAAGAAGCTAAAAGGAAAAAGTGATCTTTGTAAACGAGGACTTGTCGGAAAAATCCAATAAAATACAACTTGATCTTGTTGAAAAATTGAAGGTCGCAAGAAATTCCGGAAAATATGCAATTTTAGCATATGGTAAACTGATTGCGGAACACTAAATAATTATCTTCATTTCTTTTCTTTATGTTTAGTTTTATTATAATTAATTTTTTAATGTAATTTTTAAATTTAAGATTAAAATATTTTCCTTAAAATTTAAGTCTCAGTGATAAAGATACCTATACAAAATACTTTGATCAAATAACATTATGAAAGTAACTACTACTCGATTTGATAAACCATGAGATTTTTTTGCAAAGAAAAGTCTCATTTTCAATTTTAAATGTTAAAATTGAAGTCTTAACTAAAACATTGAAAATTTTAAATTTAATCGATGAAATAAAACATGATTTCAGCATTATTTTTTTTACAGATACTTAGTGTAAACATAATTTGAACAAAATGTACAATTTGAATTACAAAATTACACATCTTTTCTTCAACTGCGTAAAATTCATGCGTAAGTATTTATATCCACTATTTAATCAACTTCATTTTGCATAAGGATCTTAGTGTGAATGAAACAAATTATGAGTCATTATTCATAGAATCAGTTAACAAAAAACTCTAAAAACATAATCTTAAGTACTATTTATAGACAACCAGGCAGTGGCGCTTGCGCTTCCTGAGGCAGTCAACTAGCGCCCACTATAATATAAATTTCTCATTACAAATTTCTGCATTTATTTAAATGGAAATAGAAAGCTAGGTAAGAACAAACAAATTTACAAATTTGCCCGCAAATATCTCAGACAACAAAACATAAACGTTTTTTTCTAAAAAAATATCTCATATAATCATAATGTACACACTCAACGGATTTATAAAATAGTTTTTTGTATCAAAATGATTTGGTAGTTTATTTCAGTAATACTATCTATATTTGGTAATTTTGGCAAAATCCCGTATAGCATGCCCTCCCCACTTGAAAGTTGCTCACGCCGGCCCTCTTTCAAAGATGTGTATGCATCATCATCTCCAGCAGTGACGGCTAAACTATAAATGAACGGCGTATATCTATTCTTAATAAAGAATTAGATGAAGTCATGTTTTTCTAACTTGTCTAAACTTTACAAAATTAACTTGACTCTTCTATTTACATATGGTTATTATGAAAGACGTTTCAGTAGACTAAAAAACAACGCCTTTTTTGCATTGACATTAATCTTAATTAAATGTTAACTTACTGAGATCATTTTGCTTCAACCTAGCAGGCACAGACGTCCGTAAAACGTCTATACAACGCCTTATGAATGCCACTAGTCCTTGTTATGTTTTCGCAGAAAAAAATTTGTATAAACTAGCAGGAGGGTAAATTTCTTTCTTAATGCTTGCTTTCAGTAATATGTATTGTGTAAATATAATAAAAATATCTTAATTCTTTTTTAAAGATAATTGTTAACTAAAGTAAATTATCACAAGTGCGATTTTCGAAAAACCATTTCTAGGGGTAATGTGCCACCTCTAACTTTTGTCACCCCCAACTTATTCCCATGGTCCCCCGCGGTGCTAAACCTCAACACACCACTGCAACCTGGTGGTAGTTTTGAAACATTCAAAACTTATTTTAGCATTCCTAACCAAAATTAATAACACGCAAAAGTATGTTTACATAGTTGGTGATACAAACATTAACTTGTTGAAACTTCTAACGATAATGTTAAACATTTTGATGATACTCTACTTGAGTTTCATTCCAACAACTATTCAAAATAACTAAAAACTTTTTTACATTAGTTGATAATATAATAACCAACATTTTCCATGTTTGCTTGAGTTTCATTCCAACAAATATTCCAATAACAATCCAAAATAACTAAAATCTTTTTTACATTAGTTGATAATATAATAACCAACAACTTCCATGTTTGCAAAGGTATAATTAAGGCAGACTTTTAGATCACTTTCCCACCTTCCTAACCACTAAAAAATTAGCACGAAACTAAAACTCTCTCAAATCTCCTATATACAAACGAGAGATCAATGAAAACTCTTAAAAAAACTTCAAAAACCTTATAAAACAATGTTGAGTGGGATCTTATAATGCAATCGAGTAGTGCGAATAACGCCTAAAAACTATTTCTATGTCAATTTTTTAAATATAATGAAATAACGTTTCCAGTTTAAACTGTTTATAAAAGTTATAAACAAAATGATTTGGTAATTTATTTCAGTAATACTATCTATAAAATTCTGTTATATAGTCTGTAAAGTAATGTCTTTTATATATATAATATAAAAAATAATTTCTAATATATAGTCTATAAAATATTTTCTGTTATATAGTCTATCAAATTTCTGATTTATAGTCTGTTAAATATTTAGTGTTATAGTCTGTAAAATGAATTGGTGTATTAAAGCAACTGTGAAAAGAAGAAAAACAAAATGTTTTAACTGATTTCAACATTGTGGAGTAATTTAAATTAGTTTTCATATGTTAAAAATAATTTTGGCAAAATCCCGTATAGCATGCCCTCCCCACTTGAAAGTTGCTCACGCCGGCCCTCTTTCAAAGATGTGTATGCATCATCATCTCCAGCAGTGACGGCTAAACTATAAATGAACGGCGTATATCTATTCTTAATAAAGAATTAGATGAAGTCATGTTTTTCTAACTTGTCTAAACTTTACAAAATTAACTTGACTCTTCTATTTACATATGGTTATTATGAAAGACGTTTCAGTAGACTAAAAAACAACGCCTTTTTTGCATTGACATTAATCTTAATTAAATGTTAACTTACTGAGATCATTTTGCTTCAACCTAGCAGGCACAGACGTCCGTAAAACGTTATAAATAATATCAATTATAAAACGTAGTTTTACACTTTTTAATGTATTTTATCACAAGCATTCATTGCAAAGCATTTATCACGAAGCATTTATCAAAAGCATTTATCACGATTTTGAATATTTTTTTGTGAAAAACGACCAGAGATAAAGCCATAATGGGGCTCCGCGACAAGACAAGTTGATCTCTTTTTTCTTGCTCGAGCCATTTATTTTATTATTTATGTTATTTTATAAATTGTTACTTTCTACGGAAAAATAAAACAATACATAAAAAAAAGATAAAATAAAATTACAGTAGACTTCTGTTCTCAAAGTTTCAAAGTTCCAAACCACGCAATTAATTCTTTAATATGAATAGAAATATATATATATATATATATATATATATATATATATATATATATATATATATATATATATATATATATATATATTTCAATAAAAACGGCTGCGTATAAAATATTTTGAAAAAATTTTTTTTTTTTGTTTTAATATATATTATTCGATAATTCACTGATCTATTGGGATCATCGTCATCAGGTTTAATAGATAAAAATCGTTACAAAGATAATCGTAACAATGCAAATGATTCACTCCTATTATGAAGATACCGAAAACTATTGCTAAACATCAAGCTACATTTTTAAAGGTAATGTTTTCAATGTTTCTTCCATTGGCATTATAAGATCTTCGTATTTTAAATGACGGCAACCACTTCCTATATTAGCAAACGTTTGTGACCGGTATTGGATCTCAGATAGGGCCAGAGCTGCAACTGCATATGCATTTTGGAAGACTTTGGTGTTGTTAATTGACAAGATACCTTTTATGTTGTTGATCCCAGTAAAATACGACATGAGCGTAATAGAAGGCGTAATCAACTAAAACCTTCTAAAAATTCAAAAACAGGTCGTGGAATTTCTTTTGATGGATAAAATAACAAAACTCTTGAAAATATTAAAAAAGGGTTGAAGTTCTATCGAAGAAGTATCGAAATCTCTTCTTAATAGACGAACCATTTGGCCTAAAAACCAGGGTCTAAATACCATTTATCATCATCTGGATTGTCGGCTTATTTGATAAAAAGTTCTATAGTCAACTTTATAACTATCAAAAATAGTGACGTTCAGAAACTTGTAGCTGTTAGATGTGACGGAACTGCCGTAAACACAGAAATTAAGGGTGGCGCAATAAGGCTGACTGAAAAATATAACAAATTGTTGCAGTTGTTGGTTTGCTTTTTGCATGCAAACGAACTTCCACTTGACATCTGCTAATTTATTTGGGTGGATCAACTCTAAAAATATTTTCAGGCCCAAATCGGTAAAGCACTTGTAAATTGTGATAAATTACCAGTTATTGAATTTAAAAAGATTGATGTAACTCTTCCAAAAGTTGAACTTAAAGATTTGAGCACTGATCAAAAATGTAAGTAGAAAATGTGCGAAGCAATACCCAAAGGTGAGTGTTTACTTGCCCTATCAAAAAAAGACTACAGGATTACTAAATCACGCGCGATGATTGACGACAGCAAATAGATTTCTGCGGTTGTATGTGGCGTGCGAGGATCCATCATCAAATCTGACACATTTAGTAACTTATGTCGTGAGAGTTTATTCACCTGTTTGGTTTCGTATTAAGATGCATCCTTCATGCAAAGACGGTGCGCGACATCTTTTTCAACTTATTCAACAGTCACGTTACTTACCGCAAGAATTGCAAGATATAGCAGATCTTGTTCTGCTAAATTTCTTAATAGCAATGATTAGTGACAAACGACGCGACTGGAAAAAATTCTAACATTGTGTATTTTCTTTATCAAAATATATTAGATGAAAAAGAATGACATAAAGCTCACTCTTTTCAGTTATTATAATTTTTTCTAAAAGTATTTTTAAAAAAAAACATCTTCAATGAAAAAAAAAACATCTTCAATGAAAAAACAAAAAAAACAAACAAATAAATTTACTAAAGCAGTCAATTTTCATGAAAAATACTTATTTTTAGTAATTTTGCCCCTGTGAAGCTACTTAAGACTCTTAGAAAATTTTATTTTAATGTTTAAAAATTTACCAAAAGGCAACTTTTACTTGCTATTACATATAAATATTCCACTTTTAATTTTTTCACGAACAGTTAAACTTTTTATTGGTTATCTTTATTTTTATAGTTGCTAACGTCTTAATTGACGTTACTGTTATTAAACAGTACAAAAAAATCTGTTTTATAACAGTAAAGTTGATTATTGTTGTTAAACAAAGTTACTATAAGGTATTTTCATAAAAATTGATTGTTTCAGTCCAGTTTTTATTGATTAATAACATTAAAATTTATGTGGCTGGATAGCTCAGTTGGTTAGAGCGTCAAATGAAAAGTTAAAAACCAACGATACGGGCTCAAATCCTGCCACCGCCAACTCAGAACTCTAGTAATACTTCTGTGCGCAAAAAGGTTGTTCAATAACGGATGCTACTTTGGATTATTCTTAATGACTATTTGTGGCTGTTCTAACGCTAAGCCAACAATATCTTCGGATATAACATTGTTTAGAAAATTATAACATAAAAATTCAAATAAATGAAAAATAAAACTATTAACAAATAAAAAGTTTGTTGATTGAAAGTCTTAAGCTTTTAGCCAAGGTATGTCGGTTCATTTTTTAAAACTACTTGCAACTGTTAATAAGCACTTTTTAGCCACCTGCTTAATTTCAGCTAAAAATTTGGATGCTCAAGTATACTTGCTCTAGATGGGTATGGGTAAGAGTGGTACAAAAAATAAACATTGTCAAAATTTTCATGCTCTTGCTCTTTTGTGTTTTTTTTGCTCATAAAATAGGTCACAAAATTTTTTTTTGGTGTAATGAATATTTTATAGACCAGATTTTATAGATAGATTTTATAGAATATTTTATAGACCAGATTTTATAGATAGATTTTATAGAATATTTTATTGGCCTCATAGACCATGAAGTTTCATGACTTAAGGTAACTTGAAATTTCGAGTTGAAAGTAAACAAACTTTCCACATTTTGCTATTGAAATGCAATTGTAAATAAATATTCGTATTATTCCAGTGATATTATTACATTCGAGTTCGACCTATAGGGTTTTGTTCCAAGTTTAGTGCTCGTAATAACTGTGTAGGTCTATTACTAACAGACAACTAACGTCTACTTATGTTTAATAGGTAGCGTAGATTTCTTTGATTTAGGAAAACGTTTACGATGTTGTTCAACAACTTGAAACAGATATTGCTTCTCGTCTTCCTGTTTAGACAGTGAGGAATTGAACGTAGTGGTTTCAGCGCTATCGTTCATTACTTTTAAAAATTCAGCAGTGTTTTTTCCAATGATAAACGCCAGTTCTGGCCACTTATCTACATTTTATAAAAGAAAAGAGGTGTCAATTTGAAGGGCTGCAAATAACAGGTTGGATACAGGTTCAATAAAATGATTGAGAGTTTTCGTGCTGAGGTTTTCTTTTCTTGTAAATCTGACTGAACGATCTTCATTTCTTTCAGCTGGGTGCGTACGTAGTCGAGTCACCAATTTTTGCTTTGTGTTCAGTGTAACCATGTCCGAGAAGATGCTAAGATGTACCATTTCTTCGCTTACGTACCATAAATGACGTCCAATTGGACCGGAGCCGCTTTGACTATAGTATCATTAGTTTAATGGTAGTCTGCAATAGGTCGAACTAAGTTCAGATTGTTGCTCGGAGCATTGCATGCATTTGGAGATAAGATCAAGGCCTTCACATAAATCAGTATAAAATAAAACTGATAACTAGACAAGCACTGCTTTCATGCATTGTCATTTTGAATTAGTGTTGAAACACCAATTTAAACTGACAGAGAAAGTTTTAAATTGTATAGCAACTTTGACATCAATCTCGCTTGATGGAATGCACAAAGTACTCTGAAACTAACATCTTTTGGAGGACAGCGTCCTAGAAAAATTAATGTGAGTTAAAGAAGTTTTTTGCAATCTACTCTCGGAAGACATCCTTCTTGTCTCGCTAGAGCATTCTTTGCGAAAATAACCACATCATGCTCGAGGTTGTCAAGACAGGCATTTAAACGACTATCCACACAACACTTGTAATCACCTTGGTGTAATTGAGGTCAGAACTCCTGACAACAACAAAATAGTGCTACGTTTGGGAGAGATGTCGGACCAAGCAATTTCTTAAACACGAATCAACATATACTTCAAGCGCGAGATGTCTACAAGCAAGCCAATGGAGTTCTTCGCATAACTTCTTCTCTAATAAAACATAGTATCCATTTAAACGATCAGTGTTAGATGCAGTTGTGACGAATGATATTTCAGCAACCTGCTTCATCAGATTCCAATCCAGTAAAGTTACAAATATGAACTGCGCTACCTGTTCTCCTGTTCTTTGTCCAATTTTTGGTATGGCAAGAAGTTTCTCGGTAGGACAACCTGTTACCAGAATTGCAATACGGTTTTCTTTCTCTAGTCCACCACTGATGGCTGGAAGTAGCTTACCGTCAAGGACGGCCAAGGGGCCATCATTAGCAAATGAAGCCTTCATGCGGTCAGCTTGATGGATTCAGTGCATTATTCTGTTTCTGCAAATACTACTGGTAGACAGTGGCAGGATAGTAACATCTTGGTTGCTGAAGGTTTGTGCTATTGCTGTGAGGATAAATCGAGCTTTTCTGTCACTGATATTCTCACGATCCAGCACTGCTGCAACCGAAGGTGTTAAAACATGCTTAAGCACTACTTTTTTCACGTTTTGGAGTCTTATTGAAGCTGGCCTGATATTCTCCTGATGCCACATCTTTAGTTAATTCAGCTTCAGAACTACTAAACAGACCTTCTCTGGACAAAATTGCAGATTCAGCAGAAGTGTTTTTCTTTGGCTCATCGTTATACCTCTTTGGACACTGTTTTCGCTTTTCTCTCTTCTTTCTTGGGCAAGTCAGTATCCACACCACTCATAGCGTACTTACTGTAGACTGCTGAATAATCAAAAACATTTTATCTTTTTCAATTGTAATCAAATTCATGCAATCATGGTGAGAAATGTCAAACAACACGTTAATAGATTGCTCAAATTCTGCTTCTCGGACCATTTGCGCAGCAACTCTTTTACTTTTATTGTAACAGATGTTCCGGTAACCGACTAATAAATCCTCAAATTTTCTATTGATATTTCTTAATTCAGTAGTTATCCTTGCTTTGGCCCAAATTTCACGTAGCTGTTAAACTGCAATTTTACCAGCTCCTTTTTTTTGACAGTTTTTCGTTCTTATGGTGGTGAAAATAAACTCTCAAAACTTCACGAGTCGTTGGCAGCAATTGACTGTCAAATGTATTTTTTGGCTCACTAATTAGGAAAAAAGTACTTACAGCACGTGTCACAGCTATTGTTATTATTTAACCTTCATAAAATAAGCAAATAAATGTGGATCAGAATTATTCAACAATTTTGTAAACAATACTAAGTCACAGTGGTCTAAAAAGGGGTCCTAACCTCTTCCCAAAAAATCCCTTGGAGGGGTGATTTTATAGGTAACTGGGATCACTTTGAAGAAAAAATTAAAATCTTTTAATTACGTCTTCAGTAGGAAAATGCATTTTGAAGTTTCCACCTAAATACACCATAAACCTTTATTTAAAAAAAGTGTTTGCACAACTAAAAGTTCAACAAAAAACATTTTTTTGCATTAAATTATACAAGCATTAAAAACTGATATCTCTTAGAATCAAAGTTATGTTTTAATAATGAATATTTGTATTGTATATTACGATAATAGTTTTACCTTTTTTATCAATGTTTCAAAACTTGCCCAAAGGTGGCATTGAACCACGATGATCTCTAACTTCTGTTGAAAGCACGTTGATCGTTGCACTACGGCGAAAGACGTCTTAACATCAATATACAATATAGATATCAAAATTCTTTTGATTTTTTGGTAGGGTAAAAAATCTAAGTTTGATATTAAAATTTTATTCTTATGAATGGCATTAATTTAAACAACGTTTTTCAAAAAAGATGTGCATATATTTCTAAATATATATATATATATATATATATATATATATATATATATATATATATATATATATATATATATATATATACATATAAATATATGTATATATATATATATATATATATATATATATATATATATATATATATATAATATATATATATATATATATATATATATATATATATATAAATATATATATATATATATATATATATATATATATATATATATATATATATATATATATATATATATATATTTATATGTATATATATATATACAAAGTAGCTTAAACAATACAAATTTGAGAATGTAGAACTTCTGATAAAAATAACTTTTTTCTCCTTTTCTCCTAAAATTTTCTCCTAAGAGTTTTTAATCAACAAAAATTTAATTTTAAATGTGTTTGCTGTTAAGATCAATAACGCAACTCAGAAGTTTGTCCCCGTTTTCAGGATGAGAAGATTGCCTTTTAAACCTTTGCTAGTGAATCTTAAATTTGGTATGCATCGATTCAGTGGTTTGCTTACTGAAAACTCTGATCCCAGTTTCATTTTTTTTAAGCAAATTCCTTAATGTGATGAATAATTGCATGCGCTTAAGGAGCAACTGAAATTCCAAAAGCTAAGTAAGAATACTTAAATTCTGAAATGTTTTGAACAAATTCTGCCTCTAAAATCTTTCCAAAACAAGTTTTTTTAACAGACTGAAGCTTTCTGAAGCAATCAACATAAGGGATTGCTTGCAATTCACAATGCTTTTGGGCAAGATTCTGAAGAATGTCAATATTCTTCAACAGTTTGTTGCATTTATTTCCAATGAACTGCCCCCCATGATATGCTTGCATTAGAAGGTACAATAAATTCGGACTTTCTTGTGCTTGATCCCATATTTCAAGAAGTTGCTTGAAAAAATGATTGAAGATTTCAAAAAAAAGATGGAGTTCCATTGGAGGAATTACATCAAGAATAAGCTCAGTTTGCCTTTAGGGGTTAGTTAATAAAGGATGGACAACATTTGCAAAATTCTTAGCCAATTGAAGTATTGCACCTGAAGAGAGAAATCCAGCATAGTTGTTGCATAAAGAACTAAATGTTCTTGGTTGGCCGAGTTTGTAAGGTTGTTAGACTTAACATCACACCAGCAATATGGGTGTTTGCTAGAGACTGGATACCACATAAAATGTTGGCTACTTTCATGTCACACGAAATTATGTGAGACACATCTTTAAGTTGTATGAGGCCTAATATTGTCCTAAGATTTTCACTTTAGGAATACCTTCTGCTGCAGCAACAACCAGCCGTTTTTTTACACCACCATCCTAGGCAGAAAAATTTGATTGGAGACATGATGATCCTTGAGTATAACTTTGCGTGGAATATGTGTCAATTACGCAGAGGGTAGTTTTCAAAAATGAACCACCTCCATCAATTCCAAGTAAAATTAAATGATGAGATCTAAGTCCTTTTTTTGAGAGAATTTGGTTGATTGAGGCATTTAAGTTTTTGCAGTGAACAACCTTTCGAACTTGGTTTTTCATTTCTTGGTTCAGTATTGCAACATTTGACATCATAAAAAAATCTGCTAATTTTTTCTAGTGGTTGTCAAGTTTTTGTTTCACGTTTGCCCCTACAGTTCTTTTTTCCATTAATTTATTAAGAGCTACTGCAAACCTTTTCACACCAACATTGGAAAAATTTGTACTGTATTGAACATGGACCAATGTTTCAGCAGTAAATAGTTTTTGCTTGTACTTCGCTGAATGTTCTAGCAGAACTTTTTATAATTTACCTCCACTTGCTTAACTAAGTTTGACAGTACCTCCTGGAGAGGCATCTTTTTTAGAGATTAAATCAGCTGCTATTTGTTCAGCACACTTATGGTCATCTTCAGCAAGTTTCTGTACATTTTTCCGCCTTGAACCTATAGTACAAAAGTGTCGATGTTCTTTCGCAAGTACTGACAAACAAGTACTGCATCTTTTTTCAGCTGGCTGTGACGATGAAGTTTTGAGACTGAAAGCTTTAATATGGTCATCAGACTTTTCAGACTTTTGATTTTTGATTTAATATATCAAGCTCAATCTGTGGAAGATTTTCTTTGAGCTTTGATGCCACCCTACGAATTATATACTGGCACGCACCAGAATACCTCGTAGATGGCTTAATGAAAATTGAATTGAAACTGTACAAGTCTGGTATTTGTTTAATAATAATAACAGCATCAAGTCGTTGTAGTTTGCTTCTACATGAATTGCAAATGCCAGTTGGAATTTTCTCATCATTGAAATTAACATTACACTTAAAAATATTCTTGACTCTTTCAATCAAAAATCAGTTAATATGCGATCACTTTTCTTCAAATATAAAAAAGCAAACAGATTTTCTGCAATCACCATGAGTTTTTGCTGAATTGAGCAAACTTTGACAAAGACAAATTAACTTTTAACAGAAGTGCCAGTTTATTTGTTTACATTATTTGAGAAACAAAAATTTGGCGTCAACATATTTCAATTTTATTGTTTTATATTTGAACTTTCAACAAAGAAAGAAAAGGAAGTTAAACAATAAGTTAATACAATGTTGTTTAGAGTTATTTGCAATATTTAAGACAAAAAAAAAAGTTTTTTAGTGACTTCTAGCTTAAACTTAAAATGCAATTTTCTCCTGCGGACGTAATTAAAGGATTTTAATTTTTCTTTCAAAATGATCGCCATAATCTATAATATCACCCCAAGAGATTTTTTGTCATTTTCAAAGAGGTTATTTTAAAAAGATAGAAGAAAAAAAGAAGAATGGTCGTTTCCAAAACAGTTAGGACCCCTTTTTTGACAACTGTGTAGTACTTTACTTAAAAAATTAATATTTGAGAATCTTATTGTTAAATTATAAATACATATTATAATTTACATAGAATATTTAATATTTATTGCACTAAATAGGATATTTAATATTTATTAATGTATTGTGCTATTTTTTTTAAACAAGTAAGTTTGTAGGAATATATTTGGAAATAATTGGTAATATTAAATTATAGTATTGCATAGCGATAGCAATGCATAAATTCGTAAACCGGTATTACATACATACCGGTATTAAATACATATTGGTATTACATACAAACTTCTGGTGCTTTGAGGCATTACGTTAGAAATTTTAGATATAACTTTAGAAATTTTAGACATAACTTTTAGTTGTTTTTAAAAACATATTTTCCCATATTCGAAGCATTAATTTGTCAAAATGTTTGTTACGTGACCCCTTTTTATATAAAAAAAAGTTTATTTATTAGATATTATTATTAAAGATATTTATTTATTTTTTTTATTTATTATTATTATTTGATATATCAGAAATCAGAGTAAAAAAATACAAAACTTAAAATTAAAAAAAGTTACTACAAAAGTTTTATACAATTTTTGTTAAAAGTTCAAGTTCTTTTATACATCTCGAACTCCTTTTTAGAGAGCTATTAATTGGATCTAAACTGCACAGTAATGTTCGCATTACATTTTCATTAGTGAGTGTTCTTGAATATTTTCTCATATAGTGTTCTTTATAATTTTTAACGTCTTTATTTCGACATTCCTAAGCTGAGAAAGAAGACCAACTGGCAATGGTTTATCTCTTACAACTTGAGAACTATAAATTAGAATTTTATGTTGTAAAATACGAATTACTAGATAATCAGTAGTTTTTATTCCACAACAACGTAAATCACTTAATATAAGTTGGATTAAATTTGTTTCAATTCCAGATTTTTGTTAAAAAGTGTCCTAATGTCTCTATGTGAATAAAACAAATTGGTATCTTCTGCAAATAAGATTAAATTTAATAAGTTTGATGTTGAATATAAATCATTCATATAAACTAAAAATAATAACAATCCCAACATCGAGCCTTGTAAAACCAAGCAAGTCATGGTGCCTTTGTTGTTTCGAATGTATTGCTTTCTAATAATCTTAAATAATCTAAAAGTGACTTTTTGTTTATAACAACAGTTTAAACTGGAAACGCTATTTCATAATATTAACAAAATTGGCATAGAAATAGTTTGTAGGCGTTATAGAAATAGTTTGTAGGCACTACTCGATTGCATTATAAGATCCCACTCAACATTGTTTTTTATTAAGTTTTTGAATTTCTTTTAAGAGTTTTCATTGATCTCTCATTTGTATATAGGAGATTTGAGAGAGGTTTTGTTTCGTGCTTTTTTTTAGTGGTTAGGTAGGTGGGAAAGTGATCTAAAAGTCTGCCTTAATTATACCTTTGCAAACATGGAAAATGTTGGTTATTATATTATCAACTAATGTAAAAAAGTTTTTAGTTATTTTGGATTGTTATTGGAATATTTGTTGGAATGAAACTCAAGCAAACATGGAAAATGTTGGTTATTATATTATCAACTAATGTAAAAAAGTTTTTAGTTATTTTGAATAGTTGTTGGAATGAAACTCAAGTAGAGTATCAGCAAAATGTTTAACATTATCATTAGAAGTTTCAACAAGTTAATGTTTGTATCACTAACTATGTAAACATACTTTTGCGTGTTATTAATTTTGTTTAGGAATGCTAAAATGAGTTTTGAATGTTTCAAAACTACCACCTGGTTGCAGTGGCGGGTTGAGGTTTAGCGCCGTGGGGGGCAATGGAAATAGTATGGGATAGTATTTATGATTATGTTTTTATAATTTTTTTAACTAATTCCAAGAATAATGACTCATTACATTAATTTTCATTCACACTAAGATCATTATGCAAAATAAAGTCGATTGGATTTAAACACTTACGTATGAGTTTTACACAGTTAAAGAAAAGATGTATAATTTTATAACTCAAATAGTGCATTTTGTTTGTATTATGTTCACACTAAGTCTCTGTAAAACAAAAAATACTGAAATTATGTTTTATTTCATTGAGTAAATTTAAAATTTATAATATTTTAGTTAAGACTTCGGATAATAACATTTAAAATTGAAAATGAGACTATATTTTGACAAAAAAGTTTTGCGGTTTAATAAATCAAGTTGTAGTTACTTTTATATGTTATTTGAGTTTTTTGTATAGGTATCTTTATCGCTTAAATTATAAAGAAACTTTAAGTCGCCAATTACCCTCCAGTAAACGGTTTTATTTGAAACGTTTGTGATTTCTTTTTTAAATACTTTGTTTAAATCTTTATTTAGGAATGGAATTTATTTATTGATCTTGCCCAGCGATCATTTGTTTTCAAAAATTACGTAAGGTAAACTATAAGTTTACGTAACTATAAGTTTACGTAAGGTAAGTTAAGTAAACTATAAGTTACGAAAACTTTAAGTTTACGTAAGGTAAACTATAAGTAAATTACGTAACGTAAACTATAAGGCTTGCAAAATCATGCTTTTATATTTGGTATTTTTTCTGTAGCTTTAGTAGAAAATAATTGCTAATTAGCCAAATTCATATAGCGCGGTTTGTAGGGGAACAAATAAAAATGGTAGCGACGTAAATAACAACAAAACTTTTAAAAGTTTGTTTTCAAAATGTATATAGTTTTGTTTATATCAAATGTGTAATCTATTTTATTAGAAATAGTGGTTTGAGTTACAAGTTGTATTTTGTCAGAAAATATTGATTAAAAACAATTTTTTTTTAACTGTAAATGGATTTATTTATGTTAAATGTCAAATCAATTTCATTAAAAAAATACAAATCTTAGAATATAACCCTCTTTTTTCCTCCATTATACTGTTATTTTAGTTATTTTTGTTTTATTATTATTGTTATTATTATCAATATTATTATCATTATAGCATGATAATAATATTATTAATTATAACTTTATGAATATATATATATATATATATATATATATATATATATATATATATATATACATATATATATATATATATATATATATATATGTATATATATATATATATATATATATATATATATATATATATATATATATATATATATATATATATGTATATATATATATATAAATGTATATATATATATATATATATGTATATGAATATATATATATGTATATATATATATATATATATATATATATATATATATATATATATATATATATATATATATATATATATATATGTGTGTGTGTGTGTGTATATATCCAGTATCGGACAAAACGCATATTTTTGTAAATATGCGATAAAATTTCAAAATATGTGATTGATTTAAGGTTATGTTAGAAAAAGTTAATTATTTTATTAAAGTGCAATGTTTGCTGTAACTTAAGGAAACTGGTCAGTCAATAGCTGTATGTGTAACAGTAAATTATTTTCAGTAAATAAATATACTTTACTAATTTTTGCTAATTGTGTTGCTTAACAACTTTTCCCATATCAAAAATTTTAATGCTAAAAGTACTGAAATCACAAAATAAACGTTTTAAGAAAATCTACTTTGATCAGACATACAACACTTCAAAATTCAGATTTAGAATGGCTGAGCAAAGTATATTTTCTATAAACATTTAGTTTGTGACTTAGGTATTTCTAGTACTAAGCTCTTTAATTGAAACATATAATACACATCCTTATGTGTTTAATTTTTTTTTTCCTTTTCCGTTCCCGTTAATAAAAAGATGAGTGAAACCTCATCTTAATAAAAGTCTATGAGCAAAAGGAAATGGTAGATGAGTCAAAAAATGTCGAAAATGATTTATCCACTAAATTCGAATAATATATATATATATATATATATATATATATATATATATATATATATATATATATATATATATATATATATATATATATACATATATATATATATATATATATATATATATATATATATATATATATATGTATATATATATATATATATATATATATATATACATATATATATATATATATATATATATATATATGTATATATATATATATATATATATATATATATATATATATATATATATATATATATATATATATATATATATATATATATATATATACATATATATATATATATATATATATATATAAAAGTAAACCATTAATATTATTTTCATTTCATATAGCATAAGTAAACCATTAATATTATTTTCATTTTAGAACAGTATACTTTCTATTAAATTTAAATCAGCCATAATTTACCCAGGGTATCATCAATAATTATTCCGGTCGCAAAATTATCGTCAATAGGTTTACTGATCATATTTATACCAAATTTACTTTTAAGTGTATCCCGATGATTCCTACAGTCTAATCTGATGTTAAATTGGCTTATGAAGTCATAAAAAAAGTAAAAGGCAAAGGAAAGGTACAACTCTATACTTAGATAAGTGGCAAGATTTTCCTTTGACTCAAAATACGTTAGAATTAGAAAAAAACATCTTTGATAAACAATTAGGGCAAAAAAATTTAGAGAAGACAAAAAAAAATTTGCAATAATAATAGTATTATTGATTAGACAAAAAATTAAAAAGCAGACCAGACTTTAACCAATTTTCTATATAAACTTTTATATATTTTATATATATTTTATGTATATTTTATATATATTTTGTATATATTTTATATATATTTTATATATATTTTATATATATTTTATATATATTTTATATATATTTTATATATATATTTTATATGAATCTTATATATTTTATATATAGACTTTTACCAGTTTTCCATATAATCAGATTACGGAATACAATGATTCTCATTATTTTCTCATGCTTACTCGTCTTACCTACATTTACCACAGGGTTATTTATCGGTGAAGTCTATGTCTTTACAAAGAGGCAGCCTTTCGAAATTTATCAACTACCTTATATATCATTTGTGCACATAATATGCACCCTTTAAATGACTCTGTAAAGACATTCGTAGCAGATGTTTACGCCTACCGACCATAAACAACGACAATAATCTGATATCATTGCTATGCCGAGAAGGTCACCCTCACATGTCAATTAAACCTCCCTAACCAAAAGCCGAAAAACACAGATTCGGAAAAAGTAGCTGTAACACAATTTCTCTCAGCTATGATCAACAAAATTTCTCCATATGGAGCACTGCAAGTGGGTGGCCCTAACGCACGGAGAACGGAAACTTTAGATAAATTTTATTGCTTATGGTTGCGCACAAAAACAACGGATTATATGCACTTCAATATGAGAATATACAAAGGACAATATGAGAATCTACAATATGAGAATATACAAAATTTATCGTGCGACTAGTAACGATAAAACAATATGTCACATTATATTATATCATGCGTCGATGGGCACCTAATAAAAGGCCAGAATCAGTAATTGTCTAAGAGTCCATTAAACATGACGAAGAAGTCATGAAAAGGATAGGTACATACCCTATAAAGCAGATTGGAGACTTTATCTTAATCAGGAACCTAAAAGTCATAGTGCATTACAGCTATCAGAACAAAAGGACAACTTGCTTTCTCAGGATAACGGCATGATCCTAAAAAATCCCACGTTCCCAGAAGATATATTTTAGCAAGAAAAGTCTGCTGTAACTAAGTTTTTGCAGATAATAGGAAATGATTAAGCTAAGGCTATTTTGGAAGCACATGTTACCGTCGCCCTCATGACTCAGATAATGGGTATGATTAGTGTCTGGGAGCAAATATCACTTATATTTTGAAAGTAAGTGATAGGAACTTAATAAGGATCAGCCCTCAAGTCCCTTATAATCTCAGACCTAAGCACACCTACCTTCGAAATCCAAAACTAAACCCCATGTACGGTATAAAAGCCTTCGGACGAGTTAAAAATGTTGGGAACCATCTAGATAACGTTCTACCCTCAAAGACTAAACCAACTCCCCGCATTCGAGACTATAGTAAAGACATTTTAGTTGATAAACCACATCGCCGTTCACAGTTTACGTTACTAGAACTGATATCGGGTTCACATGAAACGTTAGAAACACTCAAAACCATTAATAATACAAATAAGGAGAAGATATATTGACAGGCATTAGTACGGCCTTAGGCAGTGCCCAACAAGTCGCAGCAAGCGGAGGGAGTCAAATAATTAAAGCCATCAGAGGAGTCATTAAGGACTCACTAAGTGGTGTTTTCAATTTAAACAAATGTTGCTTCATCTTCAGTATTAACAGTCACTAGAGGAGCTGTAAAAGATGTTGGAGAAGGCGCAGGGTCCTTTTTCCATAACTTCTGGGTGGTATTAGTGGATCTATTTTGTGGGTAGCAGTACTTTTCAAAGTAATATATTTAATCTTGAACAAACCCAATTGAAATTATGCCTTGCTTTGTCTAAAACGGTTTCAAAAATACTTGGAAAATGATGATATGGTATAGCTACGACAAGATTACGTCAATGTCCCCAAAAGAAAAAAGACATCCGCGGATGTGTGTACCTGTCCAGCTAGTTTTTCCAGCAAAATTTAGTTTTCATTCATCATAATTTCAACTAGTATTAAACTAGTTTCAAATAAAATCATTTTGTGCTTAGTAGAGTCTGATATATATATATTATTTATTATTTGATTAACCTGCTTATTGTATTTTTAAAGTTATATTTAGTAATATAATCTAAGTCTAACGCAATTATATTTATGATTTAGTATTCTGCCGAATAGTTTGCAATATTCGGCAGAATACCAAATAAAATAAAACATTGCTGAATACACCGAATACCAAATAGTTGCCGAATATTCGTGGCATCTCTATAAAATACTATAGTTTTTTTTCCTAAAATATGCCTCTTTGAATAAAAAATGAAGATTTACATATATCTCATTATAAAGCAAAAAATATGCTATTTTAGTTTTTTTAAATCTATTCGGACCATGGAGAATAGGAAAAATTCAAACGGTAATTTTTTTTTTGCGATATGCTCCTTTTTTTTTTTTTTTTTTTTTTTTTTTTTGTTCTTATTACAATTTTATTTGGTATAATATCGCTTTACATAAAATAAAAAGAACACGGAAACTCGAAGAGGATGGCAAGATCCTGTCACCGAGAACCGTTTAACAAAGCGATACAAAATAAATAAAAACAAAAAACCGATATTTACAATACAAGATTTTTAATAAGCCAAAACCAAACATAAAATACCGTTAAAAAATGTCAAAATATGTAATAAAACTAAATATTTAAATAAAATATTCAAAAAAACTCAAAGATGTTATCAATTGTTAAGTTTTTTCAGTTTATTTTTAAAAGTAAGAAAACTACATTACAAAAACTGTACTACTGAACATAATACACTTTTAAAGAATTTTTTTGTGTAATTTTAGAAACATGTTATATGTTCAAAGGTCTTGGAGACCTCTAAAAAAAAATTTAGTTCAAACATTTTTTTAAACCAGCGTTTTTTATTATATAGAACACACTAAGGTAATGGCAGCATATACTTTTGAAAAATGTTAATTTTTAGGTCACCCTATTCTTGTATCTTTACATATGTATAAATAAATAAATAAATATATATATATATATATATATATATATATATATATATATATATATATATACGTATATATATATATATATATATATATATATATATATATATATATATATATATATATATATATATATATATATATATATATATATATATATATATATATACAGTACCGAACTTATTTAACTGGGCCAGCTGATTCTCATACAAAGTTATGACTTTCAGTCCATATTGTTTGATTAATTGACTTTTGGAAGTTAGGCAAACTTTTTGAAAAGTGATAATAATAACATTGAAGTTGATTTGAAAAATTAAATAAATATTTCTAAGAGGTTAGTAGATATTTAATAGTATTATTTGTGTACTTGGTGTAAAATTTAGTAAATTTATGATTTTCATGTGTTTGAATAATATGAAATAAAAGGAAATTATGTTATTGTTACATTAATTTGAGTGATAATACAAGTTATCCAAATATGCATACAGGTAGTTTCATCCGAAAAAGTTAAAAAAACATTAAATATTCATTATTTATTTTTATTTTTTGGTATTTTATAAGAAAAAATAAGATAAATTGAAACAAAATAATTTAAAACTAAATTTAAAGTCAGCAATGCTTCCAATATGTAATATTGTGTCAAATAAAGCAGAATTTGTATAAAAGTTAAGTTAAAATGGTATATTTTATCTTTTTAGAGAATGACTGGAGCTAAGAGGTTAAGTATGGAGACGCGGATTAGGGTAGTCTTGCTGGCCGAGCAAGGTCATTCGCATCGCCAGATCGCTACAGACCTGAAAATCAATCGCAAAACCGTTGATTCATTGGTAATAAAGCATAAGAATACCGGCAGTGTTGGGGATTTAGCTGGAAGAGGGAGGAAACGAGCTACCACTGAGCGAGAGGACAGGCAGCTCATCCGCATGTCAAAGCGTAACCGATGGTTGACTTCGCCGGAGCTGAAAAAGGCATGGAACGAGAACTACGGAGTTGACGTAACCAGCCATACTGTGCGTAAGAGACTGCGGGCAGCTAATCTGCGTGGTTGTGTAGCAGCAAAGAAACCACTTCTGTCCGAGAAGAATTGTCGCAGCTGATTGGAATGGGCGAAAGCTCATAAGGATTGGACGGCCGATGACTGGAGCAGAGTGTTATGGTCAGACAAAAGCCCGTGACGAAATTTCTAATGAAACAACAGAAGGTACAAAACTTTGTTATATTGAGCATTTATTCTAGAAACAAAATTTAACTTATTTTTTAGATATAGGCAATGATAAATTAAAAGTAAAAAGTAAAGAACCAGTCAAAAATGGAAGAGACACAATTTATAAAAGGTAAGATAACAACATCTGCTAAACTTACTTAACTTGATTTCGATTGTTGTTTTTATTTAGATTATGAAAAAGAAAAAAGCAACGACTTTTATAAGACATGCAATGGAAAAAATTCTTGAACCACAATTTTGGCAATAGCTCTTTGGAAAAAGGCTATATATATAATAAATATATATATATTATAAATATATATATATATATATATATATATATATATATATATTTAATAGGCTATATATATTTAAAAGGCTATTTAAAAGGCTATTTAATAGCCTATATTTAAAATTATATATTTAATTATATATTTAATTAATTATATATTTAATTTTATAATTTTTTATATTTTTTAATTTTTTAATATTTTTTCATTTTTTATATTTTATATTTTTTAATTTAATAATAAATAAAAAAATTATATATTTAATTATATATTTAAAAGGCTATTTAATAGGCTATATATATTTAAAAGGCTATTTAAAAGGCTATATATATAATAAATAAAAGGCTATATATAAGGCTATATATATAATAAAGACAGGTGACATATACCTGGAAAGTAGGTTGTATACAAATTTAAGCATATTAGACATAAATGTTTTTAAATGAAATTTTGAAATCTGTTTTCTATATAGTGCGGAGACATGCACAACTCACAAAACCTAAAAGCTCAGGTTTTATATATTTTGTTTTCAGATATCTTAATAATTATGTCATTAAAAAATTGTTAAATTTGCTTCATTTTTATTTAATTTGAACTTTTATTTAATTTAAACTAAAAAAGTTGCACTTGTTTTGTTCGTTGCAAAATGGCACTTGTCAAAGAAATTCTGCCTCTGTTCTGTCACCTGTCAGTTGATTGCTCATGTCATGGCATGCTATGACACCGGACTTATGAACTGTTTGCTGTGGTAGTGTAGTTCGTTTCGTTTTTGAGACATGTTAAACTAGGAGCTCCTTTTTGCATTGTTCGATGCAAAATGGCTGCAAATGTTTTGTCCAATACTGTATAAAACTGATCTTTTTTGTATAGATGTTTTAGTGGTCTAAGATCTCGTTGGTTCCAATTCTATAACATTACGTTCAAATGTCTGAAATTGTTTTAAGCATATATTGAGTTTTATGGAATAATCATGTATAATATATTGAGTTTTGTGGAATATATTTATATATTGAGTTTTGTGGAATAATCGTGTATAATATATTTATAGAATGAGAAACATTAAAGTTTTAAGATTTATAATTTGGAATTTTTTTTATCTAATTTATTATTTTGCTATGGATATATAAACAATATTAAAAAAAATTTTAAAATTTATTACACAAAGGGGAGGTTTTGAACCCTCACCCCCCCTCCCAGCCAGAGATGTTAACAAGCCCAAAAGTGGGAAAGCCAAAGTCACACGTTACAAGGCCAAGGCCAAGACTACGACACGGCTGTTTTACTCAATATAAAAGCGAGCTTGACGTCACAAGAATTTTTGTGTTTTAAAAAAAGAGAATTTTCGCATAAAAAGTATAAAAATTCACAAACTTTAATTTATAGTATTTTTTTTTCTATTAACGCTTTAATCTTTCCTTCATTCTATTAACGCTTTAATCTTTCCTTCATGCCCATGAAAATCAAATCTTTAATCTTTGAATTAAAAAAAATATAAAAGAACTATCTTTCTTCGTTAAATAAATATTTACATGAAGCAAAATAAAAATAAACATTGTTAAAATATTTTAAATGATTTTGGATCACTTTTCTGTTTTTTGTGTATTTTACGGAAAACCTGTTTTGGGACAATTAAGATTTGATATTTTAAGCTACATGCTTGATGATTGAAATTTTACATACTAAACGAATGTCTATTTTATCAAATTTTTGGAGGACATAGATAAAAAAAAAAAAAGTTTAAGTTAGTTTTTTTAGCACTAATCTTTTTGTTTTTACTTGTTTTATATAAAAAACGTTCAATTTTATGTCCTCTGTTATGCCCTCTAAATTATTGAAAATTCAACCCTTCATGCCAATGAAAATCAAAAAAATTACTTTCTGTGTTTCTAACTAAAACGTCTTCAACCTCGGCAAATTTTGTTGCTTTTAGCAACAAAATTTGTAGTTAGATGGGTAAAATATTTGTTTATATTTTAAAGCAATGACGTAACTTTAAATGGGTTTCTTCCCACTTCACTGTTTAATAAAATTTATTAAAACAGCTTTTTTAGCGAGACAAATTTTAGTGTATAAATAAAACAAACTTTGGCGGGTTTTTTTTCTCGTTGCTAATCTACAAACATCAGTTAAGTTGTTTAATTCTCTGATATCTATTGATACTTGTTATTTGTCAATAATAATTATTTGATTTTATTTGTTTGTATTATATTTTTATTGAGAAGTTTATTTATCACTATGCATTCTAGTGAAAGTGAGATATTAATACTATACATTGGATTGGAAAATCGCTGGGAAAATAAATGTAATTTTTCTTTTATTAAGCGATTAATGAACGCTGATAAAATCACTAACAACGTGATTTTAATTTTAATTTTTTTTCATCTAAAACGTTGTTTAGTTTTTTAAGTTTTATTATGTCAATTGAGTTTAATTTGCCTATTATTGAAGACTTTAAAAAAATGTACAAAAATTATCAAGACAAAAAAAAGATTGTATAAAAATTTATGAAGCTTCTAAAAACGAAGCATTTAATATGCAACTGTCTCCAGCTTCACAAACAAAAAAAAGAAAATCAGCGGTTGCAGATTATTTTTCAATTTTAAATAGGAATAAGAAACTAAGTAGTCAAGTTGACCAATTAACTTTTAAAGAAGAAACTTATGTGGAGCAAATAGATCAATAAAAAATGCAGGTACCTAAGTTGGAAGCTGAAATTACGGACTTGAATTCTAAAAACAAGGCTTTAAACACACATCGTAACTCATTAAGTTCTCAATTAGAGGCTATGAGTATTAGGCTAAAACAGGAGGAGCAGTTCCAACTTATTTCAAAAAAAAAAAATCAAAATATCACAACGTAAACTTGCATCTGCTCGTGCCAAAAATGTGAGATTGCTAAAAATAATTAAATTTGAAAAAAATAATGGAAAAATTAGTAATATAAACCAGAATAGTTGCCAAATTTGCAAACACTTTTTAAGCTGTGATAAGAATCTAGTTGTTATTGACTCTTATTAAGACTATGACAACATTGGTTCCTCTGAATTGTTTTGTGGATCTAAATTAAGTAATCCACAGACTATATAAGTAAAAAAGCCAATAGTTGGGAAAAAATATACTTATATTAAGTTAGGACATCGTAAATCTTATTCTAAGTTAGGTAGGCATGCTGCAGCTAGACGATCTAAACTTGCTTTTATATTCCTTCAATTATTAGCATGTTCTGATTTAGAATGTAATTTGTCTATGTTGTTTTGTGATCTTATGTCTTGTGAAAAGTCAGTATTTCGTTGTGTTGCGAATAAGTTAGGTTTAGTTACTCAGTTAAGTGTTTCTGATGCAATAGAGCTGCAGAGCCAATTCAGGATGCCAACGGCTGAATTCTGTAGACTAAGACATATTCTGTGTAACCTTGGTACAAGGATTCTCCCATCTGAGCCTAAGAAAAGACAAGAACAAGAAATGCGGACAATGCATGTCAATAAAGAACATGTCACTGTAAAGTCCATGTTACTTTATCCATCTGCGAATGAAGCACCTTGTTTAGTATTTGTACTGATGGTCAAGAATTTGGCAACTTATACTGAAGAGGTCTTTAATAGTCTTCACGTACGCAACCACCTTAGTTCAGATGTTGGTTTTGGCGAAGAGGTATGGCTCCTTTTTGCAGGGGATAATGGTGGAAAGTATATGAAATTCCATTTTGAAGTTGTCAATTCTTAATCGTCAGGGCCTGTATATGATGTTCATTTATTTTGTATGTATTAAGGTTCAGACTGTCGTTAGAATGTTGCCTTAATTCTCGGGCATCATGCCAACGATATTAAAAGAATTTAGTCGATTTTAAGCTAAAAGGCAAAAATAGTCAGGTTGTTCTTAGGTAGAGATTTTCATTTTATCGATGATGTTCTTGGACAACAGGGTTTAGCTGCTAGCTTTCCTAGTTCAACAGATCTAGTTGAATTGAAATATTTTAGAAACCATGCTTCTATGCCTCACGCACCTGCTAATTGTAACATCTTAAGGAGGACAATGCAATTTCTGGAAGGTGCTTACAATAAGAACTTGTGTGAAAATAGGCAAGGTGGAAACTTAAGAGCTCTAGGTAAGTTTCATAAATCAATTATTGCTCCCGTGATATTCACCATAATAACTTTAATGTAGTGCCACCTGTTTTACATATTATGTTAGGAGTTGTGTTAAAACTGTATATGTTATTGTTGAAGGAGTGTAAGACTTTAGATTTTCAAGCTGATTCGTCTTTGTCGCATAATGAGAATGTGAGAACGAATGAATTGGGGGTGCTAAAAGCGTTGAATGTTCTAAAAGAGCAGAAACTTTGCGTGTATTAGGAAATCAATTTGTAGACATAGCAAATCTAAAGGCGCAATGGTTGGCTTTTAATAACAATTTTTTTGAACTCGAAAAAATATCTCTAAACTCCTCAAATATAAAAAAAAACGTGTAAACAGCAAGAAATGTGTGCTATTATCAGGTGTTTAATTACTAAATATGATTGTAACGTTGATTGAATGCAGTGTGTTACGTGCCAAAAATCGTTTCATAAATTTTGTGAAATTATTGGTGATTCAGAAAAGAGTGTTTTGTGTGACATAGAGATGTACGAGTGTTTAGCGTGTCAGGGTGAAGATATAGAATGTCTTGACCTTTAAATTTTTTAAAAAAAGTTCTTTTATACGCGCACAACGCAAAGTTTTAGACATTGAATATATTAAACTGCAGATGGAGTGTGAAGACCTAAAAAAATATCCAAAAGTAGCATGGGGACTCATGAGAGGTCTCTTAATAAGGACCTTGAAGAAATGAAGGTTGAGCGACAAGCGTACCATGGTAATGTGTTTGTAGGTAATCATTGCAAAATAGTCTTAAGAAACCATTAAAAACTTTGTAGTGTTATTGATGTTAGTGTTTTTAATAAGTTGCAACATATTTATTTTAAACGAAAATTTCATTCTGATGCCGAAATTACTGAGCTTTATCAATATATAAATTTATTTGCTATCGAGTTTCATGCTTGCTTTTCAAAAGAAAGTATCACGCGAAAAATGCATGAACTCATTTTTAATGTGCCACTATTTTTAAAATTGCATAAAACTATTGGGTTGCTGAGTGAAGAGGAGGGAGAGTGTTTGCATAATAGTGTAAATAAGGATTTAAGGCATTTGCATTCAGTAAGAAATCAGGAACAGAAGCTGCGTCTTGATTTAAAACGCTTTGAATTGCACAGCAAAGCTGATAGGAAGCTTCAAGCCTCTAAGGTGAGAAAGTGTGTTGTATGTTCTGAGCGTAGCGAAAATTTTTTTTACAGAAAAGGCCTTTGTCTTGTTTGTGGTCATCAAATTTAGTTTAAATATTATTAAAAAAATTGAAAAAAATAAAATAAAAAAAGAGGTCCTTGATTTACAAATTAAAGAACTTTATTCTGTTCTAGTAATTTTTGTTTAAATTATTTGTTATATGTAATATTGCTTTTATATATTGTAGGGCAATTCTATTCTTATCTTCAGAAGTTAATTTTACCTCAGGAAAACCTCTGCTTTTATTTAAGAATAAAAACAATTTCAAATCGCTATTTGTATATTAAAACACGCAAAAAAAAATTAAAGTTGGCGTCTTTATTTATTAACATTCTCACATTAGAACTGTGTACACATAATAAAAATTTTTTTAAAAGCTTAAGCTTTAAATTTTTAGGCTATATATTCTAAAAATAAATCTGTTTTTATTTATTGGAATCAATTTTCACAAATTAGTCGTTTAACAGTTTATCCAAAATTACGACATTTTGCGAAAACTCGATTTGCTTTACTAGCATAAAATAACGCCTGATATAGTTAACCTTAAACATTTAAGTAATTTTATTTTTATAATAGCCCAACAATGTGTACATTCAATAATAAATATAGAAAATATATTTTTTCTGAGTTTTTAATAAAAAGTAACATCAAATTACTAATATTTAGCCAAGTTCAACATTTGCCGTGTTTATTCTAAAATTAAAGAAGTTTTTTAATATATCTGTGGAACGTCATCAAATAAAACATTTTATTGGTGTTTTTATTATTTTTACAGAAAAAAATTATCTCCAATGTTTTAAAAGTTGTAAAAGTTTTAGTAACATCCCTTACGTAAATATTTTTAAAAAATAACAAGAAGCTCGCTTGAAACAGCCGTGACGAATTTCAAGGACGAATGCCAAGGACTTCGCAAAAAATTTTAAGACTTAGGTCATTCATTAGCCTTACGTTAATGCCAATTCTTAACAAAACTGTAAGTAGCAAATGCTGTGAAAAAAACAACTACATTTTAGAAAAATAGGCCAAGGCCTCAATTTTCAGCCTTAAGGCCAGGCCAAGGTCAAAGCCAAGGGCTATCAACTCTGCCTTCAGCACAGGACTGTCCGATCAGCTAAAATTTCAAAAACTTTATATATTAATTTTAGAAGCAAAATTAAGGAGATGAAAAACATAATAATTTTTTATTGGGCAATACTACGTCAGATTAGACAATTTTATTGGGCAATATACGTCAGATTTTGGGATGAAGTTCTGTTGAATTTATGTTGTAAATTTAAATTGTATAATAATTGTATCATAAATGTTTTAATTTTCATCATTAATTTTATTATATTATAGATATATTAAAATGTAATTTAAACTCTTTCTTTATTTGCAAGAAATAATCGTTTTCTGCTGTCTATTGCTCGTGTTTTAAGAAAATTGTACCCCTTTGGTTATCTAAAAACTACCAAGCAAACAATAATGTTAAAAATAGCATGACTAATTACTCAGTTGAGTACAAATATCCACAGGGGCATTATTGTGCTCACGAGTAAATTAAATAAAATCTTGACTACGACGAAATCAACTCATACTCAGACTGTTGTAGATTGTTGCTTATATTATTATAATTAAATTAATGCTGTTAAATACTCAATATTAATTAACAATATTTCCGGTGTTATACGAAGTAACTCATAACGACCTGATTATAAGTTCGGTTATAATGTTATCCGTATACAATTTCATATTCTATGTCTTTTAGTCTGGTTTTGTTTGAATTGAAAATAACAGATTTTTTAGGTTGTTTAAAATTCATCAACAATTATTCAATCTAAACAAACCTTTTCATGTCTTAAAATATATTTAACTTTTTTTCAAAGCACATTTATATAACATTTCTTCAAATACACGAAATGTCATTGGAAATAATGCTTGTTAACGAAGAATATCAGAGGAACGAAACATTTATTCAAAACAACGATACCAAAGAATTTATTAAACATTTTCTTTAAAGAGAATCAGAGTACAATTACCCAGTAAACTTGCCATGCATGGGATTCCTTGGTTGATGACCGGCACCACCGCGCCAGTGATGCCGGTCATCAACTAATGGTTGGCCATGCTTGTTTTACGATCGACCAACTTTGCCAATCTTGCCGATCTTGCGCCAGGCTTAAACCATGTTAGTGATTAAATAAAGGTCTTGCGTTTGCGCATGTGCTATTTTATAAAGTTTGTAATCTTACTTTTTACCTTTATATTTGACTTTATATTGATTTAAATTTATTACAAATTTATTTGAGTTCATAAACGAATAATAAGAAACCGTGTAATTCAGAACAGGTTATAATATAATATAACAACAAATAATAGTTTAATATAATACAAAATATTTCAACCTGGCATGGTTTATAATAGTAGTATAAATTTATAATATTATTATATATTTTTTAATAACTTTTATAGCTTGTACTATATTAATAATATAAGTTATATAAAAATTGCTTTTAAAAAATTGCTTCATATTATTTAGATTTTGTTTTATTCTTTCTTCATAAGCTTTAAAAGGAAAAGCGAATGTTCAACCTAGACAAAAAGAAGGAAAGTTGTAGCTGAATGAAGAAAGAAATATGCGAGCAGTTGAATCCAAAGACTACTATGATGGAACAATTTAAAGAAACAAACGAAAGTGAATTATGTTTAAATAACTTTCAGAATATTTCTTCCAGTTTGCCAGATGCTAGTTCTTGTAGCAACAGTTTCCACACAAGTGTACTTGATGAGAATAATACCGCCAGTTTTGTTCATAGTTCAGAAGTAGAACATTCTTTTGATAAAATCATAACTAAATCAAATTCAAATTTGCAATCTGATGATGAAAGCAGCTCTTGTGGTTCCTACCTGGATGACGAAGAAATTTTTTTAAAAAATGAGTCAACTATGCCTGATATTACTTCGAATTTCCGTAAGTGGCATACTCAATTTAATATAGCTGATACAGCGACTTCTAATTTATTAAGTCGACTTAAATTATTCCATCCTGATTTACCCTTAAGCATTAATGGTCTTCTTGGTAAAAAAGTTCCTTATTTTATAAACAATATTGGAAATGATAATTTGTATTACCATATCACATTAAAGATCATATGGCTGAATTATTTAAAGCTGAAATGACCAATAATTTTCTATTGTTACAGCTACGTTTTGATGGACTTCAATTATTTAAAACAAGTTCTGATGAATTTTGGCCAATTTTAGGATTTTTTCATGAGGTTGAAACATCGTCTTTTTTTATTGAGCTTGCCTATTGTAAAAATGCAAAACCTAATGTGAATAATTTTTTAGATAAGCTTGTTAAAGAGTGTAAATTTTTTGAAGAACATCTAATAATTGAGAGAAAAATTGTAATTAAAATATATGCAGTTGTATGTGATACGCCAGCTAAAGCATTTATCAAGTGCACCAAAGGCCACAGTGGTTATTATTAATGTTTTATGTGTAATATTTATATTTTATTTTTATGTATTTATATTTCAAAGCTATATTTAAAATATATATTTATTGCAACTAACCTATTTTAATGCTTTTTGTTCAGTATTTTTTTTGTTGCTATATATATTTAGATGATTAAAAAATGCTGCATGCTAAAGCTACGTAATCATTAGATACTTTAGAGAAGAAGCCATAAGAGATATATCCTATTTATAAAAGTTTAATAACTTAAAAAAGTTTAATAAAATTTTTTCTGATTCTTGTTAATTCATAGTTAATGAATACCTATTGTGCTAAATAACTTTTATGTATCTTCAAATATATAGACTTTATACGCATCGACTATATTAATTTTTAAAGAGTTTAGATGTTTATCATCGTATTTATTTCGTATTCTTAAGTTACATCCAAACTTAGAAGCAATCGTAAAGTTATATATTTTCAAAATGATTGTAAAAAACCTTTCATAAGGCTATTATATATTTTAATTTTTAAGATGTCATTTGATAACTATGTTTTATAATTTGCATTTTTTAGCGGCACCACCGTCTATTAGCAATGGTAATGGTATATCTTTTTAAAATGACTGTAAATGATCAATATTATAAAAACATAGTTATTATTTCCAAACATTTTTTTTTTTTTCAACATTATGTTTATTAATGTTAGATTAGTAAAATAAATATAACAGCAAATATAACGCTTCAACCGTTAGTTTATTTTTTCTCGATATAACGTTAATATAACGGCACATTTGCCGTTATATTTAGCGTTATATTTGCTCAACTTGAGTTGATGCTTAACGCCAGATCTGGCGTTATATACTTTTTTTATTTTGGCGTTAGTTTTTTTACAATTTGTCTTTTAATACGAACGGCCAAATTGTTTTATTTTAGATCTATCAGAAGCAGTTTGAAATGCGAAAAAGATTGCAGTAAAGTGTGAACTAGAGGATTATTAATAGTTAGCACTATAAGGTCGAATAAATAACGGTTGAAGAAATGATGGCCAAGCTTTTACTCATCTTAAACCTTTATATGAATATGAATTGTATTTTAGTTAAATTTTATTGAAATGTAAAAAATTTATCAATATATAACGTATTGCAAAAACGGTGGACATAATTTTCTAGATTCCATTTTATAATATTATTTTGAAATATCTGATTAATTATATATTTTCGCGTATACCTTTTTTGAGTTAGATAAACATTAACTAATTTTCCACCGGCAATTTATTACGTCTTTGAGCAAAGGAAGAACGAGGAATCCCTCTTAATTTAAACTCTCTTATGTTCTAAGTATTAGTTATAAATAAAATTAACAAAATAATAATAATAAAGCAAAATTTACATAGATATGAGCAATAGCTATGCAACTTATAAACGCCGGTTAAAAGTAATTAAAAATAAATAAAACAAATAAAAAATGAATCAAAGTTAACATAAAAATGAGCACTGGCGAAGCAACGACTAGACGCTGGTCAAAAAACGGCTGCCATGCATGGACCAAACGGTGAACAACACTTGGATTGCACCATGCTTGTCGGCCGATGTTAGGTCAGTCATGGCACCGATAGTGGGCCATGAATGGAGCAAGCATGGCGAGTTTTCTAGGTAAACTGTTTTAATTTTAAGCTGCATTTATAATTTACTTATAAGTATTAGGACATTGAAGCGTTACTTACAAGTAATCGGTTTGATTTTAACCTTTTCCCTCCGCTCAATTTTAAGGTTTGACCACTCAGAGTGCAGGTTTTTTAGCTAAAGTTGTAGGTATAATAAAAATAAAATTTTGTTACATTATCGTAAACCTTTACCTTGAAGTAAAGTTTTTCTAACAGGAAAATGAGTATATTTACAAAGCTTTTATAGAATAATACCATACCTATCATAAAATTTATACAGTGTTGGTCTAAAAAGCTTTTTTTATCTTAGATATATTTAACAGCACTTTTTTCAATAAAGACAATTTTGGAAAAAAAACAAACAGACGGAAACATATATCTTAAACTTTTAAAACGGAAACATATAAGTTGAACTTTTTAACTTTTTAGAGGCATTTATAACTTGAATTAAGAAAACATATTATAATAGCACTTTTATTACTTATATATTTTGAAAAATTTGTAACACTAGTTTTGGCAAAACTATTAGGAAATGTATTTAAGAAACCAAAAGAGTACCTTGTTGCTTTTAAAATATATTGACACTAAGAACATAAAAATACATTCCTACGGAGTACTTGTGTTTTATCTTAATTAAATATAGCTTTATTACATGTTCTTTATTACTTTTGACACATATTTATGCATATATAATGTCTCTAAAACAAGGTAGATAAGAAATATAAAAAACAATTTAGATATCAAGTCATAAGCTTAAATTAGCTTTCTAAAATTAGAAAAATAGAACAAAAATATATATACATTTATAAAAAACCAGTTGTTTAACATTAAAATCATTATTCTTACTATTTTTGAGTTCATCAATAATGTTTTTAACATAGGATTGTGTCAATCGGCGACCTCAGGAAGTCAAAATGTACCTGGTTTTCAAAGTAAAATCCATTTACATGTGAGTTTAAAGTTTTTATAGACGGAAATAAAAACGCATTATCATTCGGAACACCTGCTAGTTCACGATATGCATTGTTAGTAATTTTGTGTTTTGTTGGAAATTTATCATTTGGTATGAACACAGTAACAATAGTATTTCCTTTACGGGGCATGAACACCTCTTTGCAATTAGTAAACAGTTGCTCAATTTCGGTAATAATTTTTTCGGATGTATTTAAATCAAACCATTTTTCTTTAGATGTTTTATTTCATTTATTTAATGTCATTCTGGGTACTTCCCCCCCTCTCCTTTCATTAAATATTCTCAATATTTAATTTAACTTCTGCAAGTTTGTTTGGTTTTGCTTACAATGAAAAAAAAAACATTGTCCAATATATAATATTGCTTCATTGTTGAGGCATATGTTTCCGATTTTGTCACTTCTAAATTTGTTCATAGTATGGCTTAAATAAAGCAGATCATCTTCGAAATAAGTTAGTGTTTTAAAAATTTCAAGTATTTTTACTTTTAAAACAATATTTTGTATTTCATATTTTATATTTCAATATTTTTCAAAAAAAACTGTTTTTTTTTTTACATTTTGACTAGTGGCTGGAAAAGTTTTTTCTTCTTATGGTAACGAAACAGTATGAACAAATAACAAATCCATTGAATTCTTTTTGAATTTCTTTGTGGTTTTTTGATATTCTTTCAACTTGTTAAGCTAGCAAGTCTTTTTTGCTTCCTCTCTATTTGTTTCTATAATACCTACTCTACGAATCATTTTAATGTCTACTTTATCTTTGTTTTGTTATGTTTGTCGTTGACATGTCTTTCTAAGTAACAATAACATTTTTTCCCTAAATTTACATCGTCTTTTTATGACTCTTCTTTTTTTACCTTTAAATAATATAATTAATAATATATAACTTGATAGATGCCCATATTGAGATGCAAGATTAAAAAAGATATAAAAGAAATAAATATAAACTAATTTGAAATTTTATATCAATAACATTAATAACAACTATATTTTGCAAATAATATTTTTACGTTTTTTTAAAATATGAAACAAAACACAATATCATCAAATATTTTATAAACATTTAGAAATATTCCAAAATGTAGCAATAATTTATCGACGAACCGTAATGTTTAATTATTTACATCAATTGTTATGATTATTATTATCAGTAATTGTTTTAGAGAGTTTTTTCAACAGAAAAAAGTAGAAGCAGAAAAACTTTAAAAGCGCGTGTCAGTATTTTAATAGGTACTTTAAATAGATTTATTAAAAGATGTTCAAAAACGGCATATGTTGGAAGAAACAGCATTATAAGACTAACCTGTACAAACACTGAAACAACGGTGGTAAAGCGGTAATGATGAAATAATTCCAAATAATTTACTGCGATGAAGTGATATTTTATTTTAAAACCATCTCAAGTATGATACTTCCATTGTGACCGCCCTAATTCTGATTTAGCCGTATTTATAGTGTTTTAAAAGATGGTAGAAAATTATAACATTAGGGGCTATTCAAATCATGTATGACACTTTTTTTAGACTTTTTGGACTCCCTCCTACCCTATATGACATTTGGTGACATTTTTAAAGCCCCCTCCCCCCTCTCTACTATATGTGAGGTAAAATTATTTTTAACAAAGTGACTATTCTTCTAACAAGACAGACAAATTACCTCAGAATATCATGCAGTTGATGTATACCTTAATCTATATACACTGTGCGTAGAGTGCATATTTATAGATTTCAATTATCATACATCAACTCTATGATACATCACCGTTACAGTGATGTATTATACAGTTAAAACATGATAATCAATATACACTTAGTGGGCGTATTCCTATTGAAGTTAAGTTAGTAGATGAATCTTTATTCCTCTGTGCCTATCCCTATTAAATTCAGTTGATGCTTTTGCAGTCCATACAGGGCATACACAGGACACATGCATGAGCACAAGACGTATCTACAGTCTGCGCAGATTGAATGTACAATCCGCAAAATGTATTTATGTACGCTCCACGATTGTAGAAACATCAAGTTTATGCATGCATGTACACTTAATAAATGTGCACTCAACTTATGTAAATCGCTTTATTTATATTATTTTGATATACACTACGGTGTATCTAAGGTGGAGCAGAATGGATATAAATGATCAAGATCAGAAGGCATATACATGATACAAGTGCATATACATGAAAATACGGATAGGTCAAGTGGAGTTCCATACATACATACATACATACATGAACTCACCTAAAACACCTTATAAAAAATAACTAAAAAGTTATTCTGTACTTTGAAGTAGATAATTTTGCATAGGTAGTCTATAACTTAAAAACTAAATAATTTAATAATTAACTTAAATAAATTACGCGCAAAAAAACACCCAAAAAAATAAGTGAAAGTTGTTCATTACATTGACGTAGATAGTTTTGTAGTTGTAGTCTGTAACTTCAATAACTTGTGTAAATAAGTTAAATAAATTACGCGCATCATAATAATAAAAAGTGGCTTTAATTGTCTGGTCAGACAATTATCCTTAGACGTCAGTCGTAATTCTGGTCGGACGAATACCATCAGCCTATTTTTAAACAAAATACATTTCCGATTATGCAATTTTTGCTAAAAGTGCACTGGTTCCGCTTGATTAAAAATTATAAAAAATTTTTTGTCATCCCAAAATTGAACCAACTATCCCTCCCCAGGTAACACTTAGTAACACTTCTGATACCTCTCTCGCTCCTTGAGGACTGTCACATCATAAAGATGTAAATTTACAGTACCATCGATAACACATCTTTTAAGATCTTTTAATTGCACCAAGCACTGAGATTAAGGATTAATAATATTATAATATTTAATGATGATGATATATGTTTTAGAAATTTTTATTGTGTTGATTTATCAAAATTGTTGTCATTACAATTTGAGATTAATAACAGTCAAGTAACAGTTGCTTATAAGTAAACATTTTTGTTTTGCTTACAACCATTATCTATATAGACTGATCAAAGTCACATATAACATTGTGTTTGCTATACTTAAATATCAAAGTAAAATATCAAACTGACCTTCCTTTTCTTGGTTTGATGAATTTAACTCTCCTTAAAGACCAAACACACAGGGCGGGGCTAGGTGTAGTATATGGCCATAAGCCCAGCCCTGCCTGTTTGGTCTTTTCAAGACGATGAGGCAAACAACCTTATTAAATTATTCTGTTCAGAAAAAGACAGAAAAAGAGTTATCTACAATGAATACATGCTCCACGTTAACGAAACCATCAAAAAGGCAAAGGAGTGGGAGCGAAAGCGAAAAGCCGGAGAACGCGGAGAAACCAATGAAGAATCAGACTAAGGTAAACTATATTGTTTCTTGTACTAATTTTACTAATATAGTTTTTAATATTGACGATGGTCATATTAATATTGACGAATTAAACCGACAAATTTTTATAAATTTACTGAATTATTTATAGAATATAAGATTACATCACATGCAATGTTATTATATTGTTTAAATGCAGATAAACGATTACGACTTGCACATGGTAAATTACCGCCTAATAACACACAAATATAATACAAAAACTTTAAACACGATGTATGTCTTTATTCGACGTTATAGGTTTCCATAAGATAATGAGTAGATATATTATTGACGAAAGTATATTAATTACAAGACTTAGTGGTTTAGTAATTAGTTTTTTTAAATCTATTTCCTTAAATAACAGGTACGATCAAATCTATTTCTTCGACACAGTTTTAACGTTTAAACAATGACTGATCACAAGAAAAAAACACTCTTTTTTATAGGATCATCGAATGCTGGTAAAAGCTTTATGAGTAAATTTTTAACGTCTGTATACCGCAGTTACGAAATTGGCGGTATATTAGGTCCTAATAATGACGAATTAGAGACGTTTTGGTTAAGCCAATGTTTACAATTTAAACAATTATTTGAAGTCAACCCATCATTGTTAGGTAACGTTAATTATAAGGACAATACGGTTGTACCGAGGACACCTATAATAATAACTGCAAACGGACATTCTATTAGCGATGTTTGGTTACACGTTTCTAGTGAAAAAGACGCTATTAAAAATAGATTTTATCTTTTTAGTCTACACCAGAATTTAACAACTCACATACCAGAGCAACATATTCCACTGATAATGGACAAAAGTTGTCTGAAATTGAGTCGGATGTATCAAATTTATCTCAAACAAAAAGAATGAAAAAGTGTACAAGAAGAGGAAACATTAGAAGGTTACACGGACGAGGAAGCTACGGCAATTTACCTTTGAAAAATAATAATATTTGATAATTGTACATTTTATTTTCATTAAAAGAAAATTTTATTAACAACTTGTTATTTATCACATATTGTTACATTAATGTCGGTTTATTTTGAATGTCCTTGTATAACGGCGACGACGACGGAACTTAGTAAATAGGTATATCCTTCAATTTACTTGTTATAATAGGAAATGCAGCAGTAACATAAAAACTCCAACTAGCAAAGTGTTGTGCGAAATCTTTTTTCCTTGTAATACTGAAGTAAAATAATATAATGCCTTAAAAGAATCTTTGTTTAAATCAAGGGTTAAAAATAAATTACTACCTTGTACAGCTAATTGTGCATTTCTATATATATTTTCAGGATAGCCTTTGAAACTAAAACTTCAATTTCATGTTTAATAATAACATTAAAGGTTACATTATTAGGTATATTATTTCCAACTCCTCCTTTTAATTGATTAGGATAAAACAATATCGGTTTCATTAAATGATTTTCAAAATAACGTTAATGATAATCTTTAAATATCGGTGTTGCGTCAGCGTCCTGAAATCCTTCAGGTTTAGGGTTAATAAACCCAGTAGTTCTATTTTAATCAGCTGCAACAAGAGAATTATCCCTATTAGTATTTGCTATAGTTTGTATACCTTCTATTTGTTTATATAAATACATAAGTTCTATATCAGCAAAGTGAACTTCGCTAGCATGTTGACCCGTTGACTCAACATCTATAACCATTTTTTTTTTTACAATAAGACGACGTTGATCATAATTTGTAAAACATATTTTAGGTGTATAAATTAAGCCTGAATAATAATCAAATAGTATTACATGCAGAAGATCAGCCATTGGTGGCTGCCTCCAAAATTTCTTCTTAAGGCAGCCACCATTTGCTTCTGCCACTCTATTGGTGTGGGCCTCCAAAACATTTTGCCTCGAAAAAAGAACTCCAGCTGCAGCCACCAATAGAAAAGCGAAAGCCACTGGAGGCGGAAGAAAGAACATTTTGCCGCTAAAAGTTGATCGAAAGGCAGCAGCCCTCTGCTGCAGAAGAAAAGTGGAGGCAAGAAAATTTACGTCGTTTATCAACACTGGGTGGTTCAATTAAATACGCTCTACCAGTAACAAAAAGTAACCTTGGCCTTAGATGGTTTCCATTTACTAACATCCCTAAATGCTTCACATATTGTTTCATACGGATGAATATCCATACTTTCCTATGGAATATAATAAGGATCTTCATTTAAATTATTGTATTGTAATTGATAAATTGTTTTCAATGTACGCGTTTGTTTAAAACAATAATCATAATATTCAGGAGCATGAAAATCATAATATGCAGCAGCATGAACATTATGATTTTCAGCTCTTATAGGTGTTCCACTATTATTTTCGGTAAGCAAGGAATTAACTTGACTAAGTGTAGATGCTGTTTCTTGAGATGGAAATTTGACTAAGTGTAGATGTTTCTTTGAGGGGAAGAAAATAGTATCGGTGACATCGGCTCTCCTGCTGGTCTTTTAGAACCTGTTGGATAATGCATTTCCTGATTTGGTCCTAATAAATTTTTAATACCTTGTCTTCGTTGCATTAAATTTAGATAAGCTTATTGCATCTGTCGTACGATTGCCAAAAATTCCTGTTGTGTAGCCATAAGCAATAATTATTACATCCACATAAATCTAACATATCACACGCAAATAAATTATGATTAATACACTCCTGATATAACGAATCACAAGCTGTTTTCCAACACCAACTAACAAGAGTAGATGCTCTCAGTAATAATAAAATTATCATTTTGAAAATTAAATTAAGAAATTGATTTATATACCAACGTGTTATTTTACAGAATACAATGTTTTGTGGAAACTCACATCATTCTTCCAGATACCAAACCCAGAGACCAGTTTTATTATACAGCCGCTGGTCTTTCTCTTAAAAGACCAAACAGGCAAGGTGGGCTTATGGCCATATATTGCTAGCCCCACCCTGCCTGTGTGGTCTTTTAGGAGAAAGAACAGAGGCTGTATAATAATACTGGTCTCTGGGTTTGGTCTCTGGAAGAATGGTGTGAGATGAACAAGTTCAAACTAATGGATCTTAAGTTAGAAGCACTTTGTACATCTTTATTCTAGATTAAAAAAATATTTGGTTTCTAACAAAACTTTAATATTTTTTTTATTATTTTTGATATTTTGTAAACATTTTTTAACATTCCTTTAAGGTTGAAAATAACTGGATAAAAATCGTATTTGCAAATATTATTTCATATAAATATATAATGTTTAAATGTTTATAAGCAAAAAAACCTACATTTATATGACATGATTATTTTTAAACCTTTTATATATTTTAAATTTTTTGCACATTCAGGTTGATCTAAAGCAGTATATATTGGAATATAAATTGATGTTTTTCATTTTTTAAATATTAACTGTAATCATATCTTGTTGTTTGTTAAGATTGTTCTTGATCTTGATGTTTAGTAAACTATTTCAATACTTAAAATACAAATAAGATTAATTTAAAATTATTTAATTTAAAGTAACGAATTGCACTTATAATAATTGATCTTTACGAAAATGGTTTGCCTGTTTTCTCAGGAAACATATAACACTTTTTTCAAGCATCTTTACACCTTCTTCCATATACAGATCGTAATCTTAAAAATATAATAATATTAAATTAATAATATTAAAATTAACAATTTGTGGTCAAAATTAATTTAGTTAAAGTACAAATTATAAATCATTATATATATATATTATATGTAAATATCATGTTTAACCCCTTAACTGTATCTGACGGTTATATCCGTCTTTGCAAGGTATAGCTTTCTTTGTGTCTATCGGATAATAGCTAAAAAAACTTTTTATTTTTTACTAAAACTCTTACAATTTTTGGCACACTATACAAAAAAAAAATTAACAACATAATAATTTTGAACAAATATATTTTTGTAATAGAGAATGTAACTTTTAAATCTGACTAATTTAGACCTTCAAATTTTAGTCAATTAATTCGAAGTTGATAACAAACTAGTATTTTTAAACAGCCCTTATTACTAAAGCAACATCAGCACAATGGTTAGAGTTTAGGCGTCAAAACTGAATGTCTGAGGTTGATGTCATTGATGTATAATCAATATTATCAGGGAAGGCGGCGTTATTAGGGAAGGCGTTATTAGGGAAGGTGGCGTGAGCTTCCTGCACTAATCTAACTTATATAACAGTTTGTAAAAGTGAAAAAAAAAATAGAGAATTAAGCAAATAAAATTGAATGTAAAAATAGGCAAATTAAAACATTGACGAAAATATAGTTATTATTACTATGAAGAAAAATATAGAAGGTGTTGTTAAAGATAACAAGTTATTGACGTAAATATATCATTTACCTGTCCCTTTACTGTAATTAAAATAAAATATTGTAATCAGAAATAGCAGTCGCAAAAATGGTTCCAGTTGGCAATGCCTAAACTTGATTAAGCTCAACAACATAATAAAAAACATATTGTTGTTTTTATAAGCATATGAAATTTTCGAAACAGGCAAAGTATGCTAAAACGTTGGTACAGTATAATTACGATATAAAGCATCTTAAACATTATTTTATTTAAAATTTGTTTAGTCAGTTCTCGATCACAAGATCATATGACCTTCTGCGAGTATCTGCATTCTTATTGCAAAGTCAACAAAGTTTGTAACTCTAATTTTATGTATTTTATTCATTCTTTTATTGTAAAAGTTATTTGAATAAACAAAATATAATGAAAAATTAAAAATTAAAATTTAAATGTCTCTCAATTTTCCTAAATATTTTTATATACAGAAACTATTTTATAAAACACAGTAAATCTAGTTATTGTGAATAGTAAAAATAAGAAAAAAATTTTTTCCTTTACTTAAATACTGAAAACAGAAATATTAATAACTTGTTTGATTAAGTGTAAAATTATCAGATTTAGATGTACTATGAACAAACATAAGATTGGCATTTTTGTGTTAACATTACGTTTATTGCCATAGCTTGATTAATATTTGCTTCATTTATGTGGGGATGGGGGGGGGGGGGGATTATTTATCATAAGCAAACACTAAAAATAAAACATCAATACTATTAAACCTTATAATTAAAATTATTTTATTAAAAGTTTTTCATATAAAATAACAAAATAAGAAAAGGCATCAAACCTATAGAATGGAGATTTATTATCACAGTTGCAGTAAGTTTGCAGCATACATACTAAAACGAAATATATAAAAATATATGCTACATACTAACACAAAAATCAGGTTAACAGCGTTACTGGCACTTCTTAATAACTTTTAATAAAAGCGTTTTAAAAACGAAATTATCGAGAAAAATGACTTTGAAAATTTAACACTAAGGCAAATCAAACACTTCTTAAAAAATTATTATATAAAAGAATAATAGCGTTAATAGCGTACATCATGATTTAGACCTTACTTTTAATATTAAAACCCATTAAGGACGTATATGGAAACATGTTTTTATGATTGAACAACTCCAACATAGAGTAGTTTGTGTTTATAGTTTAAAAGATATATCATGTAAAAACTCACTGATAAAACTTTCTCTCCACATAAAAAAAGAATGTTAGAATGTTTTAGATTTTATACATGTTTAGGTTTGTAAAAAGATCAGGATTTTGATTTTTCTGCAACAAAGTCATTTGATAAAAAAAGGTAATTTTAACTTGACTAAACATTAAAACATTTATGGTATAATGATTAACTAGTTCACAATTTTATGCACAATTATTGATACAAATGAAAAAATCAGTTGATATAAAGGAACCTATTGTTAGTGAAAATAAATGTGGTGTTTTTAATATTGAAAATGTTTTAAAATTGAAAAGTAAGTAAACTGTCGTAAGTAACTGAAAGTAGTAATTGTAGTAAGTAATTGTAGTATGTAATTGAAGTAAATAAATATATTAAATATCCATGCTATACATCTAACTGTTAGGTGTTTAATATTGCAAATTTACTTTAGAAAATGATGTCGAAGATAATAAAAGAGTAAATGTGTAAATCAAAAAATAATAGCAGATAACAAAAAACTTTGATTATATATTGTGTTAATACAATTATTTTTATGTTAAGAAATTGATAATGTTCTCAAAATAAAAGGTTAGTCAATTTCATGTGTTAGTTGAATATTCATGTTATAAACAAAATTTTTATGTGGTTTATATTGCAAATTCACTTTAGAAAAACAGTGTGTAACAGGTAACTGTAAAGGTAGGTAAAATTTCTAATTCTATTTAAATATTGTCGTTATGTGAACAGTATGATTTTTATAGCTAATTTAATTAGGCCTTTGTGCAGGGTATTATTAACATTTAATGGTGAGAACGCTATTAATGGTGAGAACGCCATTAAAGGTGGAATGCCATAAATGGTGAAAACGCCATTAGCAAATTTGCATGCTGACAAACGAAATAATCTAAAGTTTCTAGTTCTTATTCAAAACATAATTGTAGGTAATCAAAGAAGTTAATTGTATATTGTGTTAAAACAATTATTTTACATACAGAATACAATAAATCACATTATAATAATTACTCTTTTTTAAATAGAAAATCAATCAGAAATGTTGATTGACATTATAAAATATTCCAGAAGAAATCGGTGAAAGTAAAAATATAAACAAATATTATATATATATATATATATATATATATATATATATATATATATATATATATATATATATATATATATATATATATATATTTATATATATAGTATATAAATACATATATATTTTTATATATGTATATATGTATGTATTATATATATATATATATATATATATATATATATATATATATATATATATATATATATATATATATATATATATTTACACATTGTTTATATTATATTCAGAACAAATGGACAAAAACACAATTTTCGCACTTTGTGTAGTTTTTTTTTATTGTATTATATTTCCTAACATGGTGCAAACTGCGTGACGCATGTATATATTTAGAATAGAAAGATAAGGAAAACCAAAACGTTTAACCCTATATTGCATAGCGTGTCTTTAAATTAACATACCACATATTGGATTTTTACAAAGTTTAACTAAAGGTAGTAACTTAAAGTATCTTTTGAGTAGTTTAGAGTTATGATACAGAATATTTTAAGTGTGACCACTTTGCAATAAAACTATATATTACCTTAGTGAAAACATTTGAAGTTGCTAATTTAGAGATGACGGCCTCACTTCATATTGTTAAACTTTGAAGAATTTATTTTGATATTTCTGAGCAAATTTATATCAATTAAAAAATACTTATTAATTTTTTAAAGTTACAACTATGTTTTAGAAGCATTTAGATTTAATTTATATTTATTATAAAGGTATAAACCTGAAAAATGTGTTTGTTGCTTTAAAGCAACACCATGCAACTAGATATATGAAAACCTAAAAACAACATATTTATGAATTGTTTATTTTTAAATGTTTTGTCAAGGTTTTGTAAAAAGTTTTAATTGTGTTACAGGATGAGTGTTAAATGCTTTTATGGAAGCTTATCTAAGTCAAAACTTAATCATCCTCCTGTATAATTTCCATTCCAAAATCCAGAAATGTCAGATGATAGTGATTTGTTTACAGATTTTGATGAAGAATAAAAATGCAATAAAAACTTAAACTTTAAGCAGAATATTAAGTACAAATTTAATTTAAGCATTGATTTAATTATCTTAAACTTTTTAAAACACTGTTTAAGTATTTTTATCTTTCAATGGAGTCTACTAGAAAGATAAAAATATATATATGAACTTCTCCAAAAGATTGTTGATGAGTCTAATAAATATGCATCACAAATAAATATAGAGAATATGTTACGTTTGGAAAAAGATGAACTTGAGCAATTTATTGGCATTTTGTATTTGATGAGTATTGTGAAGCTCCCGTCAACACGCATGTATTGGAGCAATGAGTTGTATTTTGAAAAAGTTGCTGCAGTGATGACATTAAACCGATTTGAAAAAATAAAGTTATTTTTATATTGTAATGATGACAGACAGCGTCCAGAAAACTGTACTGACAAGCTTTACAAGATACGTCCCATCATTAATATGCTGAAAGAATCTTTTATTAGTCTGAAACATGACGAAATCCTGTGTATTGATGAACAGGTTGTTCCTTTCAAAGAAAGATCTTCGTTAAAACAGTATAACCCTCATAAGCCAAAAAAGTGGGGTTTCAAGTTTTATATCTTAGCTAGTGTTGATGGACTAGTTAATAATTTTGAAATACATTCCGGTTCAATTGATGTTTGTGTAGGACAGCCTGATTTAAAAGCATCTGGAAATATTGTGATGCATCTGTTAGTCAATGTACCAAGGCATAAATGGCACAAGTTGTTTTTTGACAATTGGTACACTGGGTTCGACCTGGTGAAAACACTTTACCACCAAGGCATAGCATGCACTGGAACAGTTCGTACAAACGGGGTTCCAAATATTAAAATGCCTACTGATGGTGAATTAAAAAAAGAAGGTAGAGGATCAACAGCCATTAGGGATACCACAGTTGATAATGTTGAACTTCGCGCTATTAAATGGTTTGATAACAGGGGTGTTGCATTGTTAACAAGTTATGAGGCAGTGAATCCAATAAACATTGTAAACCGTTGGGATAGAAAAACCAAGAGAATTGTTCAAGCCAAACGGCCATCTGTTGTTACCACATACAACACATATATGGGTGGGGTGGACCTTCTTGATGGCATGTTGAGTCTTTACAGGATCCATATTCGATCTAAAAAGTGGTATCACAAACTCATTTGGCATTTTTTTGATTTGATTGTAGTACAAGCATGGATACTCTACTGTAGAGACATGAAAAAGTCACAAGCTTTAAAGAAAGATATTTTTCAATTGCGCATATTTAAGCTGAAAGTTGCAAAATGCTTAGTTCAGTCTGACAAGGCTTTAAGCAGTAGACGAGGATAACCATCCACTTCTGTTGACCATCTTCATAGATTAAAGAGGAAGAGGGGTCCTGCTGCAAATTTACCTGAACCATCCACTAGGAAAGATAATATTGGTCATTTTCGTTTTTTTGTTGACAAAAAAGGGCGTTGTAAGTATCCAGGCTGCACTGGAATAACGAAAGTTTTTTGTGAGAAGTGTAAAGTTCATTTATGCTTTACATCTAATTCAAATTGTTTTCGAAAGTTTCATGAATAATTCCTGAAATACTTCTTGTTTTTTATTTACAGTTTTTTGAAATTGAGATAATAGTTAAGCTTGTAAACTAATTCTTGCTTTGAAATTTTTTTGAAAGATTTTCTTGTTTTAACCAAGAGCTGTAACTAAATGTTAAGTAAATTTGATTTTTAATTACAATTATTCTGTAGTTATTTGTATTTTAGAATTCTTGTTTAGACTTTGTGGTCAATTTATAATATTATCTTCTTCAGATAAACTATTCTTTGACATTGTAACTTAGTTTAAAAAAATGTCATAACTGCATATTGTTGCCTTAAAGCAACAAAGTCCAAAAAACCTAAGTAAAAAGGTAAAAAAAAAATTTTGATTATTTTTTGTTTTCACACTCCTCAAATAACATTTTAAATGGATTTTCAAATTTTTTAATCATTAGCGGAATAAATCATGCAATATAGGGTTAAATAAGAATATATTTACAAACTTAAAAAATTATTTTTTTCTGTTGATAAAGATTTTAAATGTATTGATTTCGATAGAAAATAATGTTCTAAGAATAATGCCGCAAACTAGATAAAGTAAGATATAGTAAAATATAGTTTAAAGTAAGATAAAGTAAAATATAGTTTATTTTGTAAAAACTAGAATAAAAAAACTGAGGGACGAAAACAGAAAAACGTAAATTAAAGATAAACTATACAGCACCTGTCACATATCACACATAATTTCGATAGAGAGTTTAACGGTGAAAACACTTTGCTGTATAGTTTGTCTATAAATTCAGAAAACAGATTTTTTTCAAAAAAAAGTGGTTTATAGGCTAAGTATACAGCAGTCGTCACATATTATACATTATTTCGATAGAGCTTTTAACGGCCAGTTTAACAGTGCAAACACTTTAAACGGCTGCTGTATAATTCGTCTTTTACCTCCCCATTATATTTTTTATTAAAATAACGAATATTAGTTACAAACTCAAAAATAAGTTTTTGACCCTTTTTTCCCTGATGGAAACCATCAAGGAAAGATTAGATTTTATATTTGTCATAAATATACATGACTTCGATGGCAAATTTAATTCTAAGAACATTGTCCCAAACAGAATTGGATGAAACACTATAGTTTGTCCTGATTTTTGAAAAAAACTAAAGTAAAAAAGTGAGGGACGGCAACAGAAAAATGTCAATTGAAGCAGCCGTCAAATGTAATACGTTACATGTGAATAAACCGTCACATGTGATACGTGTCAACGGTGAGTATAACAACGCAAACCATTTTGACGGCTTCCGTGTTTTTTGTCTTTTATATTCAAAAAACACTATCATAAAACAATTGTTTATCAAAAAAATTTATACAGCATCCGTCACATGTTATACATTACTTCAATAAAAAATTTCACGGTAAAAAAGTGCAAAAAATTTGTACGACTGTTGTATACTTTGTCTTTAAATTGCTTAAAACTACCAAAAAACAAGAGGACGATGCATCAGAAAAACTTGATTCAAAGACAAGCAATGCAACATCCATCAAAACCAATGCACCCTGAAACCCAATTCTATTTTGCGCAAACCGCATCC
>NC_061159.1:57068551-57116051 GCF_022113875.1 Hydra vulgaris | reverse complement strand
TACGTTCTGGAAAAGATGTTTTAAGAAACAATATCAAAAATAAAAAGAAATATGCTACTTAGATTTCATTTTAAGGACAACGAAGGACCACCTCAACGAATACCAAAGAAATGGAGACTGGAAACGGTTTGGAACCCTCCTGCATCTAACAATGCAAATTTATATCTTTTCTTTGAAAAGTTAAGAGTGAAACAGACACGGTGCTAAATAAGAGAGTGAAGATAACACATCCCAACCTAACGAAAAAAATGAAAGAAGTGAGATCACATCACTAAAAAGTAATAACAATATTATAATCAAGCAAGCCGACAAAGGTGGTAGCATCTTCATCTTAAACAGGAGAGATTATGAAAAGAAAATACGACCCGACCACAGAAATGGCACGGAACGTTGTATCGACAATTGATTACATTTTATTCAAAGGAATGATTGACAAGAAGACTGCAAATTATATACGCCCTAACAAACCTTGTCGCCCTCCCCTGTTCTATGGACTCCCTAAAACACACAAAACTGGAATTCCTACCCGACCTATTGTATCTGCTTGCGATGGTCCCACAGACCACCTCTCATACTTTTTAATAACACACCACCCAATTCACCACCTGCAGCGTATATTCAGATTATAACTAACACCATTCTGACAAACACGACGTTTCAGTTTGGCGACTGCAACTATATGCAAATGACAGGGACATCGATGGGTACACGCATGGCACCACCATACGCTAACATATACATGGGCACATTAGACGAAGCCATAAATGGACAAATTAGGCACAGCATCATGTTCTACAAAAGATTCATTGATGATACAACATTTATGAACAACCTGCACACCATCATTAATTTCACTTTTAACCACTCCGATATTTCTATTGACTTTATGGACCTAACTCTCTACAAGAACTATCTAGATAAAATACAGAGCACACTTCACCGTAAACGCACCGACGCAATGAGCCTTCTACATTTCAGTTCATACCACCCACATCATATCACATCAGGTCTTATCCATAGCCAAGCAACCAGATACAATAGGCTTATATCTGACTCTTACCACCTATTTAAGAAACTCCACACATTAGCGCACTATTTGGTTCTTAAGGGGTACCATCTTGATTTCATCAACAGGAACATCATTAAAAGCCTATTACACACACAAAAAGAACCCGATACAATCACATCTTCCCTATAGTCAAACCTTACAATGAACAAGGTATACGTATCAACAACGTGATATAACACAACTGTCTCCGTATCCACAATGACCCAGAACTCTGCACACTGTTTCCACCAGCACCCACCCTCACACACACTAACTAACTTTTCCTCAGGATAGACTTATCCGTACCAAATACACTGCCAATCACAATAAATGAACATCCACTGTTTACTCTTGTTCGTATTTAGCCGGTAGGACTTACTTTTGCCCCCACCTGCATGTTACAATTACTTTACACATAAAATATACCGCCTACATTGTTTATATTTTTTACTTTATTATATGATAAATCAATAAGCAAAATTGTTATATTAATATTTATTTGACGCTTATAGATAAACCAGAATATTACTGGAGGGCTTTTGTTAATATTTCTTAAACAAGAAACATATTTACATAACAAAAAAAAAATATTTACACAAAGATATTAGACATATGATTTACACACTTAAATGCTATTTTAGGATAAACATGTTATAGAAATATTCTTCGCCACGCCACGGAGGACGCGAACGCATCAGCGAGTCTTGATAAAGAATGATACATCGTTTACAAAGAAATGAATGGAATATGCTTCCACTTTATGAATACCTGACACTATCCATACAAATAAAATTTTGGAACATAACTACAACCGACACTAAAACATTCAAATTGATACTTTTTCTTATTAATAACGGATGGTCTCCATACTTATATTATTATTCAAATTCCTAACTTTCGGCTTTAGAATAAACCGCGCAAAATATAACAAAAGAATATAGCAACTGCTGTAGCTAGCTAGAAACATTGAGAACCATTAACATACTTGGTTCTATTTTGACATTTATCTCAATTCTATGAGATATTTAAACATGGATTCTTGTCCATGTGAATGGGAAAGCCTTGAAGATAAACAAAATTATTTACCCATATTTTAAAAAAATAAAATATCACATTAAATGCATTTTATATCTTACTAAAATACATACAACCACACAGGGACTACAACGACACTTTTTCATGCAAAACGCCCCGAAATAAGACAAAATAGATTATGTCTAGCATGCGTTCTTTACAAGACAGATCCATTTCTTTATCATTTTTACCATGCTTTAAGTGGTAGATTGGCCACTTTACCTGTCTTCCTTTATTTTAATTTTGATTTTTGTTTTCATAACCATTTAGTCGCTCTAATAGCTTACACCATGTGTTTCGGTTGTACTTTTTGTATTCGACTACCATTTTGTTAAAATTTTTGATCCTAAGAAAGTTTATTTGACGTCGATAAATCAGCTCGTTTTAGTTTTGCACTTTACAGTCTTCAATAGCGTTCTTAAGGTTATTGTGCGTGTGTGTGTGTGTGTAAACAGATACATAATAGGCATATCGTATTCAGAAAATGATAAGTCACTTTGAAGTACCATGTTCTTTGCTTTATTGTCACTATTTTGTATCTCACCACCCTTACGAGATCTCAAAGAATGTTGAAGATGTTTTTTAAAAAACTGGGAAAGGCATTGGGTTTCTTGGCTTTTACCATATCTCACCACCCTCACAAGATCTCAAAGAATGTTGGAGATGTTTTTAAAAAAACTGGGATAGAGAATGGGTTTTTTGGCTATTGTATTGCAGTCTTATAATATTGCAATATTGACTAGCATGACGCAGAGCGCAGGCGGTGAGACCTATCGCAAGGACACGCCCCTGATAATTGGCGATCTCGGGCTTTCTAAAACGTCATTGGTGATCGCAGTGCATTCCTGAGGAGGGGGATCACCATCTATCTTGTACTTAATTCTAATTGGTTATTAAGGTACCAACATTTTTTTACCTCTTAAATGATGATGTGGATCATCAGTAGGAAAGGTGCACAAAAAGTTCCAGCACTATTAAAATACTAAGTACTTGTGGTATTGCGGCAACGGGAACCAATGAGAATGTTTAAAAATATCACGTGACTAAAAAGAGCATATTAAGAGAAGTGGACGACGTCATGCGTCAAGAATAAAAGATGGCGCATGCGCTAAAAAAGCAGCCAATCCGTATGGAGATATTTAACACGTGACAAAAAGAACCAATAGAAGTAAATAAAGAGTGCGCAAGCGCTAAAATATCACGCGGAGAGAGAGGGGGTAAATTGTGATGAAAAAATAGAAACAGCGTGATCAGAACGTGACAGCGAGTAAGATCATCAGAACGTGATGATGTGGGTGAAGCAAAGAATAAAACCAGCGCGAACAGAACGTGATGCGCAACCGCTAAAAAGATCACGAGGATCAGAACATGATGGGTTAAAGACAACGTAAACAATTTAACTAGTGCATGAGTAATTCAATCTTTATTTAATCCGTACATAAAAGGTCTTTTCTAAAAAAAGTTAATCTATATAAAAAAGAGTTATTCTGCATAAAGTTTTATATAAAAGGTTGTAAAAAAATTAAAATATTCCACTAGTAAGTAAAAAAAAATCAGAACCGAGTATAAGAAAAAAAACGTTTTCTTTAAAAAAAAAAAAGAACAATCAAAAAAACCATCCATCTAAGCAACTAAAAGTCGTAAGTTTATTTTTTTGTTTTTTATATAAATAAATTATGTTTATATATACATATATAAAAAATTGTTATTTTAGGTTGTACATTGTTTGCCGTTATCGGCTATTTATTAACATTTAGAAAAACAACGATTGCAAGAATTGCAAATGCAACAACCGCAACAGCCGTAACAACCTCCAGTATATATATATATATATATATATATATATATATATATATATATAATATATATATATATATATATATATATATATATATACTGGAGGTTGTTGCGGCTGTTGCGGTTGTTGCATTTGCAATTCTTGCAATCATTGTTTTTCTAAATGTTAATAAATAGCCGATAACGGCAAACAATATATATATATATATATATATATATATATATATATATATATATATATATATATATATATTGTTATATACCTTATATATATATATATATAATATATATATATATATATATATATATATATATATATATATATATATATATAAACAATGAAAAAAAAAGTAATTACATATATATTAATGTCTTTTTTTTTATATTAGATTATTCGTCCTTCGGTGTTGCGTTTTAGCTGTTCAGAAAGACTGCAGCCAGTACTTTGTAATTTGCAAAGAGAAATACAAATTTCAAGCGGTCAACAGCAAGTTTCCGGTGCATCCGATGTTGGAGCGAATGCTTGATGTTTGTGCGAATTTTGGGATGAGAGTTGTGTGCACGCTAAACCATGTTGTCATGTAAATTGCACAACCGTTGGACAATGCGAAGGCTTTTGCCTGTGAATTTTCGATGGGATGTATGAGTTTAGAGAGTATTGTTTCAATTTATGGGTAAAAACCGGTCAAGAAACAAATAGGAGGTAATTTGAAAACAATACTCTCTAAAAAAATGCATTGTATCGAAAATGCATATGTATATATTTTATAAAATTTTTAATTTTTAAAAAAATGCATATCAAGTATAGGTTTATATTCGTAATTTTGTTTTATATTTCTTATTAAAATTAAAAAAAATATGCGAAAATATCATAAAAGACGAAAGTATAAAAAAAGATTAAAAACAACGCGGTAGAAACGTTTTTAGAAGATTACGAGGAGGGGGAGGAGGATGGGATTATATTACTTAATACGCTTATAAATCACAAAAAAAAAAAAAAAAAAACAGTATAAAGTAAATAAACAATTGGAAGCTATTCATAATTTTGCAAAATTATTGGATTTAAATAAATAATAAAATACTAGCGATAGCTAACTTGGTAGAGCAAAAAACTGTAGGTAAAAAAAAAAGAAATCTTTGGGTCGCGAGTCAAATCCTGCTCGGTAGATATTTGTTAATAAAAAAGGTAAAAAAATCAACGTTGTAGAAATTAAAAAGCAATGTATAACTGTATTAGAATGTACCGAAAAAAGAAAATATAAATTTATCGAAAATTTATTGCATAATATGGATTATATTATTTTATATTAATGTAATCAGTTTATAGAAAGAAAAACTTTATTTGTTGTTTTTTATTATCGTGTATTCGAAAAAAAAAAAATTTATTATATAGCTTTACATAGTCCCGGTTATAGAGATCAAAAACCGAGTTTAGATTATTTTATTGAATGGAAATGCAATATACGTAACAAAACCTAATTATTTTTGTTAAAACGATTAGAAAAATTTATAAATTATTATTAAGGTTATAAAAAATTTAACTTAAATCGCGTTAAAATATACGGTAAAAATAGTATTTTTTTTCTAAATATTTTACAAAAAATAATTTAAAAAAAAAAAAAAAAAAAAAAAATGTTTGAAGAGATTAGAGAAGAAACAATCTTAGAAATTAGTTTGAAACGCGAATAAACAGATATAGAAAATAATTCTCAAAGAATCGTAGAAGTAGAAAAAAAATGGAAATGAACAAACCATTACACAATTTGAAAGTAATCCACCCATAGCAGTAGTAAAACCTCAAGAAACTGTAAAAACGTTAGGATATAATCCTGACACGCACGCGTTACCTGTTTATTAATAAGAAAAAAACATGTTTTTTATAATATATTTGTTTTTTATTTAGCTAACTTACTAACACCTAATGATACACCTCCTGATATTGCTCCTGCGGCTGCGGCTTTTCCTACAAACGGTAACGCTGCTGCTAAAAAAGGTAGAAATGCAAAACCTCCTCGTATTCTTCTTCTTTTAGAACCATGTAACGCTGGTAAATATCGTCTACCTCTACCTCTTCTTCTTCCGCTTCCCTTTAAATAAATAAATTAAATTAAGTCAAATAAATAAGCTCGTCCTTCTCCTCGCCTTTTTTTATTTTTGATTGGATTTAAAGTAAAACGTTATAAAATTAAAATGAATTGAGAATTTAAAACTGTATATATTTATTGCAATGGTCTGGGAAATTATGTTTAATAACAGCAAGAGCTAAAAAAGGCAAAATACCACCTATCATTTTCTTTCTTCCCGATTCGTGTAAAGGTGATAAATATCGTCTCCCTTTACCTCTTTTTTTTCCTTTTCTTTCACCTCCCTTTAAAGGTGTAAATAAACTCCTTTTCCACGTTTTATTTTATGTTTTTTTTTAAATATTATTAAGATACAATTTAAAATATACATAAATTTATACGTTTTTTTTTTTTATTTAAAAAAGAAAATATAGATATATATTAACAAAAAAATGTTTTCTTGTAAACATCAGGGTAATTATCTTTAATAACAGAAACAGCTAAAAAAGCTTCTGACCAAAAAGGTAAAGACGAAATCGCATTTTCTTTTTTCCCGATCATCTCCTTTTACCTCTTCTTCTTCCGCATCCCTTTAAAGGTGGTAAATAAGCTCGTCCTTTTCCTCGTCTTTTTTATGCATATATTTATTTTGTAAATATTGAAGCGCTTGACCGCCCAAATTGGATTTAAGCAAACGTTTTGCAATAGTATTTATTTTTGTCAAAAAATTTCCTCCTTATCTATGATGTTAACTATGATGTTATAATTATGTATAATTTTTATTAACATGATATTTTTCTTAGGAAAAGCTAATAGTTTAAAATTATTTTTATAAAACAAGTGCGTATTTTAAGATAGAATTATGATTCAAATAGACCATCATTTGGAAAATGACAATAAAATGAACCAAAATGAACGATATTTTGACACGCCAAATCGTTTGATTAGTTTTGGCTGTTGTCTCTGTGACGAACATAGCATACACAATCATTGTTGTACAACAACCGTGTGCCCGTACATTTAAGATTTATTGAAACGGTGCCGCGGTTGTTGTAAAATTTTGTAAACTTGTAAATTGTAAATAATTGTATATATATATATGAATATATATATATATATATATATATATATATATATATATATATATATATATATATATATATAAGTTGATTATGACGCAGTTTATGAAGAGGTTCATGACGAGATTCATGACGCGGTCGGGACGGGACGGTCGGGGGGATTCGGGAACGGGACGTCAGGACGAATCGATAAATCATCAGATGTGCTAGCTAGCGATCTAGCTGCATGGGCTGCAGGTAATAGATGTTCAAGAATAACTGTCAATGAACTGTTAAGTATTTAAAATAAAAATGCAGTACCTTCTCTGCAATATGATTGTAGAAAACTTTTAAAAACCTCTAAATGTATAAAAATAAAAGAACTGTGTGGCAGCGAATAAATCTACTTCGGAATTAAATGAGGACTAAAACAAATTTTATCAAAATGATTTGCTAATAAATATAGATAGATTGCCTTTATGTAAGAGTAGCAACACACAATTTTAGCCAATTTAAAATCAGACTATTTCTTTTGTTTAAAGGTAATCCAGCGTTACAAAAAATATATATATAAAAAAACATTTTCTTAAATTAAATTGGTAATTGTTAAAAAACTAAAAAATGGTAAAATATAAAAAAATTGAAGAAAATAAAAAAAAAACAAAGTCAAACGACAATTATTTGTCAAACCTGTAGCTGTAAGTTTATTGTTTTTTAAAAAATGTTTTATATTAATTGTTTTTTTTTTGAAGTGGTTGTGTTATTTTGTTTATTGTTAAACCATACGTTCCAGAAGGAACGTATAAAAAACCTCAAGTTTATGTTCCTCAAGTGTTTAAAAGAAGACCACTTGAGAGAATGGATAAACATTTATACGAAGGTGAATTGGAATTATTTGACGATATTCCAGAAATAGATAACAGTAAATTATTATTTTTTATAAAATTGATATTTTGAAAAAAAAAAAAATTTAATAGTTTAAAATTATTTTTTTAGAACAAGTGCGTATTTTAAATTGAATTATGATTCGAATAGACCATTATTTGGAAAATGACAATATAATGAACCGAAATGAACAATATTTTGCCACGCCAAGACGTTTGATTTGTTTTGGCTGTTGTCTTTATGACGAACATAGCATACACAATCATTGTTGTACAACAACCGTGTGCCCGTAAATTCAAGATTTTTTGGAAAGGTGCCGCGGTTGTTATTATTGTTTGTAAAATTTGGTAAACTTGTAAATTGTAAATTAAATATAATTGTATATATATAAATATTATAATAAAAAAACCTTTTAACAAAAAGTCTTTTAATGCGACGAGTTCTACTATCATATGAGAGAGAAGGTACTGCATTTTTATTTAAAATACTTAACAGTTGATTGACAGCCTTCCTTGTACATCTATTACCTGTAGCCCATGCAGCTAGATCGCTAGCTAGCACATCTGATGATATACCTAATACTCAAAATCAAGTTGGGATTCGTCCAGACCGTCCCGTTCCCGACCGCGTCATGAACCTCGTCATAAACTGCGTGATAATCATTTTTTAATCTTTATAAAATCAGATTTTTTTCTTTGTTTATAGGTAATTCAGCGTTACAAAAAATATATATATATATAAAAACATTTTCTTAAATTAAATTGCTAGCTGTTAAAAAGTTATAAAATGGTGAAAGTGAAAAAAGTTGAAAAAAATAAAAAAAGCAAAGTAAAACGACAATTATTTGTCAAACTTGTAGCTGTAAGTTTATTGTTTTTTAAAAAATGTTTTAAATTTATTGTTTTTTTTTGGAGTAGTTGTGTTTTTTTATAGATTGTTAAACCATACGTTCCAGAAAAAAAGTATAAAAACCTCAAGTTTATGTTCCTCAAGTGGTTGAAAGAAGACTACCTGAGAGAATGGATGAACATTTATACGAAGGTGAATTGGAATTATTTGACGATATTCCAGAAATAGATAACGGTAAATTAATATTATATTTTATAAACATGTTTTTTTTTTAAAAAAAAATCTTATAGTTTAAAATTATTTTTTCAGAACAAGTGCGTATATTAGTTAACATAATGATAAGAATAGACCGTCATTTGGAGGACGATGACATAATGATTAGAAACGATCGGTTTTTGCAACACCAAGACGCGTGATATGTTTTGGATGTTGCCTGTGTGACGAAGAGAGCGTGCACAATTATTGGTGTACAACAACCGTTTGCCCGTACGTGCAAGGAATATTTGAACGGTGCCGCGGTTTTGTTACTGTTTGTAAATAATTGTAAATATTTGTAAATAATAAAAAATTTGTAAAATATATTTGTATATTATAATAAAAAAAATCATTTATTAAAATGACTTTTAATGCGACGGACGGTTGGATAGTTGTAAAAGAGTATACGGTTTTTGTATTAAAGGTCCAAAAATTATAAAGACATGTCAAATAGAGTTGATAAAAGTTCTTGATATGTTATTTAAATGTCTGCCGTATCGCGTATTTTATTCCGACACGTGTTATCATAACTATAGTGAAGTCATTGAACATTGTCTTGATCTGTTAAAGACATTTTATTATTAATTTACGTGTATAGACAAATTGCATAAAAAAATAAACTATATAGTTAAACTAAAATAGTTTAAAATTAATAGTCCGCAATTGTGTTATTATTGTGAAGGATTAGTTAAAGGATTATATTTTCTACACAGAGTTTTTTGAAAAAGATATATTGGAATGTTATCATATTATAAAAAATGAAAGAGACAATATATTGAATGAAAAAATTTATTAATGTAAAATTTTGTTTTTTCTCATACTAAACTTTTAACAAAGTTTTTAAAATTATTATTGATTTGTTCAAAGAGTTTTTTATTTGTAAAATTATTTGTGCGTTTTTGAATTTGTTCGTCTACAAAAACACCAATAAGATGAAATTTTGCTAACACTTTACAACTTTCGGTTCCGTATCGGTCTTCTGCTATATTTATAAGTATTCTCGCTTCTTGAGGGTTGTAACTGACATATTTTGTGTGATTATTTTTAAAAAGTTTCATTTTTTTTTTTTGATATGAATCTAAAAAAAAAGAAAAAAATTTATTTTGATAATACAATAGTAAATGATCTTTATCTTCAACAGTGATTAAATGCATTTTTTTAATTAATTCTAAAAAAGTAAAATCATACATATCATTTCTATTAGGTTTAAAATAAGGATTAATAACATATTCATGTTGTTTAAATAACCAATCTATACATTCCATATAAATATTAAAAAAAGATTTCATGACTAATTTGTGTTGTTAAGTAGCAGCAAAACAATTTATAAAATAAGTATTTACAAAAAGCTTACATATATTATCAACAATCGATATTTGAATATCTAAATAAAACGATCTAATTAATGTACATTTGTCAATTAAATCAAAACAATCGTCTTCGTATGATTTGTAAACAGAATATTGTGATAAAATTTTTTGATTATTTTGAAAAAAACGAATACTAAAAAAATATACAAATTAAAAGAACAAATGTACAAAATTTAAAAAATTATTTTTTATTATAATAATTAAAAAGTTCTTCTTGTTTTAAATTAACAACTTCAGACGGATAATACGTTGGAGGATAACATTCTGCATTTTCTGCAAACTGTTTCTGCAAACTGAATCTGCAACTTTAAAGTTTGGATATCTACCCTCATTTTTGTGTACCCTCTGAACAAAATATATTGGATGCTCTGTATACGCTGGAGGATCTTCTAATTTAATTATAAACCTTTTATAAATATCCCATCTACCAATTTCTTTTAACAAATTTAAAATAAGTTTTATTTTTGCTTCGTTAGTTCTGTATTCAAAGTTTTGATATACAAAATTTATGCACTGGATGTATTCCATCAAATCTAATCCGTCTTTAATTTTTTTTTTATACCGTAAGGAATTTCTTAAAACATTTTTATTTTTTTTCACATCTGATGCAGTAATATAGTCTGCCAAATCTCTCATGATTGTACTGTTCATTTTTTTAATAGTCTAAAAAAAAATACATATTAAATACAAAAATATATTAAATACAGAATAAAAAAATACATATTAAATTATATAAAAGAAACGTTATAATAAGTTTATTGTTTTTTATATAATGTTTTTTAAGTTGTTCATGTGTTGCAAAACTTTCTGTTCGGTTATACGCTTGAGCAGGTTTTTCAAAACATTCTTTTAACGGTTCGCTATAATTGGCTATCAGTTTTGTGTTTTCAATATAACAGTCAACGTTTTTAATTGTGCATGTTACAATCTTCATAAACAGCCACTTTAAAGAATGATCCATTGGAGACTGTATCAGTTGAAAATAAATAGCCATTTTATCTTCTTTATTACAGTAACCTAACGTTTTTATTCGATACAAATAACCGTCTGCCGTATAAGAAGGTTAAGTATGATAAGGTTCGTTTGATTGCTGTTTCTATAATCGATTTATCAGACATGGATTTTTTATAATCTGCATCTTTCTTATAGTTTAGTATATGTTCATATTCTATATATATATATATATATATATATATATATATATATATATATATATATATATATATATATATATATATATATATATATTCTTTTTCAATTGTGTTTTTATCAACAAATTTTTTCATTTCCAAGTCCATGTTGTCCAGTCGTTTAATCATAGCAACCAATTCTTTATCAATAGTGTTTTTATAAATAAATTTTTTCATTTTCAAGTCCAAGTTGTCATTCGTTTAGTCATAGGAATCAATTGAGTGTTGACTATTTTTAAACTGATTAGAATATTATTAGTAGTCATGTTTAAAAAAGCTAAACTTTGTTTTTGATCCATAATGACATTTATTGTCTTTCCATAATTCCTTTCCATTCGCTTTCAAAACAGTTGATAACGTGTCGATCAAAATTAATTTTTTGAATTTGAGTTCCACAATACACACATAATTTGAGGCGAATTTTTTCTACGTGTTCTTCGTTATAAAGTTCGCATTGGTGTTCCAAAGTTTCTGTCAAGTTAATTTTTTTTCCACAACCAAAACAGTCATAGTTTTGCGATGTATAACATTTTTATTGATGGTCAAGTAGTTGATCTAAATTCATAGGCAATTTGTAATAATAACAATGTTCTACATTCATAGCTTTTGCCATTTTTTTATAATTAGTTGCTAAAAAAAGTATTAAAATGATATGAATGTTTTTTTTTTTTTAATTTTATAGGTATTATTATGTAATATTATGGGTAAAATTATAGACGTTTATGGTCAACATATTATAAAAAAAGCAATATGAAAAAACAAACAATTATTATTAAAAAGCAAAATAAAAATACAAATTATTATAAATTCTAATTTAAAAAATCGATATTGTCTATAATCGATATTGTCATCAGTGAAAAATGGTTTGATTGAGATAAAAGTGACTATAATCGTTGTATATTGATAAATCCGACACTTGTTAAATTGTTAAATAGTTCTTTTGTCGGGCAATTTTTTATTAGGAAACATTTTCGAAATGTGATGCGAATAAATGAGAAGGGCCAAATAATACCCAATATTAAAAAATGTGCGTAAACAACTTTTCAAAAAACTCTGTGTAGAAAAAAAATCTCTGCGTAAAGTGTTAAAATGAAAATTTAAATAAATTCAAAACACGCTTAAAGAACACGTCGTTGTAGCTTAGTCCATCGTATCATTTCTGCACTAAGTTGTAAACCGCCATGAACCGATCGTCTAGGGTTAGAATCTCTCTATAACTTTACGGCTTTAACATTGAGTTTCGCTGATACTTGATGACGTCTGTCTAGTTAGCTTAGTTAGCTAATCACATTGAGTTTCGGTGAATTCGCTGATACTTGATGATTGTGTCACACTGAGACTCGTACTCTCGGTGAGTCCTGAGCGTGTATGAACGAGCGTATGTATGTACGAATTGGTGAGCAGGCATAAGTAAGGCAATAATAATAGTCTAAGTAAGTAAGGTTAACAACAGATTAAAAATAATAAGTAGGCCTACTAAGAAAAATAAATTAAGTTAGGTAAGGCAGGTTAAGTAAGGACAGTGTCGGGTGACACAAAATTTTTTTTGTAAAAAAATATATAAGTTTTTTTTTCAAAGTTTTTTTTACAAGTCAAAAAAAAAATGAGAAGGGGACACAGACGTAATAAACGTACAAAAAGATATATTTTTATAAACAAAAAATCAAAACCGCATACACGTTTAAGTAACATGGTGGGTAGAGGTAATGTATTTTTTTGGCTTACTAGAAAATTTGGTATACCTTAGTAAAAAATACTTTAAACCTTAATAATATAATGTTTTTAAGATAAAAAACATTGTGGTAAATTAAACTTTTTTTTGTTTTCATTTGAATAAATAAAAATATTATTTTTACAAAGGTAAAAAACATCGTGGTGGAAACGTTTTTAGAAGATTAAGAGGTGGTATGGATCGAAATTTAAACTTTAGAAAGAAATTTTTAGTTTAACAAGAATGACATCAAGCGAAGGACGTTTGTTTAAACAAAGTTATTGCGAATATGCTAATAAAAGATATCACAGAAAAAAGAACATTGTAGTAATTGTTATACAAACGCATACGTTAATATTATTAAAGAAGATTTGGAGTTTTATAAATTAATACTTCAAGATATGGGAGTTATATTCTTTAAATAACATAAGAGCCGATGTAACAAGTTATGGCGAATATATCTTAACTTTTAAATATTTTAATGAATATTTATGTCAGATAATAAGCGAAAATAAAAAAAAAGGACATACAGACATTTCTACTTTTTTTGGAGGATTTGTTATTGATTATAAAGTACGTTCTGGATTATATACTATTAGTCATGTAAACAAAGGTAATATATATTGGTTATGAATTACCTACAATAAAATAATATAATTAATACTGTTGTTTTTTGATATTTTTTTTAAAAAAAAAGTATATGTAAAAGAATAAAAAAAAGTTTATTTTTTAATTTAAAAAAAATGGACGCAAAGGCTTTTAAAATTTGTCTTTTACAATTTATAATGCTAAAAAATTGAAAACTTTTGAAACAAACGATAGTTTGAAAGATGTAAATGAAAATATCAAGTTATTTTTTCGCTTGGACGGTAGCAATCAAATAAAAGTAACTCGTTTAAACGATGTAGCTAACATTGATTTTATCTATAATATTATATATGAGGATGAAATGCTTAAAAATCAAAAACCATTTAGGATGAGATATGATGAATTTGTATCAGTTATAAGTGATTCATTATCAATATGGTTGTTAGAAGAATGCGAATAAAAAAAAGACGTACTCGTAAAGTTAAACGAAAACAACGCGCTCGTGGTTTATCAGACTACGTTACACCTCAAAATGTAACTAATATTTTAAAAGCGGGTTCGTTATTATACAGTCTATGAAAAGCATGGAAAGGAAAGAAATCAACACCCACTGTAACAAAAACAGTTGCAACTCAACCACCCGTTAACATATATAAACCTGCGGATAAAAGTTTTGAAGTATATTAAACAATTTTAATAAGTAAAAAATATTTATTTAAGCAGTAACAAAATACAAAGTAAATTTAATTTATTTTTCTTGTGTATTATGTTTCTTAGACTTTTTTATTAACAGTTTTTTCTTTCCTTGACAAATGTCGCAATTTAGTTTATTAGTCTTTATTGGAAATGCTATTTGCTTTGAAACGTTGTACTAGTTCGAATTAGCCATACAAGATAACCAAACTTCTTCATTGAATACGTGAGCTTTACATAATTTTAATACATTTTAATAGTTTTTGATCTTTTATTCGACTAATATAAATTTTTCCATATCCTGCACAATTTTCGCATACTTCTATAAATTTTTCTTTAATGCTGCATATAGCTACTTTCGGCACGTCTGTTGTAGACATTTTTTTATATTAAATTTTGAATAAAGCGAGTTTTTATTGCTTTTTTTGTCATGATATCATCAAGAGGAACATCAATAAAATTATTTATATCTTTTAATCTTCTGTAGTCGAAAAAATACATATCGTTCATATTTTCGTATTGTTTTAAAGCAAGGTTTTCTTCGTTCTTAACATCTCTACTAGCATTGATATCTTGAATAGATATTTTATCCCATTGACATTCATTGTTTGTTCTCAATAATCTGGCATCGTTTAAAAAACTTCTAATTTTGTTATTTGTCATGACCTCATTTTTAAAAACATCATTTTCTATAGGAATTATCATTGTTTTCATTGTTACATTATTACGTACCAGACTCTCGTTTTTTTGAATAAAGATGTAGCTTCATGTCTTTTTCAAAAAGTAGTTTAGCAGTAACATCTAAGTGTTTAAATAACTTAGTTTGAATAAAGTGAAAAAATGGAAGCAAACTTATTTGAGTTAGTTCGGATGCATGAAGACTCGAAACTTCATAGAAGTGATAACGGGTCACAACTAAAATTTTGCCCAAACTTTGGGATAATGTCAATAAAGATCTGCTTTGTGTATATTTTTAAAATTTTAACAGAATATACTCAAAAGCATTCTCTATTCAAATATATTTTTAAATAGTTCGTATGATTTGTAGTTCAAAAAATATCACGCTATAATGTATGAAGATCTAAAATCCATTTTGTATAAATACTATCAAAAAAACCATGGACTGGTGCGAAAACATATTTTTGATAAATTTATCAGCATGGGAGCTCCAAAAAGGACTTTAAATCATTGGCTTAGCATACTGGAACAAAATAAAGTACTAACTAGGAAAAAAGGAAGCGGTCCTCCGACCACTATAGCGACTGCAAGCAACATACGTAAGATGAAAAATTTCTTCAATCATCGGAAGGGCTGCTCACAGAAAAGAGTAGCTAGCAAGCTAAAAACGACTCAGCAATACCTTTTAAAGATGCTATTGAAAAGAACAAATATCAGATGTCTAAAACGCACCGTCAAACCAAAGATGAGAGCCTTACAAGTCAAGTTAGCAAAGCCAAAGTGTGGACAACTTTTCCTCAACTTTCGTGATGTCGATTTTATTTTGGATGATGAATCGTACTTCACTCTTTTCAACACAACTTTGGCTGGGAATGACCGATTTTACTCAGGTGATATTCAAAAGACTCCTACTGATGTGAAGAACAAAATGAAGGCAAAATACCAGTCAAAACTCCTTGTTTGGGTGGCAGTTTCACATCGAGGAATGAGTAGTGTCAAATTTTTCAAGTCTGGCCTGGCAATCAATCAATATATTTACCGTGACGAGTGTATACGAAAGAGGTTGATTCCTATTATTAACAAATACTATAGGGATGGTAAATACGTATTCTGGCCCGATTTAGCTAGCTCCCACTATGCAAACTCAGTCCACGCCGACCTCAGAGACAAAAAAGTCAATTTTGTACAAAAACGAGACAACCCAGCAAACGTCCCGAAAGTCAGGCCAATTGAGGATTTTTGAAGCAGAAAGTGTATGAGAAGGACTGGCAGGCTAAAACTATCACTCAACTCAAAGCTAGAGTCAGTCTTTGCCTTCGTAATTTGGACAAAGACCTTATACACCGCACCTTCAGCTCGGTACACAAAAGACTCGATTTTGTCAGAAGGAATGGAATCGAAAAACTTTAAAAGACATTTTTTCTAACACTTAAAATTGTTGTTTATAAAATGCAAAACACCGTTAAAAAAAATTGTAAAATGACTGAGATATCTTGTTTTAAAAATTGGGCAAAATTTTAGTTGTGACCCGTTAGTTCAATATTCTGCACAATAAAGGTAAACAAATTTGACCATTAATAAGATAGTTTGGTAATAAGGATATAAAATAAGCAGCAAAAGGTCCGCACAAGCTACTGTTTTCCCATTGAAAACAAGTTTTGTTATAAGAAAACAGAATAGTTTGTTGACCAGTCATCGAACTATATTTTAATATAAATTTTGTAAACCAATAAAATTCATGATTATCGGATGTCCACTCGTAAAGAAAGTGATGAGTTTGTCGCATGTAAGAACTTATTCATTATAGTTAATGTTTAAAGTGTTTATTTGTATGTTAGTTTGTATTTCTTCTACAGCTTCAAATAAATGTCTATTGCTTCTTAAAAAAGGTGGAATATGTCGTAAACAGCTTTCATTACCTAAACTGTCAAAGCAAAAAAAATGGTTAACGTCTAATTTAAGTAAAAGTCTAAAATGTTCTCTATTTTTTTTGCTAGTTTCGTTATTGTATATGAAAAAAGATCCGTTTTTTACCATACGTTTTAAAATGTCAACGTGTGTTCGAGTTTGACTTAATTTGTCAAAAGCATAAACACCTATAAAATAATCTTTCAAAAAGGGTTCACTATTAAAATAACGAGACAAAAAATCGTTGTACACATTATTCTTCTTTTTCTAAACTAAAAAAACTTGAAATAAATAACGTTAAAATGGCGTGTAAAATATTAACAAATAATGTTTTTTTATCGGACGTTTCACCTTTTATGACTCCTTCAATGTTTCTATTAACTGATTTTTTTTTTAAAACAGCATCTAGTTTTTCTATGATAGTTGAAGCGGTAGGTATTATTTTAGCTGTAAAAGTATCAATGAAACCGTCTGTTTGATCACCTTCAAATTGTACAACAGGTTTAACGTCTTTTTCGAGTAAGAAAATCTTTGATTTAGATTTGTAATAATCGGCTATAACGTTTTTCTCAATATGATCTTTTTCCATGTTGTCAAATTTATTCAAGTGAAATTGACACAATTGCGGTTGGTCAAGTAAATTTTTAAATTTACGGTTTTTAAAACATTTTTCAATGGAATAAGAATTTAATGTGATTCTCTTCGAATTTAAAATATTTTCAAGAAAGGTGTTTGAACCTTCGTCTTCATAATGTTCCTCGTCTATAACTAGAGATGAAGGTGAAGAGTTTCCAGATTTGTTTTCTTGAGATTGATACCTTTTGGCTATTTCATCTAATGCGCAAACAGCACAATTGTTATGAATTTTTTAAATGATGCTGTCAACTCGATTCATTTTTTTTATTTTTTTGAAAAAACTTTTTTTTGATTTTTTATACATGTTTAAAAATTTTCAAAAAAGAATGCGTCTCATTTTTATTAAAGAATTTTGTTATTTTTTTTATAATTGGTTATTTTTGTTATTTTTTTTATTTTGGTTATTATTTTATATTTGGTTATTATTTTATATTTGGTTATTATTTTATATTTGGTTATTATTTTTGGTTATTATTTTGTTTTGGTTATTATTGTTATTTTTTTTATTATTGGTTGTTAGATACCGAATATATTCATAACGAATTTGTTAATGATCATTTCTGGGGTAAAAATTGTATTAGGGTGATTTGTTTGCGAGCATTAAACGATGATTTGTGTTTTCATGTACAGGTGTGGCCGTGTATCACCTATTAAAACTTGGCAGAAAAACACCAAAAAGCGTTTGATCATTGTCATATATATGTGCACGGATTGTCCATATGATCCCAGTTTATTGCCCAACTCTGAAAGTATTTTTTGTACAGATGTATACGATTATTCAATTTGGTTTTATATAAAGGAGGCATTATGGAAGCTTTAATTTAAAAATGTTATGAAAATGTTTATTTTTTTGACCTTAACGAGTTAACATTTCCAAAAAATAAGATCATAAACTATTTTTACGATGAAATATTTTGTAATGCTCATTTTGTTGGTGCTCTTTTTAGTATGGTTCATATGGAACATTGTTGCTAACACGAAACTAAAATGTTGCGTAATTATTTATTTGATTTTATATACTATGTTAAAGGTGATAATGAAAAAAGAGAGCAACATAGAGATTTGGTTAATCTAATACGTCAAAATAATCGATGCGAAGTAGTCAATGAAACAACTTGTAAATGTTTTGATAATGTATATCTTGTAAATAAAACATATTATACAGTAAATATAAAAGAGTAAAAAAAAGTTTTGTTTTTTAAAAACATTCCTTTGCGTTTATATAATACATAATAAAATGTTCAGCTTTATAAATAGGTTGACAATTTCTTGTTTAATAACATCGTAGAGTTGATTGTCTCGTTTATTTAAAATTTTTGAAATGGTAAAAGTTCTTTAAAAAAAATAAAACCAATTAGCATAAGGAAACATTTCCATAATTGATTTTTCGTAAAAATTACATTGATTAAACGATTTGTATATGTAGACTTTATCGTTAATAATTTATACTTTTTCAACTTTAAAGTAATTTTAAATAAGTGACGGTGTATAAAAAGTATTTTTAAATATTTTAAATAAGTAAATAATTATATCTTATTATTTCTTTATATATATATATATATATCTTATAATTACATAAATTATATATTATTTTATAATAATAATTATACCTTATTATTATATTATTAGTATTTATAAATATTTTAATTAAAGAGTTTGTATTTTATCGTTGTACGAAAACACCAATCTTTGTAAACTGTAACTTTCAACACTAATTAGTGGTTGCTTGCAGCCTTGTTGGAAGCGAAAATGTAAAAAAAGAAAAAAAAAAAAATTATGTGCATATCAGGATCAAACTCGGAAGTTTCGCTTTTCAATGAGCTACGATACACTAGCTGAATGTGTAGTAATATCTTGAAACAAAAATCTATGTTTGAAATAAAATTACGAAGATATTATTGAGCAACCATTTTTAAAATATATATATATATAAATATTTTTAAGTTAAAAAATTCAATTCGCAAAGTTGCAATTCATTAATTACAACCTCGCGAACAGAAACGTTTTTTCGTGAAAAATTTGTTATAAAAAAAAATTAGAAGTAATTTTTTGCACACTGATAAAAGTTAAAATAAATACCAGTATGGCTTTTTTTTAACTTATATAGACGTATTTTAATTGGGTCTAATATTTAATATTAGGCAAAATTCAAATATTAAAAATGATAAATTGTTATTTTTTTATCAAACTCGGCCCAGCATAGTTATTGAATTATATTTCTCCTTATATTTAGCTAATAAACTACGACTTGTATCTATAGAGTATGAAAAGCAGGCACCTTTGGGATCATGTGCTTGTAAATCTGAATATTTTCTTGTTATATTAGCAGCATTGTCAATCCATTGTTTTTGACAATTCCTAGTATGCAATCCATATTAAAATAATGCTTTAAATACTTCTTACTTCTAAATATGAAAATTTATGTTTATATATGCAAATAAGATACATCTCTCATTACAAATGTTAGTTGATTGTTATGTGAAATATCGAACCAACAGTTATGCTGTAACGTTTGGTAGTTTTTATTTTGTTATTTCAGCTCGTATTTGCTTACTAGTTTGATGAACAAATTCATCGCAAATATCATGCGACAAACAATATAATGACCATCGTCCTTCGTTTACATACTTTTTTAAATGCAGTTTTTATAGTTTGGCAAATTTACTTAGATTGTCTATGCATGTTAATTATTTTATTGTTGAAAAACTTGCTTTCAATCTGGACCTTAAACCATCCTACAAAATTATTTAATAGTGTTTTGTATTTGCAGTCTCTTTCCGTCCTATAAGTTTCGTTTTTAAAAAGAAATACAAGTATTTTCTAATAATGTAAAAAAAAACTTTAACTTTTTTGAGCAACTCACTAGCTCACTCTCATCAGCCGCTTAGTCCGCGTACCGTATAATACGCCATTAATTGCCATTGAAGAGAATTTTAGATATTAAACTTTATAAACTTTTAACGAAGGTAGCTACATATTTTTTTAAATAAATTTAGAGAATGAAAAGCACATGTTCCATATGCTTTTCATTCTCTAAATTAAATCAATTTTGCAAACATAAAAACAAAAGAGAGATTTAGAAGTTTTAGTGTCGACGAAGAGTCGATTTGATCCAAACACTATATCATATATATATATATATATATATATATATATATATATATATATATATATATATATATATTATATATATAAAATAAGAAGATAGAAATCCGAGCCACGTTTTTATTTTCTTTTTTTAATTTTAAGTAGCCAAGAGTGCATATATATTACATATACAAATTTATCTATGAGTGTTTTTAAAATATTTTATTAGTTTTTATTATCATATTTGTATTTGAAACATGTAGAATATTGCTTTACCTTTTTGAGTCGACGAAAAGTGTGAATGGTTGGATTACCATTTGATTCAGGCACTATTTCATGGTGATACGGTAGATGTGTTAGCTAGACTAACTAAAAATTTAACGTAACAACATAACGGCAATGATGATGACGTATATGTTGATAATGGTGGTTTAATTTACAATTTGACCAAATACTGTAATTTTTAAATGACGGCCATGATGGCCGACTTAAGTGACAAAGTGAAAAGACTTAAATGACGGCCATGATGATGGGGTATATGTTGATAATGGTGGTTCATTGTCATCGTATTAAATTTTATTTCTTTTGAATATTATTTTTCGTTTAGAACGAGAGGCCATCTTCCACAATATCGTCTATTTACCCCTTTCCTTACTTATATCAGGTTCAGAGGTCAGTTTACAATTTGACCAAATACTGTTATAATAATAGCAAGTGCTCATATTGAGCATGACACTACTATGAGATCTCATAGTAGTGTCATGCTCAATATGAGCACTTGCTGCTTGGTTGGATGGTCAAGTATTTATAAATATTTCGTATTATTTAGGTGCAACAACTGGTACCTGTACATATGCTTGATTAGTGAAGCGTATCTATAAAACATATAAAAGAAAAAAATAACTCACTATCACTCACAACATGTCTAAGCATGGAAATAAACATGGAAATAAAAGAAGAGGAAATGAAGACGCCGATGATGACTTCGTGCCATGGGCAAGTGCCCTTAAACATTTTAAAACCCATCAAACTCTTTACGAAGAATGGAATGAACAGAACCGTAAAGTTGATGGAAAAGAAAAAGTTAAAGATGGAGAATCTTCGAGATATGATTTTCAACGCAATGTTGATACACAGCCACACGAGATTCTTAATCCAGACATCTGCACCAAAGACGTTAGGAGAGATGAACCAGTCAATGGAGAAACCGGAGATGCAGTTGATAAGCGACGGACAGGACATGACAATGGACGATTGGACGAGTCATGTACAAGCCGGGGATCTGACAACAACATTGATGGAACAAAATATGTTGAACAGCCTAAACATATGTTAAACAGCCTAAATATGTTGAACAGCCTAAGTGGATGAAAATACTGCAACGTCGAGTAAATTGCAGGAAACAAGCGACGGACAAAATCAAAGCGAAATTGCAAAAGATGAAGAAAATGTCAAAAGTAATTCAACGCTCAGCATCCCAAATGGAATAACAGAAGACGAGTTAATCGATTTATGCATGTCTACCCAATACGAATTGGATGCGTATATGCTGTCCTTAGAGGATATACCAGCTATAGAGATTGACGAGGAGGTATTTAACAAAATATCCAATTTATTAATTAAATTAAAAAGTTGTATTGAGTATTTTGATGAAATTTTTCATAAGCATGTAGAAATATATCATGTAAATTAATTCTAGTAGTGTTTTGTTTATTCAGACACAAAAACTTCTAAGAGACATTTCTACGCCTACCACAATACAGCGGAAAACTTGACAATACCTATATGTCACGACTACAAAAACAATACAAACAGATATTTGCCGTTACTTCAAGGACATCATAAAAAATGTAGATTCTCCGACGGAAAACCAGAAAAAGACTTTGACGGAAAACCACATTCCCATACTATCCTTGCTGCCCCAACAAAGTGTCAACCCCATGATACCGTTGCCAATCAAATCAGGCGAAATATTTTCAAACTTAGACGATATAAATGCTCAGGTTGCGCTCAAATTGCCAATAGAAGATACGGACACTACTGTTCAAAATGCGACTTTAGTGTTAAAGTCAAATACATTATTACGGCTGACTACTTGCAAAAAGCCATTAATTATGTTAAAAATGTTGCCTTATCTGGTTACCAAGAAGCATGTTTGGTATCAGGAGGAAACCCAAAAAGTAGTTAAAAAATGTGCAAAAGAAAATTTTAAAGATTATATATATAAGTTAAATATAATTAATTCTAAGCATTATGATTATTTACTTCCAATCGATGAAAATTTACGAGAACTTGAAATGCAAATTAAAAGAACAAATGACATTGAATCGATTAAAAAAATTATATTCAGACAAAATTAGTTGAAATTAAAAGATGAAGATTTGTTATCAGATAGGATTGAATTATGTGAAGAGAAAGGGCGCATTGGTATAGTAATGTATTGGTTAAAAATTATTGCTAGAGAAAATAGTTTAACCTTAAAAAGTTTAATTACAGATTTAAGTAAGTTTATCTTTAACTTAAACATGAAAAAAAGGGGATTAATTTTATGTGGACCATCAGACACAGGTAAATCGCTGATTGCTTCTTTATTATATAGTATTTTTAAAGAACACGAAGTTGGTCATTTTGTTTGTCCTGCATCTAAAAATGCGTCATCGTTTATGTTACAATCACTTACAAATGCTTTTGCTTATCGTTGCGACGAAATGGTATTTGAGGAGTTATCTATTATACAAGTTATGAAGCAGTTACTAGAAGGTTCTAAGACTTTACATTCAGATGTAAAATATAAAGATCATTTACAAATTGACCCGCATCCAGTAGTAATTACAATGAATTGTGACTACAAACGGGACATATTAAAGTGGCATCCAAGTGAATACCCTATGTTTGAAAACAGGTGCTTAATTTTATTCTTAGGTCAAAGATTAAACGATAACTTTAGTATTGAAGAAATCGACGTTTTAGCAACATGTGGCCCTGAACTATTATATATATTAAATAAAGGAAAACCTATTATTGTAAATAATAACAAAGATATTTTAAGTAAATTTGAAATATATTCAATTTAATATTTACTTTTTTTTTAATCGCGGTTCATCCGAAGATTGTACCTTCTGGTGAAACATAGTTACATATTTAGGTAAAAACATTTTTTGTTGTCCTTGTATATCAATTAACGTATTAGATTCTGGTTCGTTTGAGAATGGATTAGCCATTTTTACAATTGAGAATAATATATCTTTTCCATAATTAATCTGAGTTTGTGTAGGTTTTAATTTAGTTTCTGGAAATACAACAGGTTCTTCAAATGTCCACTCTTTGCCATAACATTCTACAACATGTTCATATCTTACTTTAAAACGAATTCTAGTGGGCATTACTTCTTTTCCGATATAAGATGGGTCAAAACACATATATAGAGGTTTTATACTTTTATTAGCCTGAAATGGAGCTATATTAGGTAAATAATTATAATGAGTATTAAACCAATCAACTTGTCTTTCTCCAGATACAGCTAAGTAAGCATTTTGATCTTTAAATATTTTAGAATCATATTCATTTGTCAAATATGGCAAAAGATACTGGTCAAAATGATTTTCATATTTATAGGGCATTTTTTCAAAAGAATTGTTATGGCAGTAACAAAAACATTTATTACTTCTTATAATAGGTAATATATCCCCATTTTTTGGATTTGTTTGATCGTACATTCTATCTAAAACAGCAAAGGTTTTATCTAAGTGATAAGGATGTAAACGTTCTGCCTCTATTTGTAGATTATTTAAACCAAAACCTGCAACTGTAATTCATCCATCAGAATAATCGGCTCTTGTAGCACATGTAACATTCCATATTTCTTCTGTTATTCCTTCTTTAACTATATCAGCGTCGGATTGATTAGCTTGAACAAAAATACCATTTTTATAACTTTTTCCAGCATCAGCAAAATAAAAATGTTGATTTAAATTAGGATTTACTAATAAATGCGTTATATGTTTTCTTAACCCAACATCGTTTATCTATTGTCCACTAAAAATAGTCTGTTCTGCAACATTATTTTTTTCAATAAAACGAGGATCTCTAGTACTAATTTTATTTGATCGCATACCGTTATCTAATAAATATGTGTTTTCATACAATTCTATTGTAGGTAAAGTTGAAGGTATTTTTCTTTGCGAATTTCTTTTTAAATCGCTTATTAAATCTTTAACATTTTGATGAGGATATATTCTATTTGTAATAGTTGAATTACCATCGACATTAAATAATCTCATACCTACATTAGACATTTCTAAAGGGACAGCTTGAACACCAGAACCTTTTAATTTCTTTTCTAAATAATCACTCAATTGATGTTTTTTAAAAACTTTGTCGATTCTTCTATTTAAATCTATTGGAAATCCTAAAGGGTTTCGCTCTTTATCAATTGTCCTTTTTGGATATTTAATTTTTGGTTTAGCAACATTATTTACATTAGAATTCCATTCTGTTAATAATTCTTCGTTGCTGTAATCTGAATCATACAATGAAGGTAAAGAAGAAGTATCGCTTTCAGTTTTACTTGTACTTTCAGAAAGAGAAGTGGTATCACTTCCAAATTCACTTGCACTATCAGGAAATATATCTTCTAAAACATTTGTAGGAAAACCTCTTCCCATTAGATCCATGCTAATATTTTCCCAACTTTTTGATGTATCGGATAATTTTCTTTTTGGACCTAATGTTTGATATTTTATATTTTTACCAATATTAACCATACTTTTATTGATAGCATCCCTAACACCATTTGCAGCTTTAACGATATTTGGTGGTATTGCTTTTATTGTTTGAGGTAATTTTTTAATTGCATTAATTATAGCTTTACTTACTGCCATAACAATTGGAGCTAATGGAACAGTAGTCATAAATCCACCTACAAATTGTTCTACTATTCTAAATGTATCAGCATCTTTGCCATACATTTTTGCATTGAAATTAAATATCTTGGTCTTGTACATAATTTACTATCTTGGCCTTGTACATAATTTAAAGCAACTTTTCCATGCATTTCTGGAGGATCTCTTGGATTTCTTTTTAATGTCCAAACAGGAGTTTTTCCTTGCATTTTAACATACTAATCTTTTGTTTCACATCTACCTTGAAAATAATCGTTAACTTCTGGAGGCCATGGATATTCTTTAACAGTTTGATCATGGATAGTAGGTTCAGAAAATTGTTTTATTTTTGTCTTACCGGCGGAACTAGGGCTAAAAGTAGGTACTTTCCCAGTAAGTATTGTTCGATCGAATCCTGGAGGAATTGGGATTAAAAAACCATCGTCGTCCATTGCAACCACAAAGTTAATAGGCTATACAAGAAAATGTGTTGTGTGAATAGATACACTCTTCTTGTGATAATTTACAGGAGGATGGACTGCAAGAGCATTTAACGCTCAACGCAAGAGATACTAACAGGACAAAGGTTAACATAGTAATGGTTGCACCTAAATAATACGAAATATTTATAAATACTTGACCATCCAACCAAGCAGCGGGTGCTCATATTGAGCATGACACTACTATGAGATCTCATAGTAGTGTCATGCTCAATATTATATATAATGTCAATATTATATATATCAATATTATATATAATATATATAATGATTTTAATAAAAATGTTTTTGCTTAATTTTTAAAATGTTTCATGACCATTCTTTGCATGTTATGTTTTGTTTTTAAATTATTTTCATAATTCAGCTTGTTTTCCCTCGCCCTTAACATTAAATTTGTATGTATATTTGGTATATTACATTAACGTTTGGAGTTATCTTTTAGGGTATGGATTATATTGATTTTAACGTTGTAAGTATAATTTAATCTAATATTTTAAGAAAAATTTGTATGTATATTTGGTATATTATAACAAAGTTTAAATTTCTTTTTAGCATACAAATAATTATTATTTAATAAAGAAATTATTTTTGATATATATTGTAATTTAATAACGACGATTATAATGGCCTATATGATGATAATAACGGATTATTGTCATCATAATAAATTTTTTTTATTTTCAATACTATTTTTTACTTAAAACGAGAAAGCATCCTCTACAATCTCAGCGAATCAATCCATTTCCACTTTTTCGACAATTAATTCAGGTTCAAAGGTCAGTTTACCAATTTTACATTTTATAATTTAACATGAAATATTATCACTATTTTTTATTTCATAAATTTAGAAAACCTCATCTAAAAAATGTTTTTGTGTTTTTTGGCGCGAAATAAAAACATGTCTTTTAAGACATATCGGAGTTTAAAAAAAAAACAAGAAGTTAAAGATATCCTCTTATTATATTAATGTGAGAGAAAAAAACTTTTATCTCTTAAAAGAAAAGGGATATATAAATTTAACATCCAGCAAGTTGAAAAGGATCAACAGTTTATGATAGGAAGCGAGTTTCAAAAGGCAATTTAATATAGCCTACGCAACAATTGTTTGAAATTTGCTTCCAAAAGAAGTTGGAGTGTGCATTTAAAAAAAGGTCATTAAGAATCCGACAAAATGATAAAACCAGTTTTTGTTGGCTTTCTTATATTATCGAAAAACGTTAAGTTGCACAAGAACTTTAAGAATGACATTTCGACACACTTTCAGACTGATCATATTTCAGATATTTGTATGAATGATGAAATGATTCTGAGCATAGGGTCCTGGCTGTATAAGGATTAAAAACACAATAAAGACAAGCTTGTTGTTTCAAAAAATTCGTGAGAAATTCTATGAGACAGTTAGCTCATTTATATGATAAACTTTGCCAACAAGAGAATGTTTTAAAGTTAAACAATATTTCTTCCGACATATTTTTGCGAATAAATTTCACGCAATTTACAGATTTAATTGACGCCTATACAAATCAAAAGTTTAACGGCATAAAAGCAGGACTTAAACAAAACTTATTATTTTTAATTATTTAATCTATTAAAATTATGAAAGTAATTTTTTTATAGAAGGATCAAGACAGTGAGGCCTTAGAAGTAGACAATTTTACTGTGATTTCAATTTAAATAAAGGCAGCATTTTTTTGTAATGCGTCATATGCATTAACAATAAATAAACAAATAATATTACGTAAACCAGATAATTATCAAAGACGTTAAAATGATTACAGCTTATATTATCTCAAAAATTAGCAATCACACAAAAAAACCTCCTTCATTCAATCAAATCGGAGGATTACATCACGTTGAGAGATTTGTGCCAGATTGACAATAGTAAATGCTAGAAGAGGTAATAATGTTATTGATAAATATATTATACTAATGTAACTTAGGGCTTATTTAATTATAATTATTATTACTATTATCACTATTATCAAGTTAACTATTACTTTAACTATTATTATTTACTTTTATATTTTGAAGTTATTCCTTTTCTTAATATCTGAGGTTTTTTATAAATATGTAAAAATTTAAAATCCGAAACATCATTATTTCATATTTTAGTTTTAAACTGATGACTCTTAGTTCTTGGTAATATGTAAAAAAGTGTGAATTTTTTTTTAAGGTAGCAAGGTGGTGAACCAGCAAGGCTTCAACTGTATGAATATTTTAAGCTGCGCGAAAATGACAAAATGATAATAAATTACACCTTTATGGCGAGGAAGAAGTAAAGGATGTTTTTTTTTTTCACCCGACACGTTTCCTGACTTAAAAATCATTGCTGATCAAAGTATAATGAATTCTGTCGTGATTTTAAACGAAAACATTTTTTCTTTGCATGCACAAGGAGCTTGAAAGGGCATATTTATGATTGGTAAGCAATTAATGATGTTGCCTCTAAAAAACCAGCAAATTTTAAAGCAACAAACAATAGACATTTAGTGAGTGATTATATTCATTTAGACATTTAGTGAGTGATTATATTCATAAACAATAGACATTTAGTAAGTGATTATATTCAGCAGCCTAAACTGAGTGAAAAGGTTAAAGACTTATTTTACAAACACATGGGTCACTCTAAAAACACAAATGAAAATACTTATCAATTGCAACAAGGCATTGCGTCTATCCTTGAGACGCAAAGCCTATTATTGCGTCTGGGTTAAAGCGTCTGAAACACTGGGTTAAAGCGTCTAAAAAAAGATTAAGGTAATTTTAAATTTGTTTATCAAACTAAAATTAATATTAAATAAATTCATTATCATTAATAATTTGCTTTTATAATATATTGAAGGTGCATGTTCTATTGATATAAATAGAAATGAAGAAGATTATGTATGGCGTTTTTAATTATTAAATCATGTTATATAAATCGTAGTTTGATACATAGTTTTTATCAATCAAAAAATTTTGTTTTAGAATATGAAGGACCAAGTTGCTCTAAATTAAACATAAATCAAGATAATGAGGAACCAAGTTGTTCTAAATTACGTATAAATCAAGCTAACGATAAAACAATAGTTCTAAATTAAACATAAATCAAGATAATGAAGATCCAAGTTGTTCTAAATTAAATATATATCTAGATGGAAAAAAAAAGTACGTAATTTATCATAAATGTATTTTGTGAAAAAAAGAAAATGTAACTTAATAAATAATATAACATTTGAATGTTTTTCTTTGTTTTAATTTAAATGGAAAATAATCTAACACTGTGCAAATTTGTAATAAAACAATTTGCTATCGTTTGATTTTTATTTATTTAATATAATTAATAACAATTTATAACAAGTTAAATACGAGTACCAATGCAACACAATTGATGACAGTTTAACCATCCAGATTTTTATTTATGCTTTACAAATTTGTTTTTTTTTAAAACAATGTCGAATATGTAATTTGATACCAAACTTTGATACATAGTTACAGTGCCGGAATTACTTTTGGTTTTTATGGAACAAAGCGTTACACGTGGGGTCTTACGTATAATGAGGCCCAACGTATTAAAGGAAAAATTGTCTTTTTTTTTTTTTGGATAGCAATATTATTTAGATGCTGAGAAAAGTTTTGGTTTAATGTTTTGAAGAATTTATGAGAAAGAGAGCTGAGTAGGCAGGAAAAGAATTATTTGCTAGATCGTTCGAGAATACAAAATGAACTGATTATGATAATATATCTTTTTTATAGAAAGCATGCTTGAAAGAGAAAGCAACTTCCGCGATATCGTCTAGTGGCCCCCTTTCCTCACTTATCTTAAGTTCAGAGGTCAGTTTACAATTTGACCAAATACTGTTAAAAATTTATTTTGAAAAAAATGTTGTTAGTGTTATTGATTCTAGAGATTTTGGTTCCAATGGTTTTTTTATTGTGCTTGGAAATGGTTTCAAAAATTTTGGAAAAATTAGGAACCTGGATATCCAAGACGCTAACATCTTAATAAGTAAGCATTTAATTGTACTTCGTGATTTTTTTTTTTTTTTTCTTTTTTTAATATTAAGTAATCATGAGTGCATATATATATATATATATATATATATATATATATATATATATATATATATATATATATTACATATTAAAGTCTGTCTATGAATGTGTCTAAAATATTTTAATAGTTTTTATTATCATAATTGTATTTGTAACCATTTTAAGTCGACGAAGAATGTGAATGGTTGGATTACGATTTGATTTAAACACTATATCAGGGTAATACAGTAGATGTAATAGTTAGACGATCGAAAGTTTAATAACGGCGATTTCAATGGCGTTTATAATTATAATGGCATCTTGTTGTCATTATAATAAATTTTATTTATTTTTAATACAATTTTTTTTTAAGACAAGAAAGCATCTTTTACAATCTCAGCTAATCAATCCATTTCCACTTTTTTGATAATTAATTCAGGTTCAAAGGTCAGTTTGTAATATTACCTGGTTTTTACATCTTATAATTTAAACATGAAATATAATTACTATTTTTTACTATGTTGTAAATTTAAAAAAACTCTTCCAAAAAAAATTTTGTGTTTTTTGTCGCAAAATAAAAACTTGTCTTTCAAGACATATCTGCAGAGTCCAAAAAAAAAAAATACAAGAAGTTAAAGATAACTTCTAGCTAAGTAAATGTGAAAGAAAAAAAGCTTTATCTCTTTAAAAAAGAAAAAGGATATATAAGTATAACATCAAGCAAGTTGAAGAAGGATCAACAGTTTCAGATAGCGAGCGAGTTTTAAAAGACAATTTGATATTGTCTTTTGTAACAATTGTTTGAAATTTGTGATCTCACAAAAAAACTCTTTCATTATTCAATCAAATCAGAGGGTTACATCGTTGATATATCCGTAGACGGCATATAAAAACATTTTTATTATTAAGTTTTCTTTACAACTTTTTTGATTATAACTTAGACTTCACTGCAGTAGAAAACATTATTTTGAGGTACATGAAACAATACACAGTTGATGTATAAACAGTCCATTGAGCCTGTACCTATTTTAGTCAGTCGATGTATGGACAATCTTTGCGCTTTTCCCTATTTAAATCAGTCGATTCGTTTTAAATCAAATTTATTCATTAATAAATATTAAATTAAATGTAAATACATAACAATTTTGTATTAGGAAATTTACTCGAATAAACTTTAAACAATTTAAACTTGAAACTTTTGGCAAAAAGGTAATAAAAAGTATAAACGGAGCGGATCCGGTTTTTTCCTAGTTTGCTATGTAACTACAATCATTCTGGCTCAAATATTAACACAACTCTCATTAGATTAAACATTATACATTATTCACCGGGTTATTTTACTTTGCACGTTTTCGAATTAGAAATTAATCACCATCCACGTTTTCTAAGTTAAAACTAACTACCTCGTTTTTCTTTTATCACCTTATATTATCTTATATATTTCGTATTAACTGGTTATTCGTACATACGCAGCATTCACGCCGCTTTAGTGTTCGATATACCCAAGATGAAAGGTAACTTCTTCATTATTTTTTAGTTTTTATGTTTTTATGTTTTACATGTTTTTAGGGCTTCCATTTTACCATGTATCTTTTATTATATGTATACCAATTATATGTTTAAGTAATATAACTAAATAAGTTCAATTGCCTGTTGGTTGTTTATATACCGTTTTTATTTTGGTTATTTGTTACTTTGATTTTGTTTATCAATTGTTTCTACATTTTTTCTGTATTCATTGTAAATTGCTGTCTCATTATGTTTATTTGTTCGCATCAATTTGTCCTTTTTTCAAATATATTTTCTAAGTTAGGCATTTTTAGGCTCTAATTTTGCCATGTCGTTTACACATTTTCCAAATAACTATTCTAGTTTTTGAGTTTTTTATCCCCCATTTTTTAGCATAATTTAGCGCTTTTAACTTAAGATCACCCGTTTCTATTACTTTTTTATATGTGGCTCAATGCGCTTAAATTCTACCTGACCCCTCCATTCTGGTCTATTACATTGAGAGATCGTCCGTAGAGCACGTACGCTCGGATGCGGTAGAGGGAGTCTGCAAATAACGTAAATAAGGCGATGGGCAGGGGTAAATTATAAAAGTGTTAAGATTAAGATAAGACTAAATTAAAAAATGGTAAAATCATAAATAATCATAAAAAATCATAAAATGGTAGGTAGATTAAATATGTAAATAGGTAGATTAATAAAATGGAAGGTAGATTAAATGGTAGGTTTTTTTTATTGAGATGGAGGGTACTAAAGAAAGCGTATATCAAAATGCGGGGGAGCAAGGTACATCTCAATATTTTCCAAAAAAAAAATTTTTTAATGTGATAATGACTTATATATATTTTTTTAGATTGTTGTGTATTCCGTGTTTTTTCATAATTGTTGTTTAAATTAAAAAAAGATTTAGGAAAAAAATATTTATGCGCAAAAAAAGCAAAAAAGTTTTGTTTTTTTTTGGACAAATTTTGCAAAACTTTTTCCAGTTCAGTTCGAGTCAATGTTTCAAGAGTTTTTTATATATATATACATATATATATATATATATATATATATATATATATATATATATATATATATATATATATATATATATATATATATGTATATATATATATTTATATATATATATATTTATATATATATATATATATATATATATATATATGTATATATATATATATTTATATATTTATATATATATATATAAATATAATATATATATATATATACACTATAGCTTTAATTTTGAATGGATCTTTCTACAAAAAGAAAACGTCGAAAATTATTAAAAAAGTGCAACAGAATATTTTCAAACAATACTTTAGCGCAGCCAATGACTCGTTTAATGAGTGAAAATATTTCTAGCAGCGACAATTTGTTGGAGTAAGACCAAATTGAAGCAACACCTATTGACTATCCAAAAAAGGTATTGATAATTATAATTCAGAAGGTAATATATCAGATACAAGTATCGATCAGCTGACAAACTCATCATTATCAGTATCTGATATCGATGTATCTACTGATGGTGAAAATGATAATGTTATTTGTGTGAGCATGTTATTAGTGTGAGCATAATGTTATTAGTGTGAGTATTAGTTGAAAATGATAATGTTACAAGTGTGAGCAAATCTTTAAAAGATTTTGGAATCGAAACAGGTCAAAGCTATGCCAATATGAAAGTTCTTTCAGAAAAAATGATTACTTATCACCCTGAATTACCGAGAGATCCACGAACACTGTTTAATATCTCTTAAAATGCAATTTCTCCTAACTTACATGATGTTTTTCCTGGTAAATACTACCATTTTGGTATTCAAAATGGTTTATGTCAACTCATTCCTATTTTGAAGCAAGCTTGTTTGATTGAAGGTTGGTATTGATAGTTTACTTTTGTTTAAGAGCACGATTGCTGGATTTTGGCCTATTACAGCAGCAATTGATAAGATCAGTAATTCAGTATTTTTAGTTGGGTTGTATTATGGTAAAAATAAACCAAAATCATGTCAAGAATTTACATTTTATTTAGTAAATGAAATGTAACTTCTTTCTGAATTCGGATTTATTTTTGAAGAAATTACTTATAACGTCGAATTTTTATTTTGCAATTGCGACATGCCTGCAAAATCATTCTTGAAATGCGTAAAAGGTCATAGTGCTTATTTTGGTTGCGATAGATGTGAAATAAAAGGAACAAATTTCAAACATCGCAGAAGATATAAAGGAGAATCAACCTTAAGAACTAATGATTCCTTTAGAAATAGACGTCAAAAAGAACATCATTACGAAATGTCACCTTTTGAATCTATTGCTCATCTTGATATGATTAAGTTCTTTCCTTTTGACAAATTGCACCTTTTTTGTAAAGGAGTATTTGTGCGTTATTTAGAAATTTTACGAAGCGGTCAATTATCTATTGTCTAAGTGTAAATGGCATGCAAAATTTAAACACCGATATATCAATGAGTCATGACTGTACACCTTTTGAATTTCCCAGAAAACCACGTAGTATGAATCATCTTATTAAGTGGAAAGCAACTGAAACACGATATTTTTGTTTGTATCTTGGACCGTTTTTATTGCAACGTCATGTGCATAAAGAATATTTCCATTTGTTGCTATCAACAATATTTAGAATCATTTGTCATCCAATTTGGAGCATTTATTTAAACAGTTATTGTAAAGACCTAGTCAAAACATTTATTACAAACTCAGCACTTCTTTTTGGTCGTGAATTTATCACTATGAATGTTCATTGTATCCTTCATATTGTTGATGATTGTAAAACATTTGGGTGTATTGATAATTTTAGTTGTTTTCAATCGGAAAACTTTATGCGATTTATAAGACAATTGGTTACATCGCCGAATCTTCCATTGCAACAAGCTGTAAATAAAGTGCTTAGCAGGGGTCAAAATTTAAGGCAGCTAACCAATTGCTTTAAAGCCAGTAAATTTTTGTAAATTATCATCGTGTATTTTTTTAAACGAAACTACAAAGATTTCATATTACGCTAAATGTTATTTTAAAACATTTTTGTTGTCAAATAAAAAACCAAATTGTTATGTTATGCTTTTAGACAAAAAGATTGTCAAGATACGTAGTATTTATAATACCAATCAAAATGATGATATATGGTTAAAGGCATGTTACTTATTAGAACAAACTGATGCGTATGATATCCCCTGAAATCCTCTGCGTTGGATATTTATAAAGGAACACATTTTTCCAAATCTTTAACTAAAGTTCCTAATAATTTAGTTTATTGTAAACTATTTTCCTACAAAAATAATTTTGATCCAATTTTGCATACTTGTAATAGTTAAATTATATTATCTTAATAATATTATATTATCTTAATAATATTAGTTTTGCTAACAATTTGTTTTTTTATTTATTTATTTATGCTTTATTTAGGTGCTGTAATTCCAATTACTATTTTTACATTTAACTATTAAATATGAAAATTTAAAAATGGGTAATTTTTTATAAATCATACAAAATATTACTTATTTAACAATGGTAAATTTATTATAGATGTATATTTTAATTGAGTTGGCTGACAGTTCTATAGCCGTAGCTTTACATTCGTGGCTAGAGTCGGATGAAGCTGACCAAAACGGCTTCCACATGGTTGCATTTCCCGATTTTAAGTATACAAAAACACGATAGAAGAATAAATTGCCAGCACTAACTGCATGGGATACTATTCCATGCAAAGTTTTATACAAACATGGTAAGTGTGCATAGTAATTAGGAAACTTAAAAAAAACTTAAAATCTAGCAGACAATAATGCTTAACTGATAGATTGGTAGGATGATTTGCTAGATGAATTAAGATTAGATGAACATTTTTAATACCAAATAGTTTTGTTTTTAATTCTGATTAACGTTATTTTCTAGAAACTCTTAAAAATATTTATAAACACTGCAAAAAATACTCAGAGACTGGAAAATTACTTTGCACGGACTATGAAAATGGACGAACTCACAGACGACCTCTGTACCTATCGGACGAGGAATACGAAACAAATGACAAAAAAAAGTCAAAACTGACTCACAAAGAAAACGAAGTTGACTTAGCATCACCACTAACTCCACCAACAACACTGAATACGCAACTTCTTCATTTATTTCTAACTGCACCATCACCATTATATTCAGCATCTTCACAACCTTCTTCTTTGTTTTTAACTCTAAGTCCACCTCGTCCAACACTGCCACTAATTGAAACTTCATCCGAATATTTTGGATTATCTGCATCAGTTCATACTTGCTTTAAAGCTCGACAAAAGGCTCCAAGTTCGAAGGATAATGAAATTGAGAAATCCGATTTCGTAATTTCAAATACAGCTATGCGTTGTAAGTTTTTATGATAATTTGTTAGTTAGCATTAACAAAAATAGTGGTTAGTTAGCATTAACCACAATGTTTTTTACCTATATTTATTTGTTATTTTTATATTGAAATAGTCACTAAATTTAATATGATTTTATTTGTTTATTGTAGCGTGGTTTCAAGAAATATTCACCAGTCTCATTCGGATTGAGGACAGCCAAAAAAACCCTAATGGGCATGGTGGTTGGTCTAAGCAACACTAAATCTGCTGTTAATGCGCCGGTGGAAGCTTTAAAATTCAGCACAACAGCAGACGAGCTGGATAGTCACCTGAATTATTGGCTGGACCTAAATGATTGTGAACGTCAGTCCTTAGTAACTTTAATTTAAAGCTATAGTTTTAGCTAAATGTATGCAGTTAGTTTTTTCTATTTCCAATTTAAACTGTTGTTATGCCTATGTAATTAAATTAAAGATTGCATCTTTGTCCAATGTCACACTTGCATCACAAAATCTCTCTGGCAAGCTTTCTAATATGTTGTTGGCCCTGGCACCCAGCTCAGTTTGGTCTTTATATGGCCGGGATGGGAAAAGAGGGAAAAGGAGTATAAGCCCAAGTATTCTTCCTATCATAATAGGTAAAAGTGATTGATTTCTATATCTATAACCTAGTCATGCTGTATTTTTTATTTATTTTGTCAAAAAAAATTATACTGTTGTAGTAATGTAATTTCAATAATTGTATAATTGGATACATAATTTTTTTTTTGACCAATTCCATTTTTTTAAAGATGTAGATATTATTTTTTTATTTTATAGATTCTCTGCAGCTAAGATCGCAAAAACGCATTAACGCCCATAAGGTGGCAGAGGCGCTCGGGGATCGATTAAAACGAATGCCAATGCATGCAAAAACGCGCAGCAGTCAAGGCAGAAGCCAGACTAATAGGCACACCTAGTCGGGCACCAAAGAAGGCTAATATTGCACCTGAATCTGTTGAGAATGATAATTCTGACAATAACGCCTTTGATGATATTTGCAACGATGATATTTCGTTTACCAAAGACAGTGATTAGATGAAAAATGTACACAGATTATATAACTATGTTATTAATTTTTTTCCTTATAATGAACTTCTGAATTAAAGGCATTTTTCTGAACGTCATCAATAAACTTTATATGAAATAAAAAATGTGTATGAGGAGGGGGGGAGGGTTGTTAGGTGCGAACGACCCGCTTTGTTTGCAAACTCTATTTTACACAAGTTTTATATGCAAAATCTGAAAACAATTATATTTGCTATTCTAATCTTTTTTTTTCTAAAAATTTTAACGTTACGGTGAAATAGTATTAACGTTAACTTCAATTTTTTTTACAAATTTTTTTATTTAATCAGCTTAACACTACTCGTGTTTTTATTACCCCACAAACAAAAATGTGTATATAATGTCAAGTTTGTCAGATAAAAAGTTTTTATTATTCTAACAATATGTTTAACGGTAAGATTACGGTTAGTATCAAGTGATTTTAGAATATGTTATATTTTAGTTTGATTGTTATTTATTTGCTAATTTTTTCATTTTACCAGTGTTTGTCCACTCCTCGCTATATATGAGGCTTACCCTTCCAGCTAAATGCTTTAGACTGTTAGAGTATGTCTTTTCAAGAAAGTTTACAATAAATAAACTAATCTCTTATGATTACGGGAACACTTTTAAAATTAACGCATAAATCAACAAATTGGTTGCAACTAGTAAATTAAAATGGCGCAATATTTGAAAGTTGCCGCAGGTGATTATTAGATCAAAATGTTACGTATCAATACGTTATATGTTACGTCTCGGTTACGTAAAAATAACGGACATTTTGCACGTAACGTTACGATACAATGTTACGTATCGTTACGTAAAATTTTACGTATCGGTTACGTAAAAATAACGAACATTTTGCACGTAACGTAACGAATCTCGTTTACGTTACAATACGTAACGTAACCTAAAAATGTTATAGGGGTATATATATATATGCATATATGTATATATATGCATACAGATATATTTATTCAAATATGGATATATTAATTCCCATATATGTATATATAATACATATATGCATACAGATATATTTATTCAAATATGGATATATTTATTCCCATATATGTATATATAATACATATATGCTTATTTATATATATATATATATATATATATATATATATATATATATATATATATATATACATATATACACATATACAAATATATATATATATATATATATATACATAAATATACATAAATATATATATATACATATATATATACATACATATATATACATATGTATATACATATATATATATATATATATATATATATATATATATATATATATATATATATATATATATATATATATATATATATATAGAATAGAAAAGGTGCTGTACACACTTGAGGTGTGTAGAGTCTTAATTTCGTAGAATTAAGTGTGTGTAGAGTCTGTTAATTAAGTGTGTAGTCTTAATTACGTAGAATTAGAGTCTTAATTTCGTAGAATAAAGACTATGACAGCCGATTATAAAAATTAGTGTACAGAAACCGAAATAATTATCGATACTGTTTTTAAAAATTTTAAATTATCTCTATCTATTATCCATTGTGGAAAGGAGAATTCCAATCATTTATAACTCTGTTTGAAAAGAAATGGTGATGAAATCTTGATTTTGTAAATTGTCTGCGTATTCTACAATTGTTACTTCTACTAGATCGCTTTAGCTCAAAATTTAAAGGAGGGTGGTGAAAATTAACAATATCTTTTCCTTTTGAGATCTTATACATTTGAATCACCTCTTTTTCAGATCACCTCTTTTTCTTCTATCAAACAAAGTTGGCAATTCAAGTATCTTTAATCTTTCTTCATACGACTTCCCCCTTAAAGATTTAATTCTCGTAGCCCTGTGTTGCACGATTTCAAGATTGTCAATGTCCTTTTTCCAAAAAGGACTCCAAACTGTTGCTCCATATTCCAAATGGGGACGTACTAACGATTTGTATAGTAACTTTAATGAAAATTCATTCAAATACTCAATCATGCCTAATTTTCTGTTTGCTTTACCTATAGCTGAATTAATATGATATTTGTACTCTAGATTATTTGAAATGAAAATCCCAAGATCATTTTCTATCATTGTTTCTGTTAAAACAGAGTTGTTCAATATATATAATTATCTTGGATTCTTTATGCCAATATACATGACTCTACATTTTGATTCATTAAATGTAATTAACCAATCTTCAGACCATTAAACTAACCTGTTAATATCCTCTTGTAATATTTTATTATCATCATAACAATGATTGATTGAAATAAATTTGGTATCGTCTGCATATAATTTAGTATCTTTAATAATCCCTCTACATAAGTCATTAATGAAGATTACAAACAAAAGAGGTCCGAGTACTGAACCTTGTGGTACTCCACTAGTAACCATCTTCCAACTTGAAATATATTCCCCTATCACAACCCTCTGTGTTCGGTCTGACAAAAATGATTTACACCAATTTAACAAAGATGATACAAATCCTAGTCTAATTAATTTTTTCAGTAATTTTCTGAGAGACTGAATCAAATGCTTTTTTAAAATCCAAAAATAAAACATCAACGGAAATATCCTCTTCATACGCTTACGAGATTAAATCTAATGTTTCTAACAGGTTTGTTATACAACTATTATTATTAACAAAACCATGTTGCTCTTTAGAAATTAAATTGTTTTCAACGAGGAACACCATCATAAGATCTTTAATAATTCTCTCCATAACTTTACCAACAATTGATGTTAATGAAACCGGTTTATAATTTGTTGGTCTAGTTTATTTCCTTTTTTGAATAACGGAACGTTTGCACATGACCATAACTTTGGAATAGATCCTGTAATAAACGATTTAACAAATATTATTGCTAATGAACTTGACAAAGATTCTGAACATTTCTTTAAAACTTTTGGGTAAACATTATCTGGACCAACTGATTTGTACATGTTTAAATTACTCAAATGTTTCTGAATAGTAGAAATACTAAAATCTGTATCAGAACATTTTGTTAAAAGATTGTCGTCTAAAACTTCTGATGAGTCATCTTGTATAAACACAGAAACAAAGAATTTATTAAGAGTGTTTACTATCTCTCGATTAGTAGTAGTTATAATACCATTATGTAGCTTTATGGTTTTGATCGTGTCTTTAAATCTTGTTTAGTTGTTTATATAAGCATAGACATATTTAGGATTGTTTTTAAATTAAGTGCCAAGTTTTTTTTAATATTGCGAATACATTTCTTGACAAGTTTTTTATATCTTTATTTAATTTTTTATACTTATTGACTTCTAAAAGACTTTTAAAACCTGAATTTCTGCTTCTAAACCAACACTTTTTTTTTTCTTTACACATGCTTTTAAGTTCACTTGTCATCCATAGTAAGTTATTTTTTAGTTGAAAAGAGTATTTATCTAAATTTAGCGTTGGGATATATTTTTCACATCCTATTTCATATTTATTAAGCCATTTTTTGTAACATTCATTAACACTTAGTCCTTCAAATTCATTTACCCAGGTTATGTTAATAAAATACAAATCTAGCGCTTTATAGTTTCCATTTTTCCACAAAAGTTTTTTCTTTCTCGTTTGTAGTGATAATAATAAATTTGGTTTATTTTCATAATCAAATCGAAACTTCAAAATATGATGACCATGATCGATACCACCTAACGGTGGAAAATGTTCAAGAAAATAAACTCTGTTGCTATTATCAGTCAAAATGAGGTCTAAAATGTTAGTATCAATACCAAATTTTACTTGAAAACTAGGACTGATAACATTTTGGTGCAGGTAACTGTCATGTAACGACTCAATAAACATACTTGCTGTTATGTCACTGTCATTTATAATTTCACTAAAACTTTCATCGTTCCACTTGATGTTTGCATAGTTAAAGTCACCACATATTAAAATACCAGAGCATTTGTTATTTTGTTTGAGTACATATGCTTGTTTTAATGATTTTATAATGTCAATACGTTTTTCACTATTACTAAGACCTGTCCGGTACATATAACCACATAAGATTTGCTCTTTGCCAATTGCAATCAAACACCATACTTGCTCAATATTTTCATTTATTAGATATTTTTCATTTATTACATAAGATTTAAAATTCTCTTGTATATAAATACATACACCATCACCACGACTAAATTGACGATCTTTTCTAAACATATTATAACCAGGAATATCAGTGGTAGACATTGCTGACCACCAAGTCTCACAAGCAAATATAACTTGAGCCTTAGATCTGGATATATCATCAAAAAACTCGTCAAATTTATTATTTAAAGAGGTCGCAATTGTATACCAACATGATAAATAATAGATATTTTCTGTTTTTAAACCTTTTAGAAGGTCTTGATTCATTTTCTTTAACAACAGTGTATTAGTACTTGAATTCAAATGATTACTTTCTCCAGTGTCTGCATCAAGGTTGATTAATTGGTTATATAGATATTGACAAGGTGTATGTAAAGAATGTTTAAAATTATGTGTTATACTGCGATGACTTGAACAACAATTGCTATTTGTTTATCAACACTACTTGTATATTTCTAATACGTGATAGCTTTTAACTTGGTCCCAATCGACTTTCAGGTGGAGTAGTTTATTTAATTCTCTACATTTATCCCTGAGTTGTTTATCCAAGTTTCTCTGAGCATCAGTTAGATCAGGATTTACATAAATACCATTAAACTTATGGTATGATTTTTTTATAAAGTCATTTCTCATGTCCTTATTTTTTAACTTGACAATTACTGGTGCAATACCATTTTTAGATTTTAATCTAAAAATACGAACCATAAGAAGTTAATCTATTCATACTTGATCCAATAAATCTAATACTTTGTTTTCGTCTTCTTTCTTTATATCTGCGCCATCAGTTTTATTGGATTCTTCTAAACCAAAAATAATTACGTTCTTGTCTCTTCGTTCAATTTCTTTATTTTCATTTCATTTCATATATATATATGTATATATATTTATATATATAAATATATTTATATATATATATATATATATATATATATATATATATATATATATATATATATATATATATATATATATATATATATATGTATGTATATATATGTATATATGGGAATATATATCTGATAATATAAATATGCTAATTTAATATTATTATTAGTCGAGTTACGTCATTTTCTAGGCTTTTCAATACGCGGTCTTTTTTTTAATTTTATTTACTAACAACGCGTAAGGTTGCTTACTAATTCTATTTACTATCAACGCGTAATGTTGGTTACTGCTGGTAAATATATGTTAAGTTCAGGTTTCAGATTCCATACTTGCAGCCCTGAACGGTTTAAAGAAATAAAACAAAGTTAATAACAAAATTAGTGTTTAAATGTCTTTTAGTCGGGCCTTGTTTAAGTTAAAAATGCCGTCGGGTTTCTTAGAGTCAATTTAAGTATAGAACTTAAATTTTCATGAGTTTCAAAATATATTTAACTTCTTTTCAGAACCTATACTAAACATTTGCTTAACTAAACGAAGTTTCGTGCAAAATAATGTCTGTAAACAAAGAATATCAGCGAACTAAATATTTATCAAATTTATCGAATTTATCAAATATTTCCTTAAAAGAGAATCAGAGCACAATTAAATTTGCTTTATTTATACAACTACTGGCTGAAAAATACAGATATATTTATGCAAATATGGGTGTACTTATTCCCATATGTATATATATATACATATGTATTTACTTATATATGTAGATATAGGGACATAAATATATATATATATAAAGTTGAAGTTTCAGGTTCTAATCTTGCAGCCTAGAACGGATTAATTATTATTTTATTTATTTAACACCCAATTTACAAGGTAAAAAGAAAAAAATAAGAAAGTTATTTCGGATGACTTTGCTTAAAAACGTTTTCTTCCAGAATTTGCTTGAGAACTCCTCTTTGCTCTTTTGCATTTCAGCACTCTATTGCATACTTCAAGTTTCGTTCAACTTCGGAAGGAATTTTACTTTTAGAAAGTGGTATTTTTACCTTCTTTTTATTTTGAATTAAGTTTTGAAAATTTAATATCTGAAGATGGCATAGTTCCTGAATATCACTAACAAACGAATGTTGAAATAACGGGTGTTGCAGTTGTGAAAAGATAATGTCTGCAGTTGTTTTGTTATTAAGAAGTCGAAGGAACAAGTTTAACTTATTTTGTTGAACACTTTTTGAAATTTCCTGGATTTTAAATAACGAATTCATATAGTTTTTACTATGTTTTGAAACATTTAAAAACGATTTTAGCGCACTCCTTCCAATTATATTTAGCTTTTTCATCAGACCAGGATTATTTTCACATAGCTCCATACCATAAGTTAAGGTGGGGACTGCCAATGATTTATATATATAGGAAATAGAACTGGGGTGGGCAAACCGGATTCCAGATTGAATAAGAGTTTGAACAACAGCTCTAAAGTTTGATATTTTTTCATCAACATTTGAATAACCGAGTGAAGCAAAAACTGAATGTTTAGTATCCCATGTGAATCCCAGATGTCTAAGTTTATTCTGAAGATTTTTTTTATTACCAGAAATTGTTATTGTATTAGTTTGTATTTGGGCTTTACCTGAGATCAAGAACTCTGTCTTTTCGGCATTCAGTTTAATACAATTTAGATTACTGTAAATATTGCATGTTTTTATAAGCTTTTTGAGACCAGATAAGGTAGAGCTTAAAAGTATTATATCATCCGCATAGGCTACCACACCAGTAAAGTTACCGTTTATAGATGTGCCAACAATACCCTGATTTTTAATAGTTTCGAGAAGACTTTCAGTGTAAATATTATAGAGGTGAGGCGAAAGAATTGATCCTTGTCTTACTCCTTGGTTTAGGGGAAAAGAGTTTGATTTACAACCTTGATATGAGACTGTTGCGCTACTATTGTTATACAACGAGGAGATAGTGTTAACTATACATAGTGGTAATTTTTTATCGAAATATAATTTTTCAAATAGGATATTCCAGTTACAGCTATCGAAAGCTTTTTCTGCATCTAAAGAACATAGATACACAGGGGAATGGTTGCTGTTGTAATGTTTAATTGTTTCCCTTATTAGAAATTCAGCATGTAGCGTTGAAGAGTTAGCATTGAATCCAAATTGTAGGGAGTGAGTATCTCTAATATCCGGACATATAATTAAGATCAGGTATTCTAGAACCTTTGTAAAAATTGGTATAATACTAATACCACGATAGTTGCTTGGGCTATCTAAAGACTTTTTGTACGATTTAACAAGGGGTACAATAGTTGACGTCGACATTGATATTGGAGTCGATCCATAATTAATAGAGTAATTAAAAAATTTGATGAGCCATTTTGTTAAAGTATCGCACTTTGCGTATTTCAAATGTTCTGCTGAGATACCGAAAGAGTCAGGAGATTTTTTTCAATTTTAAATTTGAAATAGCCTCAATTATATTTTCTTCAGTTATTTTTACATCATCATGTTTTGTACACGGGGGAATTCTCTGATTTTCTTTACGATGAGTTATTTTTGGAGTATTCAGTACTCTTCCGAAGTGGTTTGCGAATTCTGAAGTAATAGATTCTTTGTCTTTTTTATTATTTATGGTAAATAATCTAGAATTTATGTCTTTGTTTAAACATCTAAAAGCATTCCAAAAGTTTTTTGGTTTAGTATTTTTTAACTTTTCAATTTTAATATATTGTGCGCAAATTTTATTATTTTGAGCCGACTTGACGGCTTTACGAAAGTTTTTACGAGCCATTTGGTAACGGTTAAATGATACCGAGTTTAACTCTTTAGAAAAACCAGAATCTCTCCATTTTTTAAAATGAATTGAAAGAATAGTTTTAGACCGACTTAATTCAGGTGTCCACCAAGATTTTGAATACAAACATTGCTTTTTATTTTTTAAAGTCTCCTTAAAAGCTATTTGAGCGCTGTCAGTAATTTTTTTATAGATTTGGAGAAGGTCGTATTCATAATCGTTAGTAAAATTAAGATTGTTAAAGCGATTGGTTAAATGAACATTGTAAGAATTTATAAAGTTAGAATCGTTCCAAGCGTAGCTAGGTATATTAGTATCTTCTGCTAGTTCAATGGTATTGCATTCGGTGTACTTAACTTCAACTGATATTGATAGTGGTAGGTGGTCGCTCAAATTATTTGAGCATTCAGGGTGAACAATGCATTTAAGATTTATAAAACTTGTATATTTTGATACGGCGAAGTGATCAATATATGACGAATTCGGTAGTGTCTGGTGTCGATATGTATAATTAGGGCCAGAACCTTTAGTTACATCTACTAGTTCTAATTGATTTGTTTTTAAAAATTCCGATAAGTGCACAGAATAACTATTTCTTTTAGAATTTGATCTTTCAAATAAATCATACATTTGGTGAGGAAAGGATTGGAAGTCACCTGCTAATATTATATTGCCGTTACCTTCGTAACTATCAATTAGACCTTTAACAGTATCTAGTTGACCTTTATATTCTTCCAGAGACGAGAGGTTATTCCGCGATGAGGAGAGGTATAACCCAATAACTATAATATTAAGATTGTTTTTTTCGAAATTTATTGCTAAAATATGGTCGTCCTCGTAAATTACCCTTATATTTTGGAATTTATTTTTTCGTACAAAAAACGCATTTTCGCCAAACGGTCGGCCTTTTTCATGTTTATTAGACTGATGGAAATAAATGGAGTGTGTGTTATTAGATATATCCCTTATTACGGAGTATTCAAGTTTAGATATCCAATGTTCACATAAGAAAGTTATATCATAGGATTGTATAAGTGACTTTGTAAAATCAATGTTTGACTTAAGTCCCTGACAGTTGAAAGTACATATAATAGCACATACAATAATACAGAAATAGCACTTAATATATCAACAAAATTAAATTTAAATGCCTTAAATGTCTTTTAGTCGGGTCTTGTTTAAATTAAAAATGTCGTCGGGTTTCTTAAAGTCAATTATTTTGTCAAGTCAGATTAAGTCAAAAATTTAAATTCTGATAAGTTTTAAAAAATATTTAAGTGCATTTTAAAACCCATACTAAAAATTTGTTTAACTTCACAAAGTTTCGTTCAAAATAATGCTTGTTAAACAGAAAATCAGCGAACAAATTATTTAATCGATTCAACGATACCGAAGAATCAAATGTTTCCTTCAAAGAGAATCAGAGCACAATTGAATTTGCTTCATTTATACAACTGATGGCTGAAAAATGAGAAAACTGTAACATTGTTATTATAGCCATCAAATTTAATTTAAAATAAATTTTTAAACAATATATGTAAAGGTTTTCAATAACGTCATTAAAAGCAACTCGATCTAGTCGAAGTGAAGTCATTAAGGCGTTTTGCCACTTCCAGATCCATTTTGTTAAGGTAATTCGCGACACGCCGTTATATGTACGTGTATATATATAATTAACTCAAACTGAGTTTTGTCAGATGAAGTGCATAATAGTTTTACTTTAGTAAAAAACTGTTAAAAAAGATAAAAAAAAATGAATTGCAAATTGTCTTAATAATTAACACAAACTAAGTTTTGTCAGATAAAGTGCATAATAGTTTTACTTTAGTTAAAATCTGTTAAAAAAGATAACAAAAAACTGTATTGCTAATTGTCATAAACAGTCATAACCAGGGTGGACACATAGAATATTTAGAAGTAAAAGAGGATATTAGAGGAGTTTAGAGTAGATTTTGCTTCAAATTAAGAGGAGTTTTTTCTCAAAATTTATAAATTTTGAATAAAAATAGAGGATTTTTATGTAACTATCATTTAATGTATATGTTTTTATATATATACAGTTTGAACAAGTGCCAATAATGTGATTATTAATGTTAAAGAACGTTGATTTGCTAAAGCAAATTTTACAACCCGATGCACGTTAAGGCGTCAACTAGTTTCGCAGCCTATGTAAGGGTATCCTAAATTACCCATTATACTACTATATATTGGCTATTTAAAATACCCATAATATGGCATTCAATGGGTATTTTAAATACCCAAATTATCATTCTATCAAGAAATAAAAAAAAATAAAAATAAGAGTTAAAGAGGAGAATTGATCATATTTTTATTTTTTTAGAGGATAATGGAGAATTTAGAGGAGGTTTTTAATAAAAAGAGGACTTTAAAGGATTTTAGAGGAGCTGTGGCCACCCTGACAACATAACCTAACACACATAACTTCTTGCGTTTTGTCAAGTGGTTACGTAGCTAATATGCCA
>NC_061159.1:56946051-57063551 GCF_022113875.1 Hydra vulgaris | reverse complement strand
TAATGGTTGAAATTCTTTAGCTTGAATAATCAATTCTTCCAACGTAAACGGAAAAATTTCCTTGTGTGATAAAATTTTTTTCATAAATTCATTTACTATTTTTACTGTTAATTCCATCTAAAAAAATATTTTTTACATTTATATAGTTATCAATACAATATAATAAAAAATCATAGCTTTATATTTTATACATAGCTCAAAAAAAATTCACCAAATTTCTAAAGATTTTAAATCACCCCCTAAATATTGTATATCACTCATATAATCGTCATTTAAATATCGAACTTGTTTATCAAATTTACTCAACATTTTATATAATTTACAAATAACACGGTATCTATTATATGCTAAAGTGTGTTTTAATTTTTCTTCAACAAGTAACTTTTTTTTCGAATAATAAATATCTCCTAACTCTTTCATTTCAAGATGTAATCTTGTAGTAGAAAAACTAAATTTTTGATATAAATCAAATAAACATTTATGATGTAAATCGTAAATACGTTTTTGCTTTAACGTGCTCACATAATAACATCTACCAAGTAATAAATTATTATACTTCATTTTAATATTTTTTATTAAACCATCATAATCTGTCGATGATTTCAATAACATTATTACGTCAACATCATCAATATCAGCCAATTGCTGTAAAGTTTGAATTTCTTTGAGTAATTCCGGTTCTAATTGAGCTTCATCTTCTTCTAACTTTTGTTTTTTTTGATCCGATGGTTCACAAATAAGATCTGTCATTATTAGTTATCTAAAAAATTATTTTCAAATAGAATAAAGATAAGATAATGAACGACATTTATCAAAATCATAACGTAACAATTCCCTTAAAAATTTTCCTATTCTATTCATTACATTTATCTTTTTTTCAAGTAGTTTTTCACATTTTGTAAATTGTATACAAATTGTATACTGATGATACAAATCTAATACAATCTTGGTATATAAATGTAAAAGTTCAAGTTTAAAAACAATTTCATTTTGTTCATATTTGACCATAGTCACTTCTGTATCAAATTTTTCAAAAGTTTTTTTAACACATTTGTATTGATCGCAATCAAAACTTTCGCTAACAGCAAATAGTTGTAACTGTTGCAAATCTTCCATATGTTCATCTTTTATCATATTTTTAACATTTTTTCTAATTGCTTTTAACATCTAAAAAAAATTTTTTATTATAAAATCATATTACAAAATAATTAAGAATCAGCAATTAATATCGACTCTATTTTATTAATTAAACTAAATAATTCGTGACGTATTTTTATTTTTAAATTTTGAACTAGTTCTGTTTTTGTCAAGTAGCAAAATTCATGAACATAATTTTCGAATTTTTGTTTTTTAGCACAACAAGGCCAATCGTCTTTATCTTTTATAAATTCAATAAACGCATCATTTCTTTCCTCTTGATATTCTTTTTCTTTTTTTATTTGCTCTTGTAATCGATCAATAGATTTATTACACTTGATAATCAACTTTGTACATACTTTCAAATATAGATTGATAGTACTTTTATCATATGCGTAATTATGTTTATCGCTATTCAAATTATTACAAACAGTAGATTTGAATTCTTGTATATCATCTATATAATATTCATATACGTATATTCCTTTTAAATAATCGTCCAACTTTTCACATTGATGAGCCAACTCTTTATCTTTTTCTTTTAATTTTTCTATCATGTTATACAACATTTTTTTTATTAGTTACCTAAAAAAAATTACAAATTTTTTAAAAAAAATGAAATATAAAAAAAATTAATGAATTTTACATTTAATAAAAAGAGAATCTTCTACAATATAATTTAAAAGATCAGTATTGTTTATAAATCTTCCAAATCCGAATCCTAAAATTCGATCTTTAATAGGTCTTTGATAATAAATACCGTCATCGGTTATAAACGATTTTTTAAATTTTTTCTCTCCCAATAATGATATTGTTCCTTTTTTACTACTAAACGGCCATTTTAAAACAGCGTCATAAATGTGTGGCATTAAAACAACAAATATGCCAATATAGTCGCCATGTATCATTTCATTATGATATTAAAGATCCATATTAAAATTAATTCTTATTGACATTTTATAATTTTTATAAAAAAACGGTGCAGAAAAAAGAGTAGAACGATAATTATTCGAATTAATATTCATTCGTTTTACTATATCTTGAATTACAAAGATCTTTTGACCGTCAGGTAAACCATTTGGTTCTTCAAGAAAACTTACTCTAATATCTAAATCTTTTAATAACAAAAGAATTCTTAAATTTTCATTCATTTCATCGTTATCATCATCACTTCTTTTCACTAAATCTTCTAGTTGACTAACTCTAAATTCTAAATTTTTTAATTCGTCTTTTAAATTAGATTTTTTGATAGTTATTTGATCATATTTATCAAATATTTCATGAAGAATTTCGTCATCTGAATCACTTTGTACACATTCAAGAAATTCGTCACCTGAAACACTTTGTACACATTCAAGAATTTCGTCATCTGAATCACTGTGTACACATTCTTCATTTTCTTTAACACTTGCATTGATTTCTTCATTATCACTTGCATCTTGTTTTTGATAACAAAAATCAGTTTTATTGTCATCCATTTTACATTGTTCACTTTGACACTGATTACCATTAAATACAATAAATTTGCAATTATTGTCCATCTCGGTCAGTGTTGCATTTTCCACATCTTTTATCAAATTGACACCATTCTCCATATTATTAAGAACTTTCTCTACCATTTCAATAAATTTACTAGGCATCTAAAGAATAAATTAAAAAAATAATTATATAAAAAAATATTAATGTCCTGTTGAACCAAAACTTCCTTTTCTTTCTTTATCAGATAACATAGATTGTATTTTCATTTGAGTCCTTTTTGGACCCTACCCTCCTTCACAAAGGGGGGAAGGGGCCTAAAAATTTTTTTCAAAAAAAGAGGGGAAGAGGGAAGAAGGAATCCCCACCCCCTCCAGGGGGGAGGGAGAGGGAGGGGGGGAGGGAGAGGGAAATCGCTTAATTTGCTTCTTCTTCTTTTGAAATTGACTTTCCTGATTCCAGATTTTTCCATAAGTATTTTGATATTTTATAATAACGAATCGACAAATCTTTATTTATATGTTTAAAACAAAGTTTTTTCTCTTTTTCAATTTCAATTAATAAATTTATTATTTCTTGAGAAAGATAATTTTCCTTTTTTATTAATTCTGAACATTCTTCTTGTAATTCAATCATTTTTGTATATGAACTAATATATTCATTATTTGCCATTTTATTAACACTATTAAACCTTTCTAAACTCATCTTTGGTTTGAAGTGATTCTGAAAATAAAAACTTGGTCCTTTTATACAGAACACAACACAATAAAAATCTATATTTAGTAACAATTAACATTTTTTTCTATTGTATTCCCTTATAAAGTCAAAATATGATATCATAAAAACTTAAAATGACACGTTGACAATTTTTTATATAAACTTGTTTTGATCTTGTTTTTTTTTAATCTCCATTGTTAAAATAGAGTATATAAACAAAAAAAAATTTTCATTTTTATATCATTCAACAACTTTACAACAGTTAAAAAAATATATACAATAAAATGGAGAACGAAATTCAAGTTAATTATTGCAATCTGCAAAATTATTTAAAATACGGTGATATGGCAGCTGCTACATTATGGCATATTGATTTGGCAAACGAAAAAGATTTAAAAGAAAATAAATATTCTAAAGTTCCCGTAAAACCCGTAGCACAATTTAATTTTTTAAAAAAAGAATTGGTTTATTCCAACTTAAGCAAAGAAGAAGTTATATTGTTGCCAGCATCTATTCGAAAACAATGTTCCCTTGCAGAAAATGCATGTAATTATTTGTATAGAGCGGAAATGAAATTAAACAAAGAAGACATCCATTTCAAAAATAAAACAGGCGATGGGGAAATTACTTTTAATGCTATTTTAATTACAACTCAAACCAAATTAAATAAAAAACTTTTACAATCTATGTTGGGTAAAATTGAAGAAATACAAAACAGCGGATATAATTATGCTTACAACAAACACAAAGTATTAAAATCACAACTTATTAGCACTTTTAACGTACGAATGTTAAAAGAAGACGAAGAAATTTATTACACAGAATACGATAGACAATCTTCTGTGGAACCTGTTATGATTAATACTTTACTTAAAAGCGGTCAAACAAGATCTTTTAATCAAAATATGAAAAGAGCTGCACAAGATTTAGCTGCACAAGAAAGTAAAGAGTCTAAGAAATCAAAACAACACGAAATTAAAGACGAAAAAAATAATGACGAATAAACTTTTTTTTAATTTTAAAAAAACTGTATTTTCTATTTTTAATTTTAATAAAAAAACCAGTTATTATAAAAAAACATGTTTTTTATTTCCTTATAAGGTTTTAATATGAAGTCATATAGATTAGTAAAAAAATATAAATACAAATCAAAATTTTCTATATATCATTTCAAAAAAAAAATGACTAGCAAGCAGGTTGAACAAACTTTAGAAAAAGCAATAAAGTTGTTTTATCCAGACAACGAACTTCATCCTATGTTACAAGAATTTCATCATTTGGAAAACAGCTATGAAGATTGGGAAATTATTATAAACGAATATTTAACTAAATGGAATTTACAACTGTTATTACCAAAAGAAGAATATATTGATTTGTATTTTATTTTTATCATCAAAGATTATCAAAATCATCAAAATTTATTTGAAAAAACTACGCGTAATTATTTTCAATTTCATGAACAAGGATCTAAATGGAAATCAGACATGTATGATTTTTGTAAATTAATCAACACTGATTTTTTAAGATGTACAGAGAAAAACAAAGAATTGCAAAATGTGTACACAGAAGATAGCAATTTTACACAGAGATACTTAATGTTGAAACGCAAAACTGATCATTTTATAAAAATATACAAGAAATATTATCGTAGCACTGTTGATAACAAATGCACCTCTTGGAAAAATAAAATTAAATTATCATTACAATATTATTTTTTGTTTCCTTATTTAATCGAAAATCATTCATACGAATATGATTTATTAAAGCGTAACAGTTTAATTTTGCGGGAAGAGTATCCTTCTTGTTTACAAAGATTAGTATTTTCGTACAATGATAAATTATTTCATAACGGATTTTATACTCTTTATACACCGACACCCATTTATAACTATTTCAAAGTTGAAAAAGTAAAAACTATGAACGATAAAGTCTACATATACAAATCGTTTAATCAATGTAATTTTTATGAAAAATCAATTATGGAAATGTTTCCTTATGCCAATTGGTTTTATTTTTTTAAAAGAAATTTTAACATTTCGAAAATTTTAACTAGACGAGAAAATCGACTCTACGATGTTATTAAACAAGAAATTATCAACGATAAACCTATTCATAAAGCAGAACATTTTAATATGTATTATATAAACGCAAATGAATGTTTTTAAAAAAAAACAAATCATTTTTTTATTTTTTTATATTAACTGTATAATACGTTTTATTAACTAAAAATACATTATCAAAACATTTACAAGTTGTTTTATAAATTTCTTCACAACGATTATTTTCTCGCACTAGGTTAACTAAATCTTTATATTGTTCTCGTTTTTCATTGAAACCTTTAACATGATATATAAAGTCAATCAAATAACTTTTTAACATCTTTGTTTCATATTTACAGCAATGATCCTAATGTTCCCTTCGAAAAATTTCACCACCAAAATGAGCATTACACGGTATTTCATCATAGAAATAATTCATACTTTTAATTTTTGGAAACGCAAATTCGTTTAGATCAAAAAAATAAACATTTTTAAAACATTTTAAAATTGAAACTTCCATATTGCCACCTTTATAGAATATTAAATTTATTGGATATTTTTTAAAATAAGTTTCCAATTGATAGTATACATCTGTGCAAAAAATACTACTAGAGTTAGCCAATAAACTAGGATCATATGGCAAACCATGAATATATTTTTTACAATGATTAAAAGCTTTTCGATGTTTTTCTGCTAAGTTTTTATAGGGGATACAAGGCCAGACTTGTAGATGTAAGCAAAAATCTTCGTTTAATGCCCTTAAACAGATTTCTCTTATACAATTTCTTCCCCAAAAATGATCTTTTGTAAATTCATTATGAATATACTCGGTATCTAACAACCAAATCTAAAAAAATAACAATATTTTTTAATAAAAATAAAACGCATTCTTTTTTAAAAATTTTAAAACATGTATAAAAAACAAAAAAATAACTAATTTTAAAAAAAAAAATTTTAAAAATTAAAAATGAATCGAGTTGACAGCATCATTAGAAAAATTCATAACAATTGCGCTGTTTGCGCATTAGATGAAATAGCCAAAAGGTATCAATCTCAAGAAAACAAATCTGGAAATTCTTCACCTTCATCTCTAGTTATAGACGAAGAACATTATAAAGACGCATCTTCAAATGATTTTCTTGAAAATATTTTAAATTCAAAAAGAATCACATTAAATTCTTATTCTATTGAAAAATGTTTTAAAAACAGTAAATTTAAAAATTTACTCGACCAGCCACAACTATGTCAATTTCATTTAAATAAATTTGACAATATGAAAAAAGATCATCTTGACGAAAATGTTATAGCTGATTATTACAAATCTAAACTTAAAGTTTTTTTACTCGAAAGAGATATTAAACCTATTGTTCCATTTGAAGGTGATCAAACAGACGGATTCATCGATACTTTTACAGCAAAAATATTACCTACCGCTTCAACCATCATAGAAAAACTAGATGGAGTTTTAAAAAAGAAATCTGTTAAAAGAAACATTGAAGGAATCATAAAAGACGGCACGTCCGATAAAAAAACATTATTTGTTAATATTTTACAGGCTATTGTAACATTATTTATTTCAAGTTTTTTTAGTTTAGAAAAAGAGGAATAAATGTGTACTAACGAATCTTTGTCTAATTATTTTAATGATGAACCCTTTTTGAAAGATTATTTTATAGGTGTTTACGCTTTTGACGAATTGAGTCAAACCCAAACCCACATAAACATTATTAAGCGAATGGTAAAAAATGGTTCTTTTTTTATTGACAATAACGAAACAAGCAAAAAAAATGGAGAACATTGGAGACTTTTACTCAAATTAGACGCTAATCATTTTTTTTGTTTTGACAGTTTAGGTACTGAAAGCTGTTTAAAACAAATTCCACCATTTTTAAGAAGCAATAGACATTTGTTTGAAGCTGTAGAAGAAATACAAACTAACATACAAATAAACACTCTAAACATTAATTATAATGAGATTGAAATAAGTTCTTACATGCGACAAACCAATCACTTTCCTTACGAATGGACAGCTGATAATCATGAATTTTATTGGTTTACTAAATTTATATTAAAATATAGTTCGATGACGGGTCAACAAACTATTTTGTTTTCTTATAACAAAACTTGTTTCCAATGGGAAAACAGTAGTTTGTGTGGAGCTTTTGCCGCTTATTTTATATCTTTGTTACCAAACTATCTTATTAACGGTCAAATTTATTTACCTTTGTTGTGCAGATTATTGAACTATCACTTCTATGAAGTTTCGTCTCTTCATGCTTCCGAACTAGCTCTAATAAATTTGCTTCCATTTTTTCACTTTGTTAAATCTAAATTATTTAAACACTTGGATGCTACTGCTAAACAACTTTTTGAAAAAGACATAAAACTTCATCTCTATTTAAGAAATACTGAGAGTCTGGTACGCAATAATGTAACAATGAAAACAATGAAAATTCCTATAGAAAAGGATATTTTTTAAAATGAAGTCATGACCAATAACAAAATAAGAAGCTTTTTAGACGATGCCAGATTATTGAGAACAAACAACGAATGTCAATGGGATAAAATATCTATTCAAGATATCAATGCTATTAGAGATGTTATGAACGAAGAAAACCTTGCTTTAAAACGTTACGAAAATATGAACGATATGTATTTTTTCGATTACAGAAGATTAAAAGATATAAATAATTTTATTGACGTACCTCAAGATGATGTCATGACAAAAAAAGAAATAAAAAGTCGCTTTGTTCAAAATTTAATATAATAAAATGTCAGCAAGTATACAGAAAGCAGCTTTATGCAAAATTCAAGAAAAATTTTTAGAAGAAATTTGCAATTCGTGTGCAGGACACGGGATATTATATATTGTAAACTTGAAAGATCCAAATTTATTAAACTACTTAAAAGAATGCTCGACTACCGTTTTTAACAGTGAAGTATGGTTGTTACATAAACCAACACAAACAAAGAAAGAGATAAAGACAAATAAGATACTATGCGACGTGTGTAAAGGAAAAAAAAAATATTATTAAAAAAAACTCAAAGTTGTAAAACACAAAAAGAACAAATCAATTTTACATTGTATTTTAATTTTATTTAAAAAATAAATGTTTTTTTAACATCAATTTTATTTAATATACTTCAAAACTTTTATCCGCCGGTTTATATAAGTTAACGGGTGGTTGAACTGCGACTGTTTTTGTTGTTACAGCAGGCATTGATTTTTTTCCTTTCCATGCTTTTTTTAAACTGTATAATAATGAACCCACTTTTAAAACATTAGTTACATTTTGAGGTGTAACATAGTCTGATAAACCACGAGCGCGTTGTTTTCGTTTAACTTTACGAGTACGTCTTTTTTTTATTCGCATTCTTCAAACAACCATATTGATAATGAATCCTTTATAACTGATACAAAATCATCATATTTCATACTAAATACTTTTGTAACACTCATATCAAATACTTCGAATATAAAATCAATGTTAGCTATATCGTTTGAACGAGTTACTTTTATTTGATTGCTACCGTCCAAGCGAAAAAATAACTTGAAATTACCATTTACATCTTTCAAACTATCGTTTGTTTGTAAATTTTCCAAATCTTTAACATTATAAAATTGTAAAAGAGATTCTTTAAAAGCAGTTACGTCTATTTTTTTTAAATAAATCTAAAATTTTTTTTTTAAATAAACATTTTTTTCTTCTTTTATATATACCCTTTTAAAAAAATAAAAAAAACAACAGTATTAAATATATTATTTTGTTATAGGTAATTCATAACCAATATATATATCGCCTTTATTTACATGTCTAATAGTATATAAACCAGAACGTACTTTATAATCAATAACAAATCCTCCTAAAAAAGTAGAAATGTCTGTATGTCCTTCTTTTTTATTTCCACTTATTATTTGACATAGATAATCATTAAAATATTTAAAAGTTAATATATATTCGCCATGACTTGTTACATCGGCTCTTATGTTATTTAAAAAATATTCACCCATATCTTCAAGTAATAATTTATAAAACTCTAGATCATCTTTAATAATATTAACGTATGCGTTAGTATAACAACTGATACAATGTTCTTTTCTGTGATATCTTTTATTAGCATGTTCGCAATAACTTTGTTTAAACAAACAACCCTCATCTAACGACATTCTTTTTTAAACTAAATTATTTTTAAAGTTTATAAGTTATTTAAATAACTTGTTCACAGGATCAGCGAATGGATTACTTAAACCGTCTCTTAATCTTCTAAAAACGTTACCGCCACGGTGTTTTTTACCTTTATTAAAAAATTAATATTTTTTATTTAAATATATGTCAAACATGTAAACGTTTACAAGTTTTTTTCCCTTAAAAAATCTCATTTTTTTAACTTGTAAAAAGCTTTAAAAAAAACTTATATATTTTTTAAAAAATATTTTGTGTCACCCGACACTGTCCTTACTTAACCTGCCTTACCTAACTTGTTTTGTTTTTCTTAGTAGGCCTACTTATTATTTTTACTCTGTTTTTTTTTACAACCGGTTGTTTGTATCTTACTTACTTACTTACTTAACCTTACTTACTTAGTCTATTATTTTTGCCTTACTTATGCCTGCTCACCCGTTCGTACATACACGCTCGTTCACACACGCTCAGGACTCACCGAGAGTATGCTTCTCAGTGGGGTACAATCATCAAGTATCAATGATACTCAATGTGGTTCACATATAGGACTCACCGAAAGTATGAGCTCTCAGTGGGGACAGTCATCAAGTAACAGTGATCTCACCGTAACTCAATGTGTTTAACATATAACTAACTAAACTATCTAGACATACGTCATCAAGCGTTCGCTCAATGTGTTTATACATATAATGTTAAAGCCGTAAAGTTATAGAGAGATTCGAACCCTAGACGATCGGTTCATGGCGGTTTACAACATAGTGCGGAAATGATACGATGCACTATGCTACGTCGACGTGTTGTTTAAGCGTGTTTTGAATTCATTTAAATTGTCATTTTAACACTTTACGTAGAGATTTATTTCTACACAGAGTTTTTTTTAAAGTTGTTTACGCACATTTTAAGGGAAATTCCCTGAGAAATTCCCTATATAATCCTACATAAAAAGTAAGATTAAAAGTTTCTAAATATAACTTGTTTGTCACAAAAATCTATTATTTTACTTAATCCATAAAGATTAAATATTTATGTATAAAAGCTGCATTTTTTATATAAAAAAAAAACTCAAATGGCAATCACTAAACGTGTAACTAAATCTCAAAAAAATATGGAAAATATTAAAACAATTGTCATCCCTGATGACGAACAACTAGAATTTACTCCTGTAGATTTAACTACAGAAGAATTTTTCAAGCAATTGGACAAAAAAACAACGAATGAAATTGTGAAAGATATTTCAAAACAAGAATCTACAGTACACTTTCAAGTTAAAAAAGTAAGATTTTGTTATATAAAAATATTAATCTTTTTTTTAACTTGTTTTAACTTGTTAAAAAAAAAATAATTTTTTTATTTATTTATTTTAGAAAAAAAGCAAATACAAATTAAAAAGACAAAGAGAAAGAAAAAACAAATATACGATACAAAAAATAAAAAATGACATTATTGAGTTAAATAATGTATTTTCTAGAAAATGAAATAAAAATTTTTTTTACAATTTATTTTTTTTCTTTGCTTTTTTTAACGCTGCATTTCTTTCGTGTTTTCGATTAACGTAAGCTTCGTTTGATATTTTCCATCGTTTAACTTTTTTACCAACGCGACCTAATTTGCGATTAGATTTTTTATCTTTATATGTTTTTTTAGTTTTTCGTAAACATACTAATATATTTTTACAATTGCTTGGTATCCCTCTATTTTCTGTTTGCGTATGTTGCGAGTTTGTTGTAGTACGTACAAAATCAATTTGATTATTTAAATAATTATCTACAGTTTTTTTTGATCTAGGAGTATATCTTGTGCGAGGCATTTTTTTTAATATTTTTTTGTTGTTAAAAAAATATATATTTATATAACATTATTTTTTTTAATTTTTTTACAGATTTAATTATATAAAATAAAATGAGTGAAAATGAATTAACAAATATCTTGTCATTCTATCTTGAAGCCTATTGGCAACAATTTGCTAATTATTTAAACATGCATCGCTGTGTTATTGATGCCATTGACAACGATTACAATAGAAGTTATTTCAAAATATGTCGAGTCATTACGCTATTTTTTCAAGTTAATCCAAAAGAAAAATTTAATCCGCAATTTATATTAAAAACATTACAAAGATGGTTGATTGACGAACAACAAAAAAACAATTTTAAATTAATAAACAATTTAAACGAATTAATTATTAAAGTTAAAAACTGTACTATTGAACCTATGGAATATTAGTTTTGTATATTATTGTATAACATGTTGTAATTTTTTTAGATTAACTAAAAAAACAAAAAAAATGGAAAGCCAAATGGAAACCATTTACGCCGATGTAAATAAAGCCATCTACAAATATGGCAAACCGTCTGCACAATTAGAATTTGTAAAACCATATGAGGCCATGTTTGTAGATGGCGACTCGATTTTTAATTTAAAAAACATCGACATAGTCGACGAAAAAGAAGACTACGAGTTGGATGATGACGATGAATACGATGATGATGATGACGAATATAATGATGATGACGATGAATACGATGATGATGATGACGAATATAATGATGATGATGATGAATATAATGATGATGGTGATAAAGAAAACGAACCTATGGAAATAGACAATTGACTTTTTTTAAAATTATTTTGTATTTTTTTTATTTTTAATGTTCCTTTAGTTTTGAGTGTATTGAGAAATGTATTTTCTCAAAGCAGCCAAAACTAAAGGTATAAAAAATAAAAAAAAAACAATGGAATGAAATGGAACTTTTTTTATTTTTAATGTCCCTTTAGTTTAGACTGTTATCAAAAATTATTTTTTGATAGCCGCCAAAACTAAAGGTATAAAAAACAATGGAAAATGTTTTTTTTATAAATTGATAATGACTTGTATTTTTTTTGCTTTTAATAATAAATATTTTTTTATAATATGATGACCCTATTTGTCTTTCATTTTTACCCGTAATAATACATAATATTATCCATAACATTTTTTAAAAAAAATACATTTTTTTAATACTTTTAATACTTTTTTTCAAAAAAAATGGCTGAAGCTATGGAAAAAGAATTATGTTATTATTGCAAGCTACCCTTTACTATTGATCAATTACTAAATCATCAATTAAAATGTAACACATCACAAGATTATGATTGTTTTAGCTGTGGAAAAAAAATTAAAATGTCAGATACTTGGGAACATGAATGTGAAATTTATCACGAGGAACGCGTAGAAAGAAATCAAACTAAATTATGTGTATTTTGTGGAAATCAAATTCAAAAAAACTACTATGATCAACACGCTATTGATTGTTTACATCGTTTTGAAAATGAATGGAAAGAAGTAATGGAGAAACAAAAAAATATTATTATGGATCAAAAACAAAGTTTAACTTTTTTAAACATGACTACTAATAACATTCTAAACAGTTTAGAAACTGTTAACAAACAAATAAACGCATTAACCAAACGAATGGACAACATGGCTTTGGAAATGAAAGAGTTTGTGAATAAAAACACATTTGAAAAAATATTAAACAACATCAGCTTGGAAATGAAAGAATTTGTGAATAAAAGCACATTTGAAAAAGAATTGAAACTATATGATAATATATTAAATTATAATAAAGATATCAACGACAAATTCATGTCTGATAATTTAATTATAGAATTGGACCAAATGGATTTAAGATTGCAATCTAACGAAGCTTATCATACTCAACCTTCTTATACTGTAGACGGTTATTTCTACCGATTTAAAATTTTTGGTTACAGTAATCAAGAAGATAAAATGGGTATTTATTTTCAATTGATACAGTCTCCAAAAGATCATTCTTTAAAATGGCCGTTCATGAAAACTGTAACATGTACAGTTAAAAACGAATATATTGAAAACACAAAAATAATAGCCAATTATAGCGAACCGTTAAAAGAATGTTTTGAAAAACCTGCTCAAGCTTATAACCGAGCTATTGGAACAGATAGTTTTGCAACGCACGAACAATTAAAAAGACATTATATAAAAAACAATAAACTTATTATACACGTTTCTTTTATATAATTTGTTATGTATTTTTTTTTTTGTATTTAATTAATCATATAATTAATAAACTTATTATACACGTTTCTTTTATATAATGTATTTTTTATATTATATATTTTTATATAATGTTATAATTTTTTTTTAGAATATTAAAAAAAATGAACAGTGCAATCATGAGAGATTTAGCTGACTACATCACTACGTCTGATGTAAAAAAATTAAAAATGTTTTTAGAAATACCTTACGGAATAAGAGAGAAAATTAAAGATGGACTAGATTTAATGGAATATCTACAATTCAAAGATTTCGTGTATCAAAACTATGAATACAATACTAACGAGGCTAAAATCAAACTTATTTTAAATTTGTTAAATGAAATTGGTAGAAAAGATATCTATAAAAAGTTTATAGTTAAATTTGAAAATCCTCCATCATACGAAGAAAGTGTTAATTCTCCACTGTATACAGAAAAATGGAAATATACTGGAGGTATACTGGAAAATCGGAATTTTTGTGCAGAAAACGCAAAATGTAATACTCCGTATTATCCGCCTGAAGTTATTTGTTTAAAACAAAAAGAACTTTTGAACTATTATAATAAAAAATAATTTTTTTTAAAAAAATTTTTATGACTTTTATTTTAATTTGTTTATTTTTTTAGCAATGAAAAAAAATCAATTTAATAACATACTTAATGAATTACACGAATTTGATTTGATGAAGCGAAACAAGTTGAAAGAATGGAACTACAAATATGATGTTGTTTTCAATCTTATTACAAATGTTGAAACATGGTCTTTACAAGATTTATGTAAAAGAAAATTAGCTTACGAAAAACTTTTGAACACTGTTATACCAAATTTACAAAAACAAATTAACGATTTATTGCATACGTTTTTAGATGGAAACGAAAAATTATTATTCTATCATCATATATTTATTAATGATTGTTTTGATAGAATTATTAACAATATTAACAATGCAAAAGATAACCAATTTCATTTATTTTATAAAAAACATTATCTATTTGTTCAGAAATTAATTATTCATTATGTATATCGATTTCTTGAACAAACATATTTTATGTTTCGTTATAAAACTAAACAAGACGAATTAATTATGTCATCTCTTTTTAATATTTATATGCAATGTATAGATTGGTTAATTGAACAATGTAAATTTGTTTATGATCCTCATTTTAAACCTTGTTATATTTATAAATATGATTTTATTTAGAATGTTAAGAAAAAATTTACTTAGACATGCTAGAATACATTATGATTTAAAAGAATTTTTTTCAATAAAAGAAACCATGGTGAAACAAATGCGAATTAATAACTATCAAATAGGCTTTCATGATAAATACTATCGTGAATGGACTTTGAAAGATTTATGTAAAAGAAAGTTGGCTTCTGAAAAACTACTACGAATAGTCATACCAAATTTACGTAAACAAATTAACGATTTGATGTATTTGTTTTTTCAAAATAATCAAAAAATTTTATCACTATATTCTGTTTACAAATCACACGAAGACGATTGTTTTGAATTAATTGAAAGACTTGCATTAATTAGACCGTTTTATTTGAATATTCAATTATCCATTGTTGATAATATATATAAACTTTTTGTAAATACTTATTATATAAATTGTTTTTCTGCTACTAAGCAACATAAATTAGTCATGAAATCTTTTTTTAATATTTATATGGAATGTATAGATTGGTTATTTAAACAACATGAATATGTTATTAATCCTTATTTTAAACCTAATAGAAATGACATGTATGATTTTATTTAACTTTTTATTTTAGAATAAAAAAAATGAAACTAATTACTGTAGACGAACAAGACTTTTTATTTTTTAACAGAAAAGAATCCGATATAATGACAAAATTTTTAAATGTGGAACATGAAAATATTAATGAACCATCGACATTGAAAGCGTTTGGCAATATATTATTATTGGTACAAGAAGAAGTTTTAAAACAAACAAACTATTTAAAAAACATTGAAAAAACGGAAGAAATTAAACGAAACTTTTATAATTTTGTAAAACAAGTATTATCATGAGAAAAAAAACAAAATTTTACATTAATAAATTTTTTCATTCAATATATTGTCTCTTTCCTTTTTTATAATATGATAACATTCCAATACATCTTTTTGCAAATATAATCCTCCAACTAATCCTTTACAATAATAACACAATTGTTGAACTATTATTTTTAAACTATTTACATAGTTTATTTTTTTATACAATTTATCTATACACGTAAAATAATAATAAAATGTTTTTAACACATCAAGACAATGTTCAATGACTTCACTATAATTATGAAAACACGTGTCAGGATAAAATACGCGATGCGGAAGACATTTAAATAGCAAATCAAGTACTTCTATCAACTCTATTTGATATGTCTTTATCAATTTTAAATTTTTATTATAAAAACCGTATACTCTTTTACAACTATCCAATTCGCTTTCTTCAGCTAAAAGAACTTTATCCATCCAAATACCTTGATTTAAATGCGTTTCCTGTAAATGTTTTTTTAAATCTAAATTAAGTTGATATAAATATAACAAACAATCGTCCGTCGCATCAAAAGACATTTTGATAAATAAACTTTTTATTTACATATATACAATTTATTTACAAATATATTTTTATATACAATAACAACAACCGCGGCACCGCTCAAATAAATCTTGTATGTACGGGCACACGGTTGTTGCGCAACAATGATTATGTTCGCTTTGTTCTCCTGTACATAAACAACATCCTAAACAAACCACTCGTCTAGTTGTTGAATCTCCATTAAGTGAAAAATATCGTTCATTTCTATTCATTATGCCGTCGTTTAAATGACGATCAATACGAACCATAATACCATCGAGTATGCGAACTTGTTCTTAAAAAAATTATTTTAAACTAAATATTTTTTAAAAAAAAATTATTATAAAAAATTTTTTTTTAATTTACCATCGTCTATTTCTGGAATATCGTCGTAGATTTCCAATTGGTCTTCGTATGTTTCCTCATCTGATTCCTCAAGTGGTCTTGTTTCAACCACTTGAGGTACATAATTTTGAGGCGCTTTATAAACATTATCGGGCACATAGGGTTTAACAACCTAGAAAAAATACACATCCATTTTAAAAAAATACAAAACATTTATTTTAAAAAAAGAAAACAATAAACTTACAGCTACAGGTTTGACAAATAGTTGACGTTTGACTTTTATTTTTTTACTTTCCTCAATTTTTTTTACTTTACCCATTTTTTTATGTTGTAAAAGTCAATTAATATAATTTGATAAAATGCTTTTTTATATTTTTTATAACGAATATAATTATAATTAATTTGCTTTTTTATATATTTTTTTTATAACGCTAGATTAACTTTAAACAAAAAAAATTTAATTTTTTTTTTTTAAACATTATCGGATTATAACGTTATGACGTTATCGGATTATAACGTTAGTTATGACGAAGGTCGGGATGGAAGGTTGGGAGGAAAGTGAGTAAATCCTATATAGGTATATCATCACCCAGACTATGCTAAACAATTAAAGTCAAGTGTTGTGGAATTTTCAACATTTAATAAATAGTTAACAAGTTCACTTTTCAATTTAATATATTGTTGATCCACAACTAAGTCAAAATTATTTCCAAAGTATTTTAATAGCATGAAAGATACTTTTAATTGAGTGTTTATAAAATATAATGCTATTTTTGTATTTCAAAGCTTAGTCAAGATATTTTTCACATTAAATGCATTTTGTTGTTGTTGTTTTTATACCTACATTCTTTTCCTATCTAATCTGTTATAGAAATGTTTTAACACTTTTTTAATGCCTTTATATTAGGGGAGCAAACAAGTGCAGAATAAAAATTAGGTTTCTTCATGAAATTATGTAAAATATATGAACTTCAATAGAGTTAGCGATGTACCGCCCCTCCCCTTTGTATCTAAAGTTTAGATGTGTAAACAATTTATTCTAGCCATTCCTATGGAGGTTCTTAATACCTTTACTTAATTTATATACTATGTTACTTCTTAATAAGAAAAAAAAATTGGATGTGGGGAGACTTCAAACCTGGCGGTTATTGTGGTTCACAGTGCATCATCCTAAGAAAAACGCTCTTCCAAATGGAGTTTTTGATCTTATTAAAGAGGTTCCAATTTTTGACTAAGTGTCAATGACATAGTTTTGATTTTCGTTGGTGTTTAAGATGGTGTTTACTTTATAAGTATTTAATATTTACATAATAAAATAATGAATATAAAAGTTTGTTTTCTTATATATTCGTTATAAAATTTTTTGTATCTCTAATTGCATAAAAAGTTGCTTATTTTTATATGGTTGCTAAGGGTATCTAAACTACACAGTTAAAATTTAATTAACTGTTCCTGTAAACTTTTATAGTTAAGAGTGTTTTAAAAGTTTTTATTTCATTTTTTAAAGAAATTTTGAATTAAGAAAAAGTTTCAAAAAAAATTACCAACTGGTTTCTAAGAGCACATAACAGCAAAGTAACACCAAAAATTGATAATTTTTTGTTTGTGTTATCATTCAAATACATAAAATAGCAATGTAGCATTAATATCAGTTTAGTTTATAACTTTGATATTTTTAGAAAATCTTTTTATTTAGGTAACTATGCAAAATGCCTGTTGACATGAAATATAGGTATCCATGGCAACCAAATAAACAATCTAATGGTGCCATTAGATTTGTTATATGAAATATACTCAAGCTGTTAATTATGGGAAAAACCTGATAAATATTTTAAAAGTTATTAATTTTGTTCAGCTAATAATGATTTTGGCCCACTGTGCGCTGTACAGGCCAGAGAAAATTTTTGACTTACACTCTTTTAACACAAAATGATGGAGCTATCTTTTGAATATACAAATTTGCAAAAAAGTCAATTTTGCAAAATATGTGACTTCCGCCCTTTTAACATTTATCGATTCATTTACTATTACAATAAAAAAGTTTTTTGTATTTACAAACTTTTCATAACACATAGCATCTAAGTTTAAATCAGCGAGAAAAAAAAAATGCTTATTCTGAATACTCATTTGCGATAAAAATTTGGTTCTAAAGCTTATATGAAAGTTAATATGCTTACCGCGTGGTGGTTAATAAAGCGAGGAGATTAAAAAAACCAGTTACTTACCAGTTTTATTTAAAATTTCAATACACAAAGTTTTAATATTTTTTTTTTGCTTTACAAAAAGTCATTTTTTCTTTAAATGGAAACTTTTCGTGGCAACACCGCCTCCTAAGCTTCCAACACGTGATTGACTAATTATTTTATACGATGATAAATTGTACAAAGAATTTTCTGACAAAGGCAGGACAAAGGCAGTTTACGTTTCAGAAGGAACGTATGAACCTTCTCAAGTGTATATTCCTCAAGTGGTTAAAACAAGACCACTTGAGAAAATTAATGAACTTTGAAAATTAATGAATATAATATTTGACGATATTCCAGAAATAGATGACGGTAAATTAATATTATTTTTTATAAATATGATATTAAGAAAAAAAATCTAATAGTTTAAAATAATTTTTTTAAAACAATTGCGTATTTTAGATAATATTATGATACAAATAGACCAACATTCGGAAAATGATAATATAATGAATAAAAACGAAAGGTATTTTGAAACACGCCAAGACGTGTGATTTGCTTTGGCTTTTGTCTCTGAGACGAACATAGAATTCACAATCATTGTTGTACAACAACTGTGTGTCCGTACGTACAAGAATTTGTTTGAACGGTGCCGCGGTTGTTGTTATTGTTTGTAAAAATTTGTAAACTGTAAATTGTAAAAAAATTGTATATATATATATATATATATATATATATATATATATATATATATATATATATATATATATATATAATAATATATATATATATATATATATATATTATATATATATATATATATATATTTATATATATATATATATATATTATATATTTATATATATATATATATATATATATATATATATATATATATATATATATATATATATATATATATATATTATATATATATATATATATATTTATATATATATATATATATATATTATATATTTATATATATATATATATATATATATATATATATATATATATATATATATATATATTTATATATATATATATATTATATATTTATATATATATATATTATATATATATATATATATATATATATATATATATATATATATATATATATATATATATATATATATATATATATATATATATATATATATATATATATATACAGCTGTGAGCATGAAAATAGCAGTACCAAAAAATTATTCGTTTTTTCAATATTACTCTCCTTCTGTTAATACAGAAGGGCTAATTTTTTATGTGTGTATGTACTAGAATGAGATAAATAAATTGAGCAAATGAGAATTCATTACATTGTAGAATATCTTTATTTTTAATAAAAATATTGTAATTGACAAAATGCATTAAAATAGCAGTGGTTGTATTAATTTTAAAGTTAGTTAACAAAACCTAAAGAGATTTTAGTATTTTTCGTTGAAAAAGTAAGTACTACTTCAATTATAACATATTCTTTATTTATTTGAGTATGCGTAATGGTAAAATTGTTTTCTAAACCTTTCAAAGTGGGCCGAGTACATCATTGTACACCAGCAGAACGCAACATTATTTTGAAACACTATAGAGAGGGTAAATCTTACTCATATATACAAAATATTCTCGGATGTTCAGCAAAGATGATTTCAAATGCCATAAATTATATAGCAAAAGTTGAAAAACGAGGGGGGAAACGTAAGACTACCGCGCAAGAAGACCGAAGAATTGTTAGATTTGTTAAAAGCAAACCATTTTCATCGGCCAAGCAAGTCAAAGATGATCTTGACCTACAGGTGAGTGAAACAACAGTTCGTAGACGCTTACGAGAGAAAAGTTTGTATGCACACAGTCCACGAAAGGTCCCTTTGTTGACAAAAAAACATACCGCTAAACGTTTGCAGTTCGCAAACCAACATCTGAATTGGCTTATCGAAAAGTGGCGCAACGTATTATGGACTGATGAATCAAAAATAGTTCTTTATGGAGGTACAGGTTCAAGACAATATGTAAGACGTCCATCTAATACAGAATTCCAGCAAAAATATACCATTAAGTCTGTAAAACATGGTGGAGCCAAAGTCATGGTATGGGGCTGTTTCTCATATAATGGTGTCGGACCTATTTATAAGATTAATGGTATTATGGACCAACATATATATGTCGATATCCTCAATAATGTCATGCTGCTTTATGCTAATGAAGATATGCCGTTAAAATGGGTCTTTCAACAAGACAACGACCCAAAACACACTAGTCACAAGGCAAAAGAGTGGTTTTAGGTCAATGGGGTTGAGGTTATGGAGTGGTCTGCTCAGTCACCTGACCTAAACCCCATTGAAAACTTATAGGGAGACGTTAAAAAAGCAGTATCTACTGCTAATCCAACTAATGCTCAGCAGTTATGGGAAGCTACTCAACAAGGATGGTACGCAATACCAGCAGAAAAATGTCAATGCCTAGTTGACTCAATGCATCGGCGTTGTGAAGCCGTTATCTCAAACAAAGGTTTTGCAACGAAATACTAAGGGTAAATATTGTTATATTAGACTTATTTTTAACTTTATAATGTTCAAAAGTTTGCAATTTTAATGTTTAATACCATAAAAAAAAAATTTTCTTTATTTTCAGATACCACTGCTATTTCAATGACTGCGAGCTTTCTTGATATTATTGTTTTTTTTTCTGAAATGAAATGTAAAACTATTATTGATGTAATTTTTTTTTGTTTTATTAGATTGTAGTGTCAAAATAAATGCAATAAATTTTTTTCAGTAATAAGTAAAAAAAAATTGCGCAATAGTTTTCAAAATATTCCAGGTACTGCTATTTTCATGCTCACAACTGTATATATATATATATATATATATATATATATATATATATATATATATATATATATATATATATATATATATATATAAATATATATATATATATATATATATGTATATATATATATATATATATGTATTATATATATATATGTATATATATATATGTATATATATATATATATATATATATATATATATATATATATATATATATATATATATATATATATATATATATATATGTATATTATAATAAAAAAATTATTTATCAAATTGTCTTTTAATGCAACTGACGATTGTTTATTATATTTATATCAAGTCAATTTAGAATTTAAAAAAACATTCACAGGAAACGCATTTAAATCAAGGTATTGTAAAGGATAAAGTTCTCTTAGCCGAAGAAAGCGAATTAGATAGTTGTAAAAGAATATGCGGTTTTTATATTATAGATATGAAAATTATAAAGACATATCAAATAGAGTTAATAAGAATTTTTTAATGTTATTTGAATGTCTTCCGGCTAGCGTATTTTATTCCGACACGTGTTATCATAACTATAGTGAAGTCATCGAACATAATCTTGATGTGTTTTGTGATGTGATTATTATTTTACGAGTATAGACAAATTGTATAAAAAAATTAATTATCTAAATAGTTTATAATTGCTAGTGGAACAATTGTGTTATTATTTTGAAGGATTAGTTATAGGAATATATTTTATAAATAAATGTATTGGAATGTTATCATATTATAAAAAAAAAAAAAAAAGACAAAAATGAATGAAAAAAAATATTAATGTAAAATTTTGTTATTTCTTACACTAAACTTCTAACTAATTTTTTAAAGTTATCACTAATTAAATAAAAAAGTTCTTCGTCTATAAATTTGAATGTTCTTTTATGCATTTTGTCGTCAATCAATACAGCGATGCGATAAAATTCTTTAAAAACTTTAAAATTAATGTTTCCATATTGATTTAATTCCATAAACATTTTAAATTCTTTGCGGGTTTTCTGATATGAGTATCGGTACCGTATAAATTATAATTTTTTAATTTCATTATGAATCTCAATAAAATTGAAAAAAAAATTTCATTTAAAATAAACATTTTATACAAAATATACTTTTTACAAAGTTTTCAAAATTGTTTTGTGTTTGATGAAACAGTGATGTGAAACAATATGTGCACGGATTACCATATGATCCAAGTTTATTGTCAATACTGTCAACTCTGGCAGTATTTTTTGTACAGATATATATGATTATTTGGGAACGCATTATATAAAATATTCAATAAACATTTTTTATATAAAGGCGGCATTATGGTAGCATTAATTTTAAAACGTTTTGAAAATGTTTTTTTTTGTTGACCCTAATTAATTTGCGTGTCTTAAAACTAAAATTATGAACTATTTTTACGACGAATTATCGTGCTATGCTCATTTTGTTGTTAAAGTTTTTAGTAAAGAACGTTTGGAACATTGTTGGAAAGACGACACCAAAATGTTGCTTAATTATTTAATTAATTTTACATACCATGTTAAAGGTAAAAATGAAAAAAAAGGGCAGTATAAAGATTTGGTTATTCTTTTTGAAAATTAGCTTAATTTTTTTTTCGTTTAGAGTTAATCCGGCGTTACAAACAAAACATTTTCCTTGTCAAATTAAATGAAACATACTTTGTCAAAAAGTAGTAAAATAGTTAAATATACTTTGTAAAAAAGAGTAAAAAAATGTCAAAAGTCAAAAAGATTGAAAAAAATTAAAACAAAAACTCTTTGTAAAACCTGTAGCTGGATGTTTAATAAATGTTTTTTTTTAAAAGATTTAAATTTAATGTTTTTTTAAGTGATTGTTAAACCTTACGTTCCAGAAGAAACGTATAAACCTCCTCAAGTTTATTTTTCTTAAGTGGTTAAAACAAGACCACTTGAGAAAATTGATGAACAAATATATGAAGCTGAATTAGAAATATTTGACGATGTTCCAGAAATTGACGACGGTAAATTAATATTATTTTTTATAAATATAATACTTTTTAAAAAAAATCTAATAATTTAAAATATTTTTTTTAGAAACAAGTGCGTATACTAGATAATAATATTATACGAATAGACCAACATTTGGAAAATGATAACATAATGAATAGAAACGAAAGGTATCTTGCCACGCCATGACGGGTGATTTGTTTTGGCTTTTGTCTCTGTGACAAACATAGCATACACAATGATTGTTGTACAACAACCGTGTGTCGGTACGTACAAGAATTGTTTAAACGTTGCCGCGGTTGTTGTTGTTGTTTGTAAAGTTTTATAAACTGTTAAGTGTGAAAAAGTTGTATATAATTTATATATATATATATATATATATATATATATATATATATATATATATATATATATATATATATATGTATATATATGTATATATATGTATATATATATATATATATATATATATATATTTATATATATATATATATATATATATATATATATATATATATATATATATATATATATATATATATATATATATATGTATATATATATATATATATATATATATATATATATATATATACATATATATATATATATATATATATATATATATATATATATATATATACATATACATATATATATATATAAATATATATATATATATATATATATATATATATATATATATATATATATATATATATGATGATATACCTTTTACTCAAAATCAAGTTTGAATTTGTCCCTCCTTTCCGTCCCGACTCCCTCCTACCCTCTTCCCCCGAACGTCCCGTCCCGACCTCGTCATGAACCTCGTAAACTGCGTCATAATTATTAATCTTTTTAAAATCAGAATAATTTTTTTTTGTTTAAAGGTAATCCAGCGTTACAAAAAAATATATATATAAAGCAAATTTTTGATATTATTTAAATCAGATGGAATCAAAGAACAAACCATTACAACAGTTCGATAAACCAATACATGTTGCAGTTGTAAAACCGTACAATCCAGAAAATTCAAAACTAAATATATATATATGCGATAGAAATGGTAATCAAGTACATAGTTGGGAAGTATATTAAAAGCTATTATATAAATTATAGAAGTTCTTTTTTGCAATTTAAATGGAAGTTTTAAATTTTATTGAAAAAAAGTGCTATACGAATATGCAAGTTTTTTCAACCTGTTGGAAATTTTGTTATAACAAATTCATTAAAAACATATAACTATATAAAATCTGGAAAGTTTGCAAAATTGTTGCTAAAACTTTTCTTGCTTCCGTTGCAGCTATTATTATTGGTATTATTTCTTATTTTTGCGTTTATTATTGGAATTATTCATTTTATTCTTTGTCAGATTATAATCAAAATAAATGAATATGTACCTGAAAGAAATGAAGACGAAATGTAGAGAAGTGTTAAATAATACTGAAAAAAGAACATATAAATCGTATTATTAAAAACGCTTGAAAAATTTTGTTAGTTGTTATAAGGATTACGAAAAATTTAATTTAAAACAAGAGCATGTATACGGTTGTCATACAATATTTAATAAAATAAAATGATACAAAAATTTTTTTTAATTATTTTCCAATTTGATTGATTCCATAAGATATTCCTCCCGAAACTGCACCATCCAAAGCGGCTCTTCCTACTATAGGTAAAAGTCTTGGTAAAAGTCTTGAAGCAATTGCACCTATTGCTCCAAAAAATTTCCCACGCATTCGTTTTTTGTAACGTCTTTTTAAACGTCTTTTATGTCTTTTTTCTCTTAGTCTTTTACGCATTTTAAAAAAAAAATACTTTTAAAAAGTGTTTTTTTTAACGTATTATAGAAGATAGTAAACTACCTCCCAAAAAGGCGCCTAATATCGGAAGAAATTTACCGCGTATTCGTTTCCTTCTACCGGCTCCTTTTAACGGAGGTAAATAAACTCTTCCTTTTCCTCGTCTTTTATGAATTCTTTTTTTTCTACATCTACACAATCTATACATTACGTGTTTTTGCAAATAATCTAACGCTAAACCTCCTACATCTGATGGAAGTAAACGTCTGGCATGATTTTTAACTCTAGTTATAATTTTTCCTTTACCTCGATGTTTGGGACCTCATCTTTTACGATAACGTCTTTGCGCCATATAATAAGTTTTGAGAAAGAACAAATATAATTTTTTTTATATATTTTTTTTTAAATTAAATAGTCGTGCGTGCATAAAAAAATACAATTAAAACATGGTTAATTTACCTAAAATAAAAATGTTGTGAAAGGTGTTATGATGATTTAAATTTAAAAGGATAATATGTGTAATTTTCGTCTTCTCCTGTTCCAGTTTGAATCAGTTGTGCTGCATGTTGAAGGTACAGAGTTATGAGACCTTTGAAATTGGTAACAAAATCAACGGTAATTTGTAACGAATTGTTTCCTTGAATGGTAGACGGAGGTTTGTCGTTAACATAATTATAATCGCTAGTGGTGTCAATAGCTAAAGGTTCTGTTATGTTACGCGTTTGACTAAAATAATCATTAGGATTTCTAATAAAACTGTCATCGTTATTTGTATAAAAATCTGCAAAATTATTAATATTAAGAGTAGAAGGTGTATTTCCTTTACATCAAGAAACATAACTACGATAACATAATTGTTGATCTTCTACTTTGTTTTCTAAATCAATTACATAAGTGTCACCTAAAGAATTGACAAAAGTTCTTCTAAAATTATGATAAGTAATTTTTGTAATCATAGTGCAAGCCATTTCAACGGGTGTCATAGAAGTTTTAGTAAGATGATCGCTTTCTTTTTTTGATTGAACAGTAATAAAAACACAATGAGGTACCATGTCAGCTGTTTTTATATTTCCTAAGCTTATGGTAACGGTATCTGTACCTTCTACGTTAGTTATAACTTGTTCGTAATGAGCAAAACGTGCTATAGTATAAGGTTGATCTGGGAAAGCATTTATATATAAAGATTTTTCTAAAGGTAAACTAGCTTTGATTCGGTAAGTATTGAGCCAAATTGCAGGATTTCTAATTTCTAATCCAACATTAGCTAAATATTCTATTTGAGCATCAGTTATAGGTCTTATATATTCTAAAAGTTGATTAGTATCTTGTTCAACAGTAAATTCACATTTTAATTCTTTACCTTTTCCATAATAACTTTTAATTTGAAAAAATTCACATAACAAAAATAAGGGTACTCTAAAACGATAACCTTTGTCTCCGTTCATCAAAGCATTATAGGTATCTTTTAGAAATGTTTGATAATCTGGTTTTTCGTTACTATTCATTGCTCTTATGACTGCATTAGCATCGTTAGATTTCATAAGATATCTTGTTTCAACCCAAGTTAGTCTGTCATCTGTTTTTTCTGTAAATGCTAAATTATGAATTAGCATGTGCTCTGTGGTAGTATATTCCATCCGACGAAATATTCCATTTTTTTGCGTAAAACTCAAAACGAGGATGTGTTTTTAAGTTATAGCCATTAGAATTGTTCCGAAAATAGTTAATAGTATAATGTTTTGATTGTACGCATTGGGACGGAATGGAATAATCTACGATTACATTAGATTATTAATCTTGTTTTCCATTATTTGTTTCCGTTTCTTTGCTGTGAAGATAATAGTTATTTGCATTTCATATACAGTGTTCGCATAAAAATAAACCAAATGAGGGTAATACGCAGTGGCATGGAATCCTTGTTATATCACAGATTTCCAAATAAGTGTCCGCTTTTGAGCACTCTCTAGTTTGTGGTTTTTTTACTCTATTGAAAGACACCAAGTATTGGGCAGAATAATTATCAAATTGCTTCCTGGTAAAATGAAAGTCTTACCCTTAAATAGAAAGTCTTACCCTTAAATAGAAATAATGATTTTTCAAACAGTTGTGGTATATCCTTATCTGCTTTAGCCCACGCCTATAAAAATCAATAAATAGTTTAAAGATTTTAAAATTTAATTACAAACAAAAAAAATACAAATAAAATTATAATTTGAAAAAGGTATTTTGTTGAAATTTATAAAGGTTATACGGAATTAAAATGACAAAAGATGAAAGTTATTTTAATAACATTTTTATCTGGCTTACGGAAAAGATCTATCCTGACTCATTTACAAATCATAAAAAACGCAACCTTAGGGAACTGTCACGAAGTTACACTGTGAAAGGTATATATTTATGTGTGTGTGTGTGTGCGTGTGTATGTATATTTTAATAAATAATTTGTTTTGTGTTTTAAGAGGAAAAACTAAAACGCAACGTAACTGTATGTAGTAACAAAGTTCTTGCAGATGTGATAGTCAATGAAGATGAGAGGTTAAAAATATTTACGGAGGAACATGATAGTCCCTTGGGAGGACATAGCGGTGAAACGAAGACCAGGTTAAAAATTGCAGAAAGATATTTTTGGCCGAATATGAGCGGAGATATTAGAAAATGGGCATCTAATTTTAATTTAAACCTATTTATTTTAAATTTTGTTAGAGTGCATTGTTTAATAATTATCAGTATAAGTTAATGAACGCAGTTTATTACATTTCAAGGTAAAACAATGCAAGCGATGCCAACAATCTGGAACGCTTCTGTCATCGGCAGAACCATTACGTTCCATAAAGGTAAAAATATTAAATTATTTTTTTTGAGATATCAAAAAGTCGTTATTGTATTGGTATGTTTTTTCTTTTTTTCTTTGGTATTTTTATTCTTTTCTTTAAAAAAATAAGATATTTAAAAAAACATTTAAAAAAAATATATATAATTTTTAAGAACGACATATATTTTTGTCATTCTTAAAAAGTTTTTAAAAATTATTTTTTCTTTTTTTAAAAAAAACAGGTTCATAAAAAAGATGTTTGATTTTGTAATGGATATTGAAGCTATTGATTGCGGAGTAAAGCATGAATGGGGAGACTTTTGCATTCGTGAAATAAGCATTGTGAATCGACATTTGACTTGTATTAATTATCATTTTCAAGTATGTAAAACAAAAGAACAAATGAAAGAATTTTATCAACAAAGTCAAACGTAATATCAATAACCTAATAAACGTAATATCAATAATCTAACCTAATAAACGTAATATAATAACCTAATAAACGTAATATCAATAATAACCTAATAAACGTAATATCAATAATCAAAAACATATGTCAAACGTAATATCAATAACCTTGACATTTTTGTATTTAGTATTTACCGTTGTGATGACGTTAAAGAGTTGCTGAAAGTACTTTGCAAGGAAAAGAGTGTTATTTATCATAAAGGCGCTATGGAAAAAAACTTAATCGAGTATATTGGTTGCGTTTCATTTGACATTAACAGTTTGCATACGATTCCGTCAGTGAATAAGGACATCGAATACTTATCTATTAATAAAAAGTTTGGTTGCGGACATCACGGAAATAACTTAAAAATGCATTGCCCTAATTCTGAATGTTATTTTTTTATTAAGAAACTAATTGACACTGGTTACTTTAGTGATACAGATTTAAAAAGAAGATATAATTTGTTATAATTAATTATATTTTTAAGAAGAATATAATATAATTTGTTTTGTTTTTTTATATTTTTTCTTTTTAAAAAAAAAGATTTTTAATAAAAAAAGATTTTTAATAAAAAATGATTTTTAATCAAAAACCTATTTTTTAATAAAAAAATTTGATTTTAAAAGAAAAATTTAATTTTTTTATAGATTTTTATTTTTAAAAAAATGTGTAATTTTGAAAAAAAAAAAGAAGAACTTGCAGCAGAAGATGTTGTCGTTGAAGTTGGAGAAAACACTGATTATTCTATTTTTTTTGATCAAAATCATCCTGGTTATGTGCATAACAATGATATTGTTGACGAAAAGAACGAATTTGAAGAAGATGGAGAAGATGAAGTAGATTTATCTGAATGGGAATCAAAAGATTCAGATTTATCTGAATGGGATACAGAAGACGATTTTATAATAGAAAAACTAAAAGCTTTAATAAAGTAATACTTTTAATAAAAAAATATGTAAATAATAAAATAAAAAACTATGTATATATAAATTTTTTGTTTATTTAATAATTTTTACAGTTCATATTTTTGTAGCATTTTTTTCAATTCGCTAAGTTCGTTGCATTGTTCAACTGGAATTGAATAAAATTGAGCAATGTTTTTTAATTTTTGATAGCTGTTATAGGTGTGTCTTTGTTGATCATCGTCCAAATAAGTTTGCATAAGGTTTGATTTTAAAATGGCAGGCAAATTTTTCAAGTCGTCGTTTGTTAAAAACGGTGTAGCTGGATCCTTTACTAGCAGCAAGTTGTTTTGCGATAAAAAAGCAGTCAACGTATTGTTTTTTTTAATATCATTTTTGTAAACGTCTTTGTTGATGCCTGAATAAGGAGTCGGTCTTCGACGATACAGTGCGCCGGCTGTTCTTTCTTTGACATTTAAACGATCAAAAATTTGAAAATCTTTTTCGTATAACTTTTGCGCTGTTTTGTCTGCATATAACCAAAACGAGGTTTTGACAAAATTTAAAAAATCTGACAAATTTGAAACGCCTTCGTTCTTTGTTCTATTATCTCCTGCAAAAGTAAAATATTGATTAAGAATACTGTCTATGGTATCAATTTCGATATCGCTAGAATTAAACCATTGCTGTTTTAGTAAATGGAGAAAATAGAGGATCCACGGACCGCAAAGCGACGAATCGCCAAGTTGATATGCCAAATCATTAAAAACAATGTTCACGTTTTAAATGTCGTGTTTTTGCGAATAATAAAAACAAAAATTTGTAAACCATTCGTCTTGCGTGTCGCGAAGCGGAAAATGTTTTTTACGTCTAGTATAAAGTTAAGAGTCATTTGACTTAGCGCAGTCGATAGCGAGTTGGTTTCGGCATATTCCAAGAGGTCAGGATTGTTTTGAACTGTAATCGGAATTTGTTGAAAAAAACTTTCCTTACCTAAACTGTCAAAGCAAAACAAGCTATTATTGTTTAATTTGAGCATCATAAGCCAGTGCGTTCCATTTTTTTTAGACGAGTCACTGTTGTAGATAAAAAAATCACCGACTTGAAAATTCTGTTTAAATACGTTGTTGACTTGGTCAAAGGGAAAAACACCTTTAAAATTTTTAAAGTTCTTTTTGCAATATTTTTCCAAACTAAGATCAGTGGTCATCTTTTTTTTCTGCGAGATTGTGAATTAGTAGACTGTATACGGCATTGACAATTTCTTTATAAAACAAAACAGTGTTTTCTATTTTTATTTCGCCAGACAAGAGTCGCTTTGTAAACCCGTTTGAAATCATCACTTCAAGAGCTTTGAAAATTTTTTTTATAACAGGCATAGAGAGGGTAATAATGTCAGCGATACCGTCAACATTGTCTTCATTTTGTAACTCTTCTAATGAAAATCCATTTGATAGACTAAGCATTGATGTCAACGCTGACCCGTAGGTGATGTTTAAAAATTTCAATTCTTTTTTCATGTCGAGTGTATTTTCATTTTGGTATATTGTTGTCTGATTAAATTTTAATTGATGTCTGTCGCACATGCTTTCTTTTGAAATATCAAGACTATTGATTTCATGACTCACTTCGTACCAAAACGTTTTCTTTTTGAGTTCTTTTGGTTCGGCTTTAATTAGTCACTGTAAAACGTGCATCTTTGCATCATTTTTTATTTTTAATTCGAAATTTTCGATATTGCGTGTTTTCCATAGTTCTACAAACAAGCAGAAGTTACAAGTTGTTTTTGTCATTTTGTTTTCTTCCATTTTTTCAATAACTTCTTTTTTTTTCAAATAAATTTCTTAATAATTTTTTGAAAAAAACCTTAACGTTGCTTTCACTTAATGTCACAAGCATGAATGCAAAGAGACAAGACAAAAAATTAAATTCAAAAAAAAATGGATTAAACATGTAAATACTAATGTTTAATTTATAAAAAAGAGCTGTTTTTTCGAATAACAGAATGCATTTTAAAAAAAAAAAATGCATAAAAAAAACAAATGAAAAAAAGTAAAAAAAAAAACATGTACTAGGCCCGATAAAGCAAAATGATACTTGCAAAGAGTTAAATTATCGCATGTTTAATATATCAACTTTTTTTTCTAATAGAAATAAAGTAAGACATTTTTTATAAAAAAGTTTTTATTAAAAAAAAAAGCGGTTAATAAAAAAGATATTTTTTTTTATAAAAAAAAAGATTTTTAATAAAAAAATGACTCAACAAATTAACAATTTGCAAACGCGATTTTTAAAAGTCATCGAAGCTGAATTTGTGAAAAAAGATGAACAAGAACGTCTTTTTGGAATATTGCATACAACTTGGCAAAATAATGTAACTGCAAGACTTTTAGCTATTAATAACGCTCTTATCGGAGAAGGACTTGTTGGTAATTTTGAATATCTGAATTTGGCTATTAACGCTTATCGAAACGCTTTGGGCGCAGGCGCAGATGCAACTCTTATTGCTCCTCTTCCTGAACCAATCAACACATATGTTGTGCCTGAAGTTATTCAAATCATTCGAGACTATGCTCTGATGAGTTCTTCCTTGTCAGTTTGTGGACTCGCTGCGTCAATGATGACGCTTAAAACGCTTAATCAAATTTTTTTAAAAAATGTAATATATAAATATAAAAAAAATATTGTTAGCATTTGTCTTTTTTTTAGAAAAAAAAAATAACACGTATTAAAGTTTTTTATTTTATTATATAAAAAATACAATATCTTTTTTTTACATGGCTTTTTTTATTGCACTTTGTACTGCTAATCCGGTTGCTCCTCCTACTGCTCCAAGTGCAGCGGCTTTTCCAACAGCTAGAGCTGTAGGACCTGCAATAGCTGCTGCAGCAGCAGCTTTAGCTCCAAAAGCAGCAATAATCGGTGCCAACAGGAGCGGAAAAAAACCACCGCGTTGTTTTTTCTATTTTTTTCGTTTTATTTTTCGTCCGTTTCCTACTTGTTTTGGTACTCGAATGACCATAGAGGGTAATAAAACTCGGTTTCCTCCTCGTTTGCGAGCCATATTTTTTTTTTCTTTTTTATAACGAATTTTGATAATTGACTAATCGCTGAACACCTTCTTTGCCAATGCTCGATTTGAGACCTGCGTTTATGATTCTTTTTGCAAAACGTTTGACGGCTTCAAATTTAGGTCCTTTTCCTCGATGCTTTTTTGATTTTATTGTTTTAACAAATCTGCCTCGTCTATCGCGTCGTTTCATGTCAGATCATGCACGTAAAAAAATATTATTTGAAATAAGAAAAAAACACTAATTAATGAGCTTCGCTATAAAAATACTTTGCAAATATTTTTTCAGTATTTTAGCGACAGTTAAATAAATTAAAAGCGACTGTCCTGTTTTTTAAAAACGAATGATTTAAGTGTTGCTTAGTGATTTAGGCATCAAGGCTAGATTTTCATTAAATCCTTTTCCGGTCATCACAAATTGACTTTTGTGAAGCATATCAATGCGTACAACTGCATTATTTATAGATGTAGTAAATTTAAGAGTCATCGACGCATTAGATGAACCTAACACGTTAGGTGAGTCCATATCTGTAACTCTGTTTTTATCTGCAGTAAGATCAAAAGCTAGTACCTCGTTATAAGAATTGAGCCAATAGTCATTTTCAGTTGCCGCAAATTCGCCTACATAATCTGTAGAATAACGTAATATTTGATTTCGCATATCGTTTTCAGAATTTGTGCCGTCATTAATAAATGATAAATATTCTCGATAAAGTTGCTTTCTTGTTTTAGGTAACGATAAGTCGTAAGTAAAAGTACTACCGCCTCCTTGTAGAAAGTTGATACGCACGTTGTTAAATGTGACTGATGCTATTAATTCTTGAGCCATATTTCTAGGTGCTCTACATCTAAAGTTGCTGTGTTCGGCTTGATCTTTACAAAACAGAGACACGCATACTGCATGCGGAGTCAAGCTATCTTGTTTAAAAGTATTAAATGGTATGACCATAGTTTTTGTTTGAGGAGGTACGTCGATTGATCGCACTTCCCAATAGTTTTTATGCATTGCTACATATTGTGCGTTAGGAAATGCGTCAATAAATTTATTTCTTTCAAATGCATACGTGTCGGTCACTTTAACTTCGTTTGCCGTGATGGTCGGGTTATTAAGTCGAAAAGCCATTGCATTCATTGCTGTAATATCAGCTGCGGTGGTTGTAGGCATATTTTCGAATAATTGAGCAAGATTTGTTTCGATTTCTAAAATAATTACCAATTTTAAATTTTTTCCAAAATATTCTTCTAATTCAAAAATATCATCTAAATGATAGAGGGGAATGCTGAATTGGCATCCTGCTGCTGAGCATGCTGGAATGACAAATTGCACATTATTTAGAGCTTGATAATTTGTCGGGCCAATTTTTTCATCAAGAATAATAGGAATGCTTGGATCAGTCATATGTGCTAAAGTTGCTGCCCTGGTAACACCGAAACCAGGGGTAGGTGTAGGGCCAGCGCTATCAACTCGATAGTTTGCAGTTTGAGCTAAGTATACTTTATCGAGATAAGATGTCGGATATTTAAAGCGTTGAATGTAACCACGTTGTTTATTTTTTTCGTTTGAATTTAAACTGTTATTTGCTGTTGTTTGATTATTCCATTCAAAATTTGGATACACTTTTATGCCTTTGATCAGATTCAGGCAAAAATTAGCTCTCATAGCGATTTTTCTTATAAACGCAGCGTCAGCAGCAGTGAATGGAGTAAGCACATTGTTTAGTATTGATTTGTAAAGATTTAGTGTAAAATTGAGCGCCATGGTGCGATAAATTAGGTTTTCACCTGGTTGAATTGTAAATTGAATTCTTTTTGTATTGAGTAGCGAATTTCACACGTTCTCTACCCATTAAAAGTATACGTTTTAATTTATATAAACATAAACAGATGCATAGATTTATATAACTTTAAGATGACAATTCGTTTTAAAGAAACTTCTGGAAGAAATTTATGAGAAATCCAGTTATTGCTTTTACTCTTACAGATGTTTTGATCAATGGAAAATAGAAATAAATTATAAACTCATTTCAAGAAGCTTTAAAAATTATGTTTGAGGAGAATTTCTTGGCCAAATAAAAATTGTTAATGCGTTGCTATGGGGGTTGTCAAGGGCGTTTAAAAATGTAAGGATCATTAAAGTTTGTTTTCCTCAAGTTATATACTGAATTTTAAAAAATGGTTTTTAAAATATGATTCTATAATAAATTTTAAATAAAAATAAACAACAAAATTTTTTTTTCAAAATTTGATATTTCTGAGGGGTATACCACCTTAAATTAGAAGAACCTCCATCATACGAAGAAAGTTCAAATCCTCCAGAGTATACAGAAAATCCAAGATATTTTGTACAGATGAAAGATCATAGATATCCGTCATATAATCATCCAACGTATTATCCCCCTGAAGCTATTAATTTAAAACAAGAAGAACTTTTTAATTATCATAATAAAAAATAATTTTTTTATTTCATTTATGTATATTTGTTTTATAATAAAATATATGATTTTTTTCTTTTAATTTTTATGTATTGTTTATGATCTTCATTTTAAACCTTGTTATGATTATAATTATTCGTGCTAGAATACATCAAGATTTAAAGAAATTTTTTTCAATAAAAGAAATGTATAGATTGGTTATTTAAACAGCATGAATATGTTATTAATCCTTATTTTAAACCTAATAGAAATGATATGTATGATTTTATTTAACTTTTTTAGAAATAAATAAAAAAATGCATTTAATCACTGTTGAGGATAAAGATCACTTATTATTGCAAAACAAGTATTATCAAAACAAATTTTTTTCTTTTGGTTTTAGATTCATAACAAAAAAAAATGAAACTTGTTAAAAATGATCAAACAAGATATGTCAGTTACAACCCTCAAAAAGCGAGAATACTTATAAAGATAGCAGAGGAGCAATACGGAACCGACAATTGTAAAGTCTTAGCAGAATTTCAACGTATTGGTGTTTTTGTAGACGAAACATTGTTAAAATTTAGTATAAGAAATAAATAAAATTTAGTATGAGAAATATTAAATTAAATTTATTTAAATTGTCATTTTAACACTTTACGTAGAGATTTTTTTCTACACAGTTTTTTTAAAGTTGTTTAGGCACATTTTTTATTAAAAATCTCCTTGTATAATCCTACCTAAAAACCAAGATTAAAAATTTCTAAATATAACTTGTTTGTCACAAAATTCTTTTATTTTACTTAATCTATAAAGATTTAGTATTTTTATATAAAAGCTGCATTTTTTTATACCAAAAGTCAAATGACAATAACAAAACTTATAAAACGCAAAAATATGGAAACAAAGATAACGCCTGAAACAATCGTCATTGAGGATGAACAAGATTTAGAATTTTCGCAGATTAATTTGACCGTCGATGAATTTATGAAAGTTTTAGATAAAAAAACGCAAAATGAAATTTTAACAGAAGTTACAGAAAAGGGAACGTCGGAACAAAACGTACATTTAGAAGTAAAAAAAGTAAGATTTTTATATAATAAAATTATTCTTTTTTTAACTTTAAAAGAATAATTTTTTTTATGTTTTTTTAATATTTTTACAAAAAGAGCAAATATAAACTCAAAAGACAAAGAGTGAAAAAAAAATATATATTTTAGAAAAAATTAAAAAAGACATTGAATAATTAAATAATGTAGCATGTAAATAAATTTCTTTTACAATAAATTATTTTTCTTTTTTTTTAACGCTGCATTTCTTTCGTGTTTTCGATTTACATAAGCTTCATTTGATATTTTCCATCGTTTTACTTTTTTACCAACGCGTCCTAATTTACGCTTAGTTTTGTTATCTTTATATGTTTTTTTAGTTTTTCGTAAACATACTAATATATTTTTACAATTGCTTGGTACCCCTCTATTTTCTGTTTGCGTATGTTGCGAATTTCTTGTAGTACGTACAAAATCAATTTGATTATTTAAATAATTTTCTACAGTTTCTTTTGATCTAGGTGTATATCTTGTGCGAGGCATTTTTTAATATTTTTTTTTTGTTAAAAAAATGTATATTTATAATAACATTTTTTCTATTTTTTACAGATTTAATTATATAAAATAAAATGAGTGAAAACGAATTAACAAATATCTTGTCATTCTATCTTGAAGCCTATTGGCAACAATTTGCTAATTATTTGAATATGCATAGCTGTGTTATTGATGCCATTGACAACGACTACAATAGAAGTTATTTAAAAATATGCCGAGTAATTACGCTATTTTTTCAAGTTAATTTAATCCGCAATTTATATTAAAAATATTGCAAACATTAATAAACAATCTAAATGAATTAATTAATAAAGTTAAGAACCGAGTAAAAGAACCCTTGGATTATTAATTTTTTTATATGGAATAACATATTGTAATTTTTTTAGATTAACTAAAAATGGAAGCCATTTATGACAACGTGAACAAAGCCATCTACAGATATGGAAAACCCGAAATGGTATATAAAGAACAAGTAAAACCCTAGATGAAGCCATATTTGTTGATGGTGATTCTGTTTTCAACTTTAAAAATATAGACGTTATTAATGAAAAAGAAGATTACGAGATGAATGATGATGAAGAAGATGATTACTATGAAAATGATTACTATGAAGATGATGATGATAATGATGATGATGATGATGATGATGATGATGATAATGATGATGATGATAATAATAATGATGATGAAGAACAACCTATGGAAATAGACACTTTAGATTTAGCAAACACTCCTGTTCACAATTGTTATGAATGCGAGATTGTCACTTCTATTTCAATAGAAGTGGTAATTTCGTATTCATAACAAGGTAACATTTTTTATTGTAAATTAAAATTTAAATTAATTTGTATTTTTAATTTTAATAATAATTAATAATTTTTTTTTTTTTTTTAGATAAATAAAAAAATGGATTTCAATAAAATCGATTTCACAAAGGATTTAGTTCGCATGACAATGAAGATGTTGCAGTCACTATTAGATTACGATTTGAAATTACAAAAATTAGACCCTGATGATTCGCGAATCGATATCTTCAAATATATTGTGAACAGACTAGAAAACACTTTTTTAAAATATTTTGAACTCCTACCAACCGATCAAAAAAAAGCAATTATAAACACTAAAATATTAGAACATTATTTCGATGTTTTTGTTTTGTAAATATTTATTTTGTAAATATTATTATTTTGTAAAATTATTAATTATGAAAATTCTATTTTTTTAAAAAAAAAAACAATACTATAATAACAACTTTTTTTATTTTTTTTACCTTTTTGTTAATACCCATTTATGTACTATATCTCCTACCACGCCGTTTTTAATATTATTTTTTGTATTTTTATATTTTTGTTTTGTTGCGCGTTTTTTGTACCAAACCGTTTTGCAATCCAGCTTTTTTACTGTTCGATTTGCAATTTCTTTACTATCCATTTTGTTTACTACAACTTGAGGCTGTCGACCTAATTGACGCCATTGATTTGCAATTTTTCCACCGTGCCGATGGTATATTCCGTTTAATTCTTTTAACTCACTTTTTGATATTTTTTTTGTACGTGATATTTTTTTTGTACGCGCCATAATGCAATTTAATAATCAATTTTTTTTTATTGTTAACTTATTTAAAATTATTTTCATTAACTAAACATATAATACACCTTAAACTTTTTTTTGTCAATACCCATTTATATACACTCTTTCCAACTCGTCCACTCTTTCTATTTTGTTTGTTATCTTTATATTTTACAACTCGTCCACTCTTTCTATTTTGTTTGTTATCTTTATAATACACCTGATCGAGTATTAGGTGAATCGCTACCTCTTTCCACAACAAAGTCCACGAGTTATTTTGTTGAGCGTCGGCGCTAGGTTGTTTTAAACGACGAAACAAATCGGCTACGTATCTTTTGTTCTCGTATCTTTTGTTCTACGTATCTCTTGTTCTTTTATATATTGTACAGAATGTCGCACAGATTTTTTGTCTCATACCATTTTTTAAAAAAAATTTAAAAACACACGTGAAATAAATAAAATTTTTTTTTTTTTTTTACTTTATTTATTTAACATATTTTAACGGTTTATATATATATTTTTTAACACATTTCGCTTACCTCCTTAACACCTCTTGACACCTGATAACGCCTATTTTCACACACACTGATTACACCCAATAACATTGATTTTTTAAGCTACCTGCTTATCACTTGATTTATGCTTTTATAATTTTCCCCCCTTACCCCTCTTTTTATTTTTCCTTTTTTTATGACTACCCCCTCCTCCTTTTTTATAAGAAGAAAAAGTTTCTTATATTTTTAATTTTTTTTAAAAAAATTCATGTATACTCGTATCATCAAACCGATGATATATCATTATATTATATTGAAAACACAAAAGTGATAGCCAGTTATAGCGAACCGTTAAAAGAATGTTTTGAAAAACCTGCTCAAACATATAACCGAGCTGTTGGAAGAGAAAGTTTTGCAACACATGAGCAACATTATATAAAAAACAATAAACTCATTACACACGTTTCATTTATATAATTTTTTATGTATTTCTAATGTTATTTTAATATAACTTTGTGTTTAATATGTTTTTTTTTTTTAGACTATTAAAAAAAATTAACAGTGCTATCATGAGAGAATTGGCTGACTACATCACTACGTCTGATGTAAAAAAATTAAAAATGTTTTTTTTAAATGTTTTTTAATGTTTTAATTAAAGACGGACTAGACTTGATGGAATACATCCAGTGCAAGGATTTTGTATATCAACACTTTGAATATAAATCTAACGAAGCAAAAATAAAACTTATTTTATATTTATTAAATGAAATTGGTAGAAAAGATATTTATAATAAGTTTGTAGTTAAATTAGAAGAACCTCCATCATACGAAGAAAGTTCAAATCCTCCAGAGTATACAGAAAATCCAAGATATTTTGTACAGATGAAAGATCATAGATATCCGTCATATAATCATCCAACGTATTATCCCCCTGAAGCTATTAATTTAAAACAAGAAGAACTTTTTAATTATCATAATAAAAAATAATTTTTTTATTTCATTTATGTATATTTGTTTTATAATAAAATATATGATTTTTTTCTTTTAATTTTTATGTATTGTTTATGATCTTCATTTTAAACCTTGTTATGATTATAATTATTCGTGCTAGAATACATCAAGATTTAAAGAAATTTTTTTCAATAAAAGAAATGTATAGATTGGTTATTTAAACAGCATGAATATGTTATTAATCCTTATTTTAAACCTAATAGAAATGATATGTATGATTTTATTTAACTTTTTTAGAAATAAATAAAAAAATGCATTTAATCACTGTTGAGGATAAAGATCACTTATTATTGCAAAACAAGTATTATCAAAACAAATTTTTTTCTTTTGGTTTTAGATTCATAACAAAAAAAAATGAAACTTGTTAAAAATGATCAAACAAGATATGTCAGTTACAACCCTCAAAAAGCGAGAATACTTATAAAGATAGCAGAGGAGCAATAGGGAACCGACAGTTGTAAAGTCTTAGCAGAATTTCAACGTATTGGTGTTTTTGTAGACGAACAAATTCAAAGACGAACAAATAATTTTACAAATAAAGAACTCTTTAAACAAATCAATAATAATTTTGAAAACTTTGTTAAAATTTAGTATGAAGAAAAACAACATTTTTACACTAATAAATTTTTTCATTCAATATATTGTCTCTTTCATTTTTTATAATACGATAACATTCCAATACATCTTTTAGAAAATATATTCCTTTAACTAATCCTTTACAATAATAACACAACTGTTGAACTATTAATTTTAAACTATTTACATTTATTTTTGTCTTTGTCTTTAACACATCAAGACAATGTTCAATGACTTCACTATAGTTATGATAACACGTGTCGGAATAAAATACGCGATACGGAAGATATTTAAATAACATATCAAGAATTTTTATCAACTCTATTTGATATGTCTTTATAATTTTTGGATCTTTAATATAAAAACCGTATACTCTTTTACAACTATCCAACTCGCTTTCTTCGGCTCAAGGAACTTGATCCATTGCAATACCTTGATTTAAATGCGTTATTTAAATGTGCTTTTATAAGTCTAAATTGACTTGATATAAATATAACAAACAATCGTCCGTCGCATTAAAAGATATTTTGATAAATTTTTTTATTTACATATTTACATTTACATATTTATTTTATATACAATAGCAACAACCGTGGCACCGTTTAAATAACTCTTGCACGTATGGGCACACGGTTGTTGCACAACAATGATTGTGTACACTTTCTTCTACGCGTTGGCAACATCCAAGACATAATACTCGTCTCAACGTACAAAAATCTCTCTCATTTCTGTTCATTCTATTATCATTATCTAAATGTCGATCAATTCGTATCATGATTCGATCTAGTATACGAACTTGTTCTAAATAATTATTTTAAAACGATTATTTTTTTTTTTTAAATTAATATTATGTTTATAAAAATTTTTTAATTTACCAACGTCTATTTCTAAAATATTGTCAAATAACTCCAGTTCGCCTTCGTATAATTGTTCATCTGATCGCTCAAGTGGTCTCGTTTCCACCACTTGAGGAATAAATATTTGAGGTGGTTTGTATATATTCTCTGGAAAATATAGTTTGACAATCTAGAAAAAAAACACAAACACTTCAAAAAAAATAAATACAAATCATTTTTTTTTTTAAAAAAAGAATAAACTTACAGCTTCTCAAAAAGTATTTTCTTTACTATTTTTTTTTATTCATATTAATTTTTTTTACTTTAGGCATTTTTGTATCAATTGATTTATTTTGACAAAAATGGTTTTATATATATATATATATATATATATATATATATATATATATATATATATATATATATTTATTTTATAAGGTTTCTTATATATATTTTTTTTGTAACGCTGAATTACTTTTAAACAAAAAAAAATTAATCTGATTTTAAAAAGATTAATAATTATGACGCAGTTTATGACGAGGTTCATGACAAGGTTCATGACGAGGTCGGGACGAGACAGTCGGGGGAGGAGTCGGGACGGGAAGGAGGGACGAATCCCAACTTGATTTTGAGTAATAGTTATATCATCATATATATATATATATATATATATATATATATATATATATATATATATATATATATATATATTATATATATAAAAATATATTATATATATATATATATATAAATATATATATATATTCATATATATATATATATATATATATATATATATATATATATATATATATATATATATATATATATGTTTATATATATATATATATATATATATATATATATATATATATATATATATATATATATATATATATATATATATATATATATATATGTATATATATATGTATTTTATAATAAAAAAAAATCACTTATCAAAATGTTTTTATCGATTATATTTATATCAAATCAATTTAGATGTAAAAAAATATTTACAGGAAACGCATTTAAATCAATGTTTTGTAGTTCTCTTAGCTCTCTTAGCCGGACAAAGTTCTCTTAGTTGGACAAAGCGAATTGGATAGTTGTAAAAGAGTATACGGTTTTTATATTATATATACGAAAATTATAAAGACATATCAAATAGAGTTAATAAGAATTCTTGAATGTTATTTGAATGTCTTCCGGCTAGCGTATTTTATTCCGACACATGTTATCATAACTATAGTGAAGTCATCGAACATTGTCTTGATGTGTTTTGTGATGTGATTATTATTTTACGTGTATAGACAAATTGTATCAAAAAATTACCTATGTAAATAGTTTATTATTGCAAGTCGAACAATAGCGTTATTATTGTGAAGGATTAGTTAAAGGATTATATTTTCAAAATGATGTATTGGAATGCGATTATATTATAAAAAAAAAAAAAGGCAAAATTAAATAAAAAAATTTATTAATGTGAAATTTTGTTTTATCTCACACTAAACTTCTAACTAATTTTTTAAAGTGACTACGAATTAATCAAAAAAGTTCTTTGTCTATAAAATTGAATGTTCCTTTACGTATTTTGTCGTCAATCAATACAGTGATAAAATTCTTTAAAAACATTAAAATTAATGTTTCTATATTGATTTATAGACGATTCCATAAATATTTTAAATTCTTTGCGGTTAAATCTGATACGAGTATCGGTACCGTATAAATTATAATTTTTTAATTTCATTATGAATCTAAATAAAATTAAAAAAATTTTATATTTAAAATAAACATTTTATACAAAATATACTTTTTACAAAATTTTCAAAATTGTTTTTTGTTTGATGAAACAGTTGTGTGAAAAAATATGTGCACGGATGACCATATAATCCAAGTTTATTGTTAATACTGTCAACTCTGGCGGTATTTTTAGTACAGATGTATATGATTATTTGGGAACGCATTTTATAAAATATTCAATAAACTTGGTTTATATAAAGGTGGCATTATGGAAGCATTAATTTTAAAACCTTTTAAAAATGTTTATTTATTTGACTATAATGAATTTGCGTGTCTAAAAATTAAAATCATGAACTATTTTTACGACGAATTATCGCGCTATATGTTGTTGAAGTTTTAGTAAAGTGTTGCAAATTTGTTGCAAAGACGACACCAAAATGTTGCTTAATTATTTAATTAATTTTACATACCATGTTAAAGGTAAAAATGAAAAAAAAGGGCAGTGTAAAGATTTGGTTTATCTTTTTTAAAATTAGCTTAACTTTTTTTTTGTTTAGAGTTAATCCGGCGTAACAAACAAAACATTTTTTTTTTGGCAAATTAAATAAAACATACTTTATCAAAAAGTTGTAAAAATTAACACACTTTGTTAAAAAGAGTAAAAAAATCTCAAAATTGAAAAAAATAAAATAAAAAGTTGAACGAAAACTCTTTGTAAAACCTGTAGCTGTAAGTTTAATCAATGTTTTTTCAAAAATGATTTAAATTTATTGTTTTTTAAGTGCATGTTTATATTTTTAGATTGTTAAACCTTACGTTCCAGAAGGAACGTATAAATCTCCTTAAGTTTACATTCCTCAAGTGGTTAAAACAAGACCCTAATCAGAGTTCTAGTCATTACTGTTTCTGTATCGCGCGTATGGCCTTTGCGCCCAAAAAAGATATCCTTAAGTATGGATTTTGAGCGTCATAATGCACATCGGATACAGTTTTTTTAAAAAACTGTATCTAGCGTTTTTTAAAGTGTTAAGCGGACCAGCAGGTGGGGCACATACGCCCTAGGGTGCAAGTTTATTTTTTGTTTAGTTACACCCTATATCTCACAAACTCTGAAAGGTTTTCGTGTTGATGAGAAGGTTTAGGTCAATTTATTTTATTTAGAAAAGATCGGGTACACTTGCACTGATATTACGGACGTTAAAGCCAGTTTTTTGATCTAATTTGCATAAAAATCACATTTAGGACCTAACCTGACCCTGTTTTTTTTTTTTCTGATAATTTTTTTCGTTAGATCGCGTGACCCAAATATAGTTAAAAAAGACCCTCTGCAGTTGTTCAAAATGTTACGGGGCCCTGCAATCCCTAACCTTGTGATCGTCCTTTTCTGTATATGTCGTTAAAAATGGACCTTTTTTAATTGTTCTTTTTGGTGTGTCGTTTTTTTTTTAATATTGACTATGTGGCTTTTATTCGAAGCAGAATTTAATGCTCTTTCGTTTGGTATACTTGGTTTTTATTTTTGACTAATATTTTGTCTTTAATTTAAGTTTAAAGACAATTAAGGTTAGTGTATATGGCGTACAGTTGGTAGTTTTAAAGGGCACGGTCCTTTATAGGGTCATTTAGTGCGGAGGCGTTGTTAGGTTTTTAATATGTTATTATGCCTATTAAAATCTGTCGAATAACGAGAAAAAAAATTTAAATGTTTTTTTTTTCGAACAGGGGCAACGTTATTTGTTTTTCACAGGGTTAGGGGTAAAAAGGGTAGTTGTGACCCTAAACATAAGTTGCAAACACTTTGTAACGTTAAAGTGTTGTTTTATCTTTACTTATTTTGTTAAAACGGATTTCTGACATTATAATTTTGCGTTTAATTCAGGAAATAGTGAAAAAGGGGAAATTCCTGTAGATAACGCGTAATTTCGGGACCTAAAAACGTTTGCGTTCATAGCTTTCGGGACCCAAAAACGTTTGCATTCATTAGCTCGCGTACAATGAACCTAATCAGTATAAAAATTTTTGTCAAGTTATAAATAATATTCAGCTGACAAATCGTAACCCTGCAAATTTTTCTCTATATTACTATTTACTACGTACAGTGCCCGTGAGAAAGGGCAATAATGTCAAAACGAACCCATGATTAAACAATGGTTTTACGCGTGGATTAAAGTTGCATTTGTGCATGGATTAAAAGTGGTTTTTTATGGATTAAAACGCTTGTTTGATTAATGGTTTTATTCATGGAGTAAGAGATGGTTCACAACACAGGTTTGATTTTATTATATTAGGTTTTATATCTATTTAGATACCATATTTAAATCAGCTATTTCCGGTAATCCTTTAGTTTAGAAACTGAAGGATTACCGTAAAAACCTGATTTAAATATGGTATCTAAATAGATATAATATTTTTTCTCTTGTTGCGCTCTCATCAGTAGAGTTCCAAGTATTATAAAGATCTAGAGGTTTTATAATACTCGGAATATTATTTGATATAATAAATACTCTCAACAGTCCCTTTCGCAACAAGCAAATATTAAAACTATTTTAGGCCTTTTAACTGTAGCATCACTGTTTTTCCGTTGTCGCTTTGCATTTTTTGGTATTGTTTTTTGCAATATATAGACAAACAAAACAGCAGCCGTTGAAACAGTTTTTTTTTGTTGAACTCAGCGTAAGTTTTTCTATCAAAATGACGTGTTACGTGTGCTATATAGTTTGTCTTTATATTTGGTGTTTCCGATGCAATGATATGCTAATTAGTAATTTCTTTTATTTTACCGAGCATCTAAATAACAGCTATCAAAACTTTTTTACTTATCGTAAAATTCACTATCGAAATGATGTATAACATGTCATGGCTGGTATATAGTTAGTCTTTAAATTAGGCTTTGTATAGTTTGTCTTCAAATTATTAAATTTTTCCTATGCAATAAAAATTACTATTTTTAATAGATATAGATTTATAACTATTAGTAAAAATGAATAAAATATGCATTAAATGCAATTTGTCAAAAATAATTTACGCAAGTAAAATGTGCCAAGAGTGTTTTATTGAAAATCATGTGAGACAGCTAACAAAAGCACTAATAGAAAATAAAAAATTTAATATGAAAGAAAAACATAGCATGTTGGACAACATGTTGAACATGGTTACTTCAAATACTTTAGAGCAAGAAGAACTTGAAAATGTTGTACCTCCAAGCCCTTCCAGAATTTTAAGAACATCTTTGACAAAAAAATCCGATACCGAAAGTCAAGAAAATTCTGACAATGAGGTATTTAATGCCCCAAACTCTAAAAAGGACAATAGCTTCACAATAGTGTACAAAAATGAACGAATGATTTTTAATAACTATAATGCTGGGCAGGCAAACTACCACCCAACTTGAATACTCAAACTGCAGTTAAAAGAAAATATTACAGAAGAGATGAAAATAGTTTGTCAATCAGAGTTTTTGAAAAGATTGAAGGATATCAAAAACGATCTAAAAGAGTATTTTGGAGACATAAATAAAGTATGTCAACTTAAATTGTTAAAAGGTAATATTGTTAAACCTAATATTCACTTTCTCATAGAGCATATTTTTTTAAGGTAAAAATGGTGAAAGTTGGTGGGCGTAATGAGTATAGCATTAAATGCCCAAAAGATAACTGTCGAACGGAGACGAAAAGACATTTAATTATGAAACACAAAATGCAAGAGACCGAATTGACGATGAAGGATTTTAAAAAGGTTACTTTATTTCTTATAGGAGATAGTAATAGTGGAAAAAGTTTTATTTCGTCATTAATTTGTAGTCCCTACAGGTGTTATGAAGTAGGAGGAATAGTTGCACCGACAAATGATAGATTATCTGATTTTTGGTTACAATCAGTTTTGTTATCTCATATAAAAAGATGCGAGGAGTTGACTATTACTAATGCCGCTATATGTAATGAGTTTAAAAAGTTATTTGAAGGAAACAGTTCTTTATTAGGAGCTATGAAATATAGAGACAATATGTTCATAGAACTCCTATAATAGTTACAGCTAATGGAAAAAACATTTCTGATGTTTGGATGTTTGTATCTAACGAAAAAGAACCTTTACTTAATAGATGTCATTTCTTTAGGTTAACGAGAAACCTGAAAAGTATCATTCCAGAATTACTTTTGCAACCGATTCAGGAAAACGGACCCGAAATCATGGCTCGACTTTACGAAATATATATCAAAAGAAGAATTTTAAGATGGTACGAAAAAACTTTCGAAAAGGACTTAGAGGGAAACGGTTATTCCGACGAGGAAGCGACAATCCTATATCAATAAATATTAATAATTGCATTATAAATTTAAATTAAAACACGTTAATTGTGATATTTTTTTTTTATTATTTTAAATATAATTTACAGATTATGTAATGTCTTTTATATCTGATGTAACAATAGGAAAACAAGCGGGTACGTAATAACTCCAACTAGCAAATTGTTGTGCGTCGATTCTTCTTCCTTGTTTAACAGACGTAAAATAATATAATGTTTTTGAAGTATCTCTTTGTAAATCAGGTTCTAAGAATAAATCGCTATGTTGTACAGCTTGTTCTGCAGTTCTATATATATTTTCCAGATAACCCTCTCTGTTAGATATAATACATTCAATTTCGTACTCGATCGTTATATTAAATGTTACATTAATAGCTGCGAAACTATTTCTACAAATATATCTGCTATATATGCAAGATTGCTGCGAATAATTTCTGCAATTTATTTCTACTAGAGGACAGTAATATATGTGAGGTTGTTGCTAATTAATTATTTCTGTAAATGTAATTATTTAAGCAATTTAATTTAACTAAAGGATATCTATATATGCGAGGTTTATTGCTAATTAATTTAACTAAAGGACAGTAATATATACGAAATTGTTGTTAATTATTATTTCTGTAAATGCAATTATTTTTGTAATTTAATTTAACTAGAAGACAGTAATATATATGAAATTGTTGCAAATTAATTTATACTTAAAGCAGTGATATATATGAGGTTTATTGCAAATTAATTTAACTAAACGACAGTAATATATATTAGGTTACTGCGAAATTATTTTTGCTTATAGCTGCTATATATACGAGATTGTTGTGACTTTATTATTTCTGTAATATAATTATTTTCTGTGATTAATTTCTACTTAAAGCAGATATATAATGTTGTTGCAATATATAATGTTGTTTAAATGAGATGTGGTTGTGATTAATTATTTCTGTAAATGTAATTATTTCTGTAATTTAATTTAACTAAAGGACAGTAATATATATGAGATTGTTGTAAATTATTTCTACTTAGAGCAGATATATATCATGTAACTTGATGCAATTAATTTCTAACTAAGGACAGCTATATATATCAGGTGATTGTTGTTAGTAATTATTTCTGTAATGTAATTATTTTTTTTAAATTTATTTTTACTAAGGACAGCAATATATATAAGGTTTATTGCTAATTAATTTCTACTTAAAGCTATTATATATGCGAGATTGCTACAAATAATTTCTGAAATTTAATTTAACTAAAGGACAGTAATATATATAAGGTTATTGCTAATTAATTCTTCTTAAATCTGCTATATATGTAAGATTGTTGTAATAAATTTCTATAAATGTCTGTTATATATTACGAAATTGCTGTTAATAATTTTTGCAATTTATTTCTAACTAAAGGATAGTAATATATATGAGGTTAATGCGAATTAATTATTTCTGTAATGTAATTATTTTTTTGAAATTTAATTTAACTAAAAGACAGTAATTTATACGAAATTACTGCAATTTAATTTAACTCAAGGACAGTGATATATATGAGGTTGTTGCAATTAACTATTTCTGTAAATGTAATTATTTCTGTAATTAATTTCTAACTAAGTACAGTAATATATGTGAGGTTTATTGCAAATTAATTTCTACTTAAAGCCGTAATAACGTAAGTTTGATTTAATTTAATTTAACTAGAGGACAGCTTATATATGCAAGATTTTTGTAAATAATTATTTCTGTAATGTAATAATTTTTTGCAATTTAATTTAACTAAAGGACGGATATATATGTGAGGTTTATTGCAAATTAATTTCTACTTAAAGCTGCTATATATTATGTAACTTGTTGCAAATTAATTTAACTAAAGTACAGTAATATATACGAGGTTGCTGCGAAATTATTTCTACTTAAGTATTAGAAAACGGTTTAATTAAAAAATTAAACAAAAATATATTAGATAGTTTACAGTCTTTTATAGATGCCTGGAACAATAAAACTTATATAGTTAATGTAAAGAAAATTAGTTTTAAGTATTTATATAACAGAGAAGAAATACCTAGATATGACTTTGAGGATTTTAATAACTTTTTATTAAATGTCATATCTAAACATAACATTCTGTCCATAGAACGCAACACATCATCTACAGCATATGTTAGGCGGTGTTAAGAATACTTTAACAATGAACATGAAAATAGGTATTGTAGATTATGATAAATTGCAGAACTATATAAACAAGAATGAAATTAAAAATGGATTTTCATTACTGACTTCATCTGTGCATAAATATTTTTGGGACCAACTACAAACAACACATTCCAGAGTTGTAATGAAGGGTCTAGACGCGACAGTAGAAGTCAATTTTATATCATACAGTAATTATAAAACTATGCTGACTTTAATAAAATTCATGAAACATTTTTTTACCAACTCTTCATATAAAAAGACAGGCAGAAAGAAATAAATACAACTAATAAATTATCTGTGCTAAAAACTACAGATCCTGTATTATATGGGTACAATGATAAATATAGCCGTAAAGTGGCCCCTTACTCAAAACGCTGCCAACAAGCACATCAGCCTGAAATATTCTCAGAAACTGAGTTCAACGAACTAAAGAAAATAGGCGAGAGAGATTTATCACACGTGCAGAAATATTTCAAACATACAACAGGAGAGCCATTATATTATGTATGTCCTAAAAAATATCCATATTTTCTGCCTATTATAGGAAAACACCCTAAAAATAGATGTCAAGGATGTTGCCAGAAAACTCTTTCAAACTTTGGGTGAAGAAGATATTATTACAGGAATGTCTTGAGACAGGATTTATGACAGTTGAGCAGGCAAAAAAGAATTTAAGAAGAATATAAATTACCTAACATTAAACATATTATTAATTATAACAAATTATTTGAGCCTGGCCGTATATATAAAATGCCTGAACAAATAATAACAAAAGTTAATAAATTAGCGCAGCCTAATGTGTTCAGACTACTAGCGGTAGATACTATGATTTAAGGTCATGACATAAAAGAATATAAATACATCGCATTTATATTCTTTTGTATTTTTAAGTAGTTTTTAGGCTTTTCTATACGTGTTTTTTTTTTAATTTTATTTACTAACAACGCGTATTATATACGTGTATATAACAAGTTTCAGATTCCATAATCGCAGATCTGAACGGTTTAATGAAATAGTAAAGAGTTAATAGCAAAATTGTTTTATAGTCGGTTAAATAGAGTTAATAACAAAATGTTTTTTTATGGTTAGAGTTAATAACAAAAACGTTAGAGTTATAACAAAAATGCCGTCGGGTTTTTTAAAGTCAATTTAAGTCTAGAATTTAAATTTAAATGAGTTTCAAAAAATATTTAACTTCTTTTCAATACCTATTCTAAACATTTAATTAACAACACGAAGTTTCGTGCAAAATAATGCTTGTAAATATCAGCGAACTAAACATTTAATCGAATCAACGATACCGAAGAATTTATCAAATTTTTCCTTTAAAGAGGATCAGAGCACAATTAAATTTGATTCATTAATACAACTGATGGCTGAAAAATACAGATATATTCATGCAAATATGGGTATAATTATTTCCATATGTATATATTTGCACATGTGTATTTATTTATATATATAAAATTATATCAGCCTATATATATGTATATTAAGTTCAAATTTAGGTTTCTTACTTGGAGCCCTCAACGGTTTAATGAAATTGTATTGTTGTAACAACTATATTATATTTATATAGCTTAAATGTCTTTTAGTCGGGTCTTGTTTAAAGTAAAAATGCCGTCGGGTTTCTTAAAGTCAATTATTTTGTCAAGTCAATTTAACTCAAAAATTTAAATTTTGATGAGTTTTAAAATATATTTAAGTGCTTTTTAAAACCCTTACTAAACATTTGTTTAACTTCACGAAGTTTCGATCAAAATAATGCTTGTTAACAAAGAATATCAGCGAATTAACGAATATAATCGAATAATATAATCAAAGAATCTAATCGAATATAATAAAAGAACATAATAGAATCAACGACACCGAAGAATCAAACATTTCCTTCAAAGAGAAACAGAGCACAATTAAATTTGGTTCATTTATACAACTGATGGCTTAATGACTTCAGTTCGACCAGATCGAGTTGCTTTTATTGATGTTATTGAAAACTTTTACATATATTGTTTAAAAACTTTTTCCAAATTAAATTTGATGGCTATAATAACAATTTAATTGTTATGGCTAAATTGATATTATAGCCATCAAATTTAATTTGGAAAAAGTTTTTAAACAATATATGTAAAAGTTTTCAATAACATCAATAAAAGCAACTCGATCTGGTCGAACTGAAGTCATTAAGGCGTTTTGCCACTTCCAGACCCATTTTGTTAAGGTAATTCGCGACACGCCGTTTGAGTTAAGTTATATATGTACGAGTATATATATATATATATTTAACTCAAACTGAGTTTTGTCAGATAAAGTGCATAACAGTTTTTTACTTTAGTAAAAAACTGTTAAAAAAGATTAAAAAAAAACTGAATTGTAAATTGTCTTATTAATTAACTCAAACTAAGTTTTATCAGATAAAGTGCATAATAGTTTTACTATAGTTAAAAACTGTTAAAAAAGATAAAAAAACTGAATTGCTCTTTGTCATAAACAGTCATAAACAGGGTGGACACAGAATATTTAAAAGAAAAAGAGGATATCAGAGATATTTATAAGAGATTTTGCTTCAAATTAAGAAAAGTTTATTTTCAATATTTCAAAATTTTAAAGATAAAATTAGGATTTTAAAGTGTTTTAGAGGATTTTTATGTAACTATCATTTAATGTATATGATTTTATATTTGTAGAGTTTGAACAGGTGCCAATAATGTGATTATAAATGTTAAATAACATTGATTTGCTAAAGCAAATTTATACAATCCGATATATAAATATATATATATATATATATATATATATATATATATATATATATATATATATATATATATATATAGATATATATATATATATATATATATATATATATATATATATATATATATATATATATATATAGATAAATAGATATATATATAGATATATATATATATATATATATATATATAGATATATATATATATATAGATATATATATATATATATATATATATATATATATATATATATATATATATATATACATATATATATATATATACAGTATATATACATATATATATATATATTGTATATATATATATATATATATATATATATATATATATATATATATACAATATATATATATATATATATATATATATATATATATATATATATATATATATATATATATATATATATATATATATATATACAGTACTGTGAATTGTTTTAGACCACTTACTTTTTCTCAAAAAATCCAAGAGAATTCTTCCTTAATATTTAAGTTTTGAATTCTATATTATAAAATTATTAAAACACATATATTTCACACAAAATATGGAACAATAACAAACTTTTTAATGTCACACTTCATAAAAAACCTTTAATATTTACTATGTCCTTCTTTTGTCTTAATCACAGCCAATATTCGCCGGGAAATAGATTCATCCAAATTTGTTATAAAATCCTGCGGTATGTATGCCATTCTCTTTGAAGTACTTGAAAACATTCTTCAGCATTTCGGGGAGCATGTTCGACCTTTTTCCTGTCCAAGTAATCCCAAATATGCTCGATTATATTTAAATCTGGACTCTGGGGAGACCAGGTCATCATTTCCAGTATTCCTTCTTCTGCCATTTTATTTAAATAATTTTTTGCCACTCGGGAACAATGTTTTGGGTCATTGTCCTGCTGCAGAATAAAATTATGGCCCATTAGTCTTATTCCGGATGGTATAGCATGCTGTCTTAGAATATCCACATAACGTTCCCCGGTGAGTCGTCCCTCTATTTTGATCAGATCACCTACCCCAGATGAAGATAAATAGCCCCAAACTTGTAAAGAGCCTCCTCTGTGTTTAATAGTAGGGTTTAAACACTCGGGCTGATAGGCTTCTCCTATTCTTCTTCGAACATATTGACGTCTTTTCGTTCCAAAAATTTCAAATTTGGACTCATCAGTGTACAGAACCCGATTAAACATTTCCTGGGTCCAATCTTTGTGTTGTTTTGCATATTTAAGTCGTTTTTCTCTATTGCCACGCCCTAATAAAGGTTTTCGAATAGCAACGCAGCCTCGTAATTCTGATTTAAGTAGGTGTCGTGCAATACAAGAAGAGCTAACATTTTTCCCAGTTGCTGTATTAATGTCCTTTGCCAATTCGGTTAATGTTTTTTTCCTGTTTCTTAAAGAAAGGGATTTTAAATATTTATCGTCATCTTTTGTTAGCTTAGGAGGTCTGCCACTTTTCTTTCTATTTCCAAGGAAGCCAGTTTCTCTAGACTTTATAATGATTTCTCTAATAGCAGTCTTCGAGTATCCTGTTTAGGAAGAAATTTGGCGCTGCGAATAACCTTCTTCGTGAAGCACAATAACTTTCTGTCTCTTTATTAAAGATATTTTACCCATAGCAACACCTAATTAATCTAAAAATGTAAACTAATAACTTTATTTAATTATTTTTAACTATTTGTTTAACTGTATTCATAAAAAATAACAACTTTTTAAAAAATGGACCAAAACCAATCATTATTGTATTAAATTCACTCTATGACTACTTTTATACTGTTAAAAACTTAAATGAACGAATATGAACTTGAACCAGTAAGAAAAAAATCGAAAATATTACTTTTATATATTATTTAGATGAACGGTTGGTCTGCGGTTATTATGACAATTATCGTTTTAATAAATAAACAAACATATCCCTCATGTTCCTCATAAATTTTTGTTTATTTATTCAAGATAATATATTCTTTCAACCTTTCTCAAATATTACTCAACTTAAGTATGCTTAAAAAAAAATATACAGGAAAAAAATGCTATTAATTGCTGTTTAAATAATAATTTGGTTAAAATATTCTTTTGGTTATTAAATATTATTTATTGGTTATTAAATATTATTAGGGTTAAGTAAATGTCCATACAAGTTTACAGCAGATTCTTGGAGTGAAGATCCAAGTCAGTGGCCTTCTTTAAGCTATCACAATCTTTATCACTACTTGATTAAAACTCCACGTAAGGAATTCTTATCTAATTTCAAAGTTTTTTTTATTATTTCATTATACCAATAATATTAGTAACATTAACTGCTAACATTTCAAAAATTTTTTGTTTTCTTTGCTTTATAATATATATTATGGATGTATATACATGGATGTATATTATATTATGCTTTATATTATATATTATTTAAAAAAAATGTATATACAAAATCCTAATATAATTTTTTCAATGTTAACGTTTATTAGGTATCTATTCTCTAGAAGCAATGGAAAACTATAAGGCATTAGAGGCTTGGAAATTCTTTCAAGATGGGTGGGTCCAAACTATTGTCCTTATGAAAGTATGTCAGAATGTTACTATCTTGAAATGTAAGGTTCGACCTTCATATAGGACTACATCTCCTAACCATAAACCTTGGGTTGCTCTCAACTCTCTTGGTAATGTTTTAACTGCTCACTGTGACTGTATGGCTGGGTAAGTCTCTTTTATATAAAATTAGTAAAAATAGAATTAATAATTTTGATTATTAGTATAAGCTAATAAAAAATTAATAAACTGATAATAATTGTGAGTTATTTTGTGGAACTTTTCATATGTTTTTATACCTATAGTTTACCTATAGTTTTTTTATCGACTCTAGTTTTATAGTTTTTATCTATTTTTTAAGTCTTGGTGAAACGTGCTCACATGTTGCTGCAATGCTATATAAAATTGAAGCTGCTGTTCGTATTGGAATGACATCAAGCACATCAACTGACTTGCCTTGTCAATGGAACCAACGAAAGGTATTGTTGGCTCCCCAGTTGCTCAAATCAACTTATATTCTGATGCTGCAAAAGAAAAACTTTCTAAAAAGAGTAAAAGAAAAATGCCTATTTCTCCAACACCTCAAGAAAAAAATGATTTTTTATCAGAAATACAAACTGTGCAGCCCAAAACTGCTGCTCTTCATTTGTTTAAAGATTATGATAAGGAGTTTATTCAAATAGAATCTGCTGTCGTACCAAAATTACCAACATCTTTGAGAGAGTTTTTTAATGAAAACTATAAATCACTTAATAATGAACAAAAGCTATCTTATCTTGATGAGAAAAAAAAAAGAAATAAATTTGACTTCTTATATGATCGTTTATGTTGAAGAAGCAACACGAAATCAATCGCTATGTGATACCTGGTTTAGAGTAAGAGTTAGTCGAATAACTGGCTCCACTTTGCATCAAGTTTTTAATGCTAGAGTTGAAACACCTTCTGTGTCATTAATTTTAAATATTTGTGCACAGAAAAATATACAGATAAAAAGTCCTGCAATAAAGTTTATATATATATATATATATATATATATGTATATATATATATATATATATATATATATATATATATATATATATATATATATATATGTATATCACAAACGAATATTTTTTAGTTTTGAAAATTTATCTTTTAATACTAGTAATTTGTTAATTGAACAAGGACTTTCTTTATGGTTATCGCTCCTCAATGCTATCATAAATGCGCAAAATTTTATCCAGAAATGCGTGCTTAGAAATGTAAATTATATCAAATACAAATGTAAATTAGGTCAGGTCTATTTGAAACTTTTATTAAGAAAATAGATCTTGACTAGTTGAGATAAATGCAACTTATAAGTGCCACTTAAAGCAATATGAAAATTTCAACCTTCCTATTTTGCACAAATTTATGAGGAAAGTGCCCCAAAAATCTAACAAGGTCCAAGGTCCTATATTAGTCCAAAAAAAATTATTCAAAATTTAGTCAACCTGGGTCTTAATAGATAGGAAATCCTATGCTGATTTTAAAAAAGTTAGATTTATGGTTTTCAAAAGTTAGATTTTAAACGTACCTCAGAAAAACGCCTATAAAAACTTCTTTTTTTCATATTTCTATTTAAAATCTCAAAAAAGTCTTCTTTAATATTGAAAAGCCAAAAATATTGTGTGTTTTTTCATTAAAATAACGTAATTAAATTCAGTATTTGATGGCGACTTTTGTTAAATCAGACTGACTGAAAGCAAAAAATATAAAACATATCAGATAACCCTAACGATTTATACCAAAGGTATATGTGTGTTGTGTCAAAAACATTTTTGACACAACACACATATACCTTTGACACCATGACGCAAACAGCGCAGTTAGAGTAATTTATACAAGTGTCACAGTTAATAATATATTGTTTTGCCAAAATATATGCTAATATCTGAAAGGTATAAACATTCATGTCAATATCAATATCATGATATGACCTAAAAATGAAGTATAACTTTTCTAATAAATGCAATTGCAAATAAGTACAAATTCAAATAAGGTGTAATCATGAAGAACAAGGTAAGAAATTGTTTATTAAACTATTTGCAATCAAAGTTGCCAATTACATTTTATCTATCTGAAAAATTGGATCTTAAGATGCAAAGATCGAATATAACTCTGTACTTTTTGTAAATGCAATGCATTTTAGTGAAGCTGCACCGAACAGTGAACGTCTTAGGGATGAATATAAAGTTAAAAAATGTTTAGCAGAGTAAGATAAAAATACAAAAAGGCAGATGTCCAGTGGAAAACAAAGATCCTCAAAGTTGAAAAATACTAAAAACTGATATGCTAAAAAAAATTGAAATGTAGTAAAAAATAAATAAGAACAATAAAAGAAAATAAGAGTCATTAATTGTTGTGCTACTAAATTCTTGTTAGTGTCGAGCGTAAATGTAATGTAAAAACAGAATTGGTTATGGAATAGAATTTTATTATTAGGGTGATAAACATACATTATTGATATAAGTGTGTCATATGGACACACTTATATCTATAATTCGTGCCTTATAGTACAGTATGAACACATATAGACCTCCAGCCTTCATCCGAGACTGGTATCCCAAGAGATGTTCCACTCTAGCTCTACACCAGGGTATCTTTTCAAGGTTTCCCATTGTGTTATCTTAAACGGACTATTCTCAGAGTATACTGTCAGAACGAATGCAACAGAATTTTGTATATTCCGTCAGGACGATTGCCACAGACTTATTTTTTTGGCTAAATCTGATACAGAACAGTTGGTTATGACATGAAATGAGGAAATATTATCAGGCACAACACAGAAAGGTATGCTATTAATAGCTCGGAGTTCTGCAACTGCAACTGCATGGTTTCTTCAAATATTGGTATTTGATTGTACTCAATTCATCGATACTATTTATAGTAATATCCAAATTGTTTCATTATTAATAGTTTTATCCAAATTCTTTTCATCGCTAACTGTGTTATCCAAATCAAAGTTATAAATACTTTCTGTAAAGTTCTCAACACAACAACTTCCATTGCTTTCAAAAGTACCAGTACTTTCTGAAAAGTTTTCGACAAGACAACTTGCATTGCTTTTAAAAGTAATAAGGTGATATGATTTCAAATGTCTGCATGAATTATTTAGTGTTGAAAACGTCCTACTGCATTGTATTTGCATACAACAAAACGGGCGTTTCAATGAACCAGTAATTTGCTCTTATATATGCCTAATAGTTTGATCGTTTATTACCGATCTACATACGACGCAAATATACATGATGTATATAATAATTAAGTACGTAATAATATCATGACCAATGATATTTTATTTAAATAGTAGCAATTTCGTTTTAACAAAATTAATTTCGTTTTAACAAATTTAATTTAATTTAAAAAGTATCAATTTCGTTTTAACAAATTGTTTAAGAAGGTATAACAATTTCAAACCCATGAAGTTTATTGATGAAATTAGCCATGTGCTATTACTTGACTGCTATAACTTTACCGAAGTAATGACGGTCAATGCAATTTATGTTAACATGTTTATCTACAATTTATGTAGACATGGATAAATCTTCCGTTTTATAGCATTTAGTTTTAGTTTTTTAAGCATTTGTAAGACTTGTAAACTAAACACGTCACTAAACAAATGCTACAAAATTGTATATTTATCCATATCTACATAATTTGTAGATAAATTTGTCTACATTTTTTTTTGAGAGCGTGACACCATTTAGCTATTTTATCTATATTATTTATTTCAATTTTTTTTTTTTTTTTTTTTTTATTTAAATCTAATTCGTTTCTTAGTGTTTCAATTTCGTCTAGTTCAGCGAGATCTTTGGCGTATATTTTTAATACGAGGCGTATATTTTTAATACGAATTAAAAATTTACAAGGAAGGTCATTTATAAATATTGTGAATAAAAACGCTCCTAGTACTAACCCTTGTGTTACGCCGCTACTGATTGAACTCCATTTAGACTGGTTTTCACCTAGTATAACTCGTTGTTTTCTGTCACTTAAAAAAGATTTTAACCATGCAGCAAATTAATTGATAAAACCGTACAACTTAACTTTGCGGAATACGTATTCATGTGATACACAGTCGAATGCTTTCGCAAAATCAATAATTATAACGTCGACTGGATGTTTGTTATGTTAAGTCTTGAAACTAGCAAGTTTGTGAAATATCTCTTTTTTGGCACATATCCATGTTGTTGCGACTTGATAAGATTATTTGATTTTAGATGTTTGTCATGTAGTCACGAATTATACTTTCCACTAATTTACTTATGACTGGTGTAAGCGATATTGGTCTGTAATTAGTTGCGATAAGTCGACTTCCGCTTCTGTGTAGTGGAGTAACATTTGCGTGGCTCCATTGCCTCAGTAATGAACTTATATTGCAAATTTTCATGAAAATTATTTATGATGTTGATTCTTGATGAAAATTTTCTATTAGAATTAATTGAAATGTTTTTCAAAATACAAATTGATGTTACACAGTTTTTTAGAATGTATGGACTAACGCCATCGTATCCGATCGATTTATAAATATTTAACTTTCTTAGTTTTTGCAATATTTTGGTTCTTAAAAAGAGATCTGCTTTATCGTTTACTTGAGTTAAGGATCGGATGTCAAATTCAGGAAGCCCTTTTTTATTATTTGTAATTATGACTAACTGAATGTATTTGATATATATATATATATATATATATATATATATATATATATATATATATATATATATATAATATACATATATGATTAAATATTGTCCAAATTCATACCACGTACGGTGGTATGAATTTGGACAATGGGCAATATTTAAAAACAAATTTTTGGACTTCATTTTTTTCATACTTAGGTAAAAAAAGCCATTATAAAGGTGACGTCAAAATTTAAAAAATTTTTTGTTGTTATTTTTTAATTGTTTTTATTTTTGTTGTTATTTTGTAATTATATTATACTATATGCTGATGATGCCGTTGCCTATAATCGGGCGAAAATTTCAAATAAGTTATTTAGTATTGAGAGAATTCCTATTATCTGATGTTTTAAATTAGTTTATATATATATATATATGTGTGTGTGTGTGTGTGTGTGTGTGTGTGTGTGTGTGTGTGTGTGTGTGTGTGTGTGTATGTGTGTATATACATATATATATATATATATATATATATATATATATATATATATATATATATATATACACGTATATATATACACGTATATATATACACATATATACATATATATACACATATATATATACATTTATATGCATGTATATATACGTACATACATACATACATACATACATACATACATACATACATACATACATACATACATACATACAGGCCCGGTTCGTGGTTTTTTTTTTTTGTGTGTGCGTGCAATAAATGTTTGGCGCCTTTAATTTATATAATTTTTAATTTAGCCATATTATAAGCAAATCCCGGCCACTATTTTCTATGGTTTTATATTATTATCTCTTAAAAGTAAAGCGAAGCCATTATCAATTATTTTTTATGTTTTATAATTTGTAACTGTCAAGTTATTTTAAAATAGGTTTATAGTTTATAAACTATACTATTTTGATTATAATTTTAAGGAAAATTAAATTCATTTACTACTGAAAAAATAAACAACCAGAATTGTAATTAAATCTTATTTCTTTATTAATCAAAATGAAATTACCAAAACTTAAATAATCCAAGTAATAACAAGAGAAAAGCAAAAATAAAATAAATTAGAAAAACATGACAAAAAAATATGTTTAAATAAAACATAAAAAATATTGCATAAAATATTAAACTTTACTACTAAGGGATTCGCCTGGCTTTGATTTTAGCAAAATATTTACGCAACAGATCTAGGTTAATAGATTTGGCAATGTCCGATTCTAATTAAGATTTTTGCCAAACCATTTATTTTTTCTTGCCCCATAGTTGATCGCTGGTCATTTTTAATCATTTTTAATTTAGTAAACGTTCTTTCCCCTATAGCAACAGAAACTGGCAAAGTTAATAGCACTCTTAATGCACTCAGTGCATTTGGAAAGAGTTGTTCAACGTTGTTATTATAAATCCATTTCAAAATGTTTTCTGGGTTAGTATCATCTTCAATTTTTCGAGACAACAACTTCTGCTCAAATTGTAATTCGTTTGCGTCAAGATCTTTGCTTTCTTTATAAGTTAATGTTGTTTCTAATAATTTAGATTTATATATGAGTTCATTGTTCTCCATTCCTTCACATTTTTTAATATCATACAAAAGTTTAAAAGATAGCATAACACTTTTAAATGATTCAAATCGTTCTTTCATTGAAGAAATTGATATCGAAAAATTTCCATTTGAATTTCTCTTTAGGATTAATGGACTCGGGTGCTTCTAGCTCCTCTCCAAAAAAAAGCGTTCTTTTACTGAACCGATTTTCTACCTCATGCCTAAAATCGTTAGTTAAATCCGCATATATAGCGCATACTTTAGCTTCTAAAATTAGGGCACCACCAGGAGTGGAGCCTGCGGCTTAATTTGACTCAACACGGGAAAACTCACCAGGTCCAGACATAGTAAGGATTGACAGGTTGATAGCTCTTTCTTGATTCTATGAGTGGTGGTGCATGGCCGTTCTTAGTTGGTGGAGTGATTTGTCTGGTTAATTCCGTTAACGAACGAGACCTTAACCGGCTAAATAGTCACACGGTTCCCGAACCGTGACTGACTTCTTAGAGATAAAATATATTTAACGAAAGAAACTTCGAAATTACGAGAAATCAAAAATTCAGTTGTTTTTTTTAACACACTACCTGCTCATCTTACAATTTATTTCTGATAGAACATCTTGTCAGATTATTAGACCACAAATAAACTCAAAACTGTATACTTTTGATGCAATTGATTCAGCTTTTGTTCCTGTAAGTGCATCTTTTTCCAAATGAGCGACTTCTTATAATGCTTAATAAATGCCTTTTAATCCGCTTTTCAAAGCACTAACGACATTAACATGGCTTTCCCATCGTGTCTCGCTTAATGATTTTACTGTCAATTTACAACACATGGATATGAAAATATGCCAACGCTTTGGCGATCTTGAGAAATAATTTTGAATTATTTTGATGGTTGAAAAAAATTAATAGTTTCAATAGCTCCTCATACTGCATCAACAACGACTAAATTTATGGAGCGCAGACACATGCAATGAAGAAAACCCTTGGATTTATGTTTGTAATATATGTCTGAACACATTTTTTTCACGCATATTAGCTCCATTTCGTAGTCTTGACCACGAAGATTCAAAATTGATAAGCCGTTTTGTGTCAAAAAAGTTAATATTTCTTCGGTCATTTTCACTCTGGTTTAATCCAAAATGTTAATAAAATTTCAAAAAACTTTCTTTAACTTCCACACTAGCATTATTACCTTCCGTTGATTTTGTTACGTAGACGTAACGCAGAACAATTGACATTTGTTCTCTATGGCTGGCATCAGGTGTACAGTTTACAATAACGGAAAAATACATTGTATTTTTACCATTTCCAAAATATTATCCTTTGTAGCTTTAGCGATCAATAAAATAATTCCTTGCTGGATATTTCCTCCCAAGTAATGAGGCTTTTTTGGATTTTCTACTGCTCCTTTTACATGTTTCTCTAACACCGGATCAATCTTTTAAATCAACTCAAAAATGTTAAAAACTTAACCATTATTTTTGGTGCATATTCTGTCTAAAGATCTTCTAAATGCAATATTTTCTGAGGCCATCATTAAAATAGTTGAGATTATTCGCTTGAGCACTTCATCCCAATATTCTATTTCACTCATGTATAAGTTATTAGCTAGACAATCAACGGCTTGACCCATAGAAAGCCGTTTTTTAAGCTCAATCCACTTTCCATAGCAGTGAAAATGCTCAGTACTTTGTTCATGTCCTTTTAAAATTATTTTTATGTGGCCCCAATCATTTATTTCTCCGTTTGCTAAGGCAAATTCATCGCTAATAAATATTTACAACAAAAACAGAACAACATCTACTTTGGATTAATATACAAGCCAGGTTCTTTTAAATAATTTACAATTTGCTGTTTATCGATTAAAATGTATTTTGTTAAATGATCTACCTAAACTATCTTTTGGGTACTGGCTAATACTAGCTTGTATTGGACCTTTGGAAATTATATTTTGGATTTTCAAATTCTGCCAATGTTTATGCCAATTTGTTTTATCACAAAAATGATTGCAGCTAGATATATTCCCAGAACTTTTTTCTACCTCAATACTTAAACATTCATCTTGATTAGCTGTACTATTGCTAGCATTTAATTCAACATTGACGTTAGTTTCGTCAGTTTTAGATAAAGACTTCTCACCATTTAATATATTCATCATACTCATACTTATGTGTATTGACTACCTAAAATATCTTATCAGAAATATCTTCATTTTGCTTAACTTGCAGAAAGCTGTTCGACGTTTTTTGATTTTTAAATTGATCTTTCAGCCTGTTTTCCTTATTTTGTTTGTTTTGCTAACCAGACATTTTCCGTTTCCGATCCATGTTACAGCAAATAATCTTTAATATTTAACTTTTTAGTATTATAATTCACTTACAGCGAGTTTATAATTCAAATTTGTTTGCTTATAAAATTTAAATTCCTTTTCAAAGTGTGATAATGAAAATTAACTGACAACATTTTTATGTGGAACTAATAATACAATTCTTACTTATCTAAATTTTGAAAAAATAGAAATTAACATTCCCAAAGTAAAAACTAAAAAAATATAATTTCGTATAAAATTTATATTTCATATATGTAGGCGTCTTTTAATTTTCGGCGCCTGCGGCGTCTGTTTGCATTACACACTTCAAAAACGCTTATAGCCGGACCTGCATTCATACATACATATATACATACATACATATCTACTTAACTGGTAAAGATATAGGATATAAAGATAGGATTTGGAAAGTAATGAATCGAAAGAAATTTTTTCAAAAAATAAAGTTTCAAAAAGCAAGGATTTACTGACAGGTTTGTTTAATTCATTTTAAAATTCTTTGCTTGAAATTAACAGTTTTTCTTTTTTAAAATATAATTTTAAACTTATTTGTTATCATTTAAATATTTTCTAATACAAGTTGATGATAACGCAGAAGTTGATTTTGAAGTTCAAAATAGCAATGACGCTGCTTACACAAAAGTAGTCATAAAAAAGGTTAGCTTTCCAAATATAGTTTAAAGTCTAAATTTAAGTTATGGAAAAATATAGCTTTTAACCAACGTACTTAAAAACATACTTAAATGTTATACTTTCGTGTAAGTTCATAGTTTTGTTGATTAAATTTATGTTGAAAATAGAAAAACCTCAAAAAGACAAGGCTGCATTAGCAGTGAAATGGATTTTAGACTCTATTATAGATTCTGTTGTTAAAACAAAAGGTAATTTTAGTTTTGTTTTTAAAGTTAATGGCTCGTAATTTAACAAGTTTTATGTATTCACGATTAGCACGGATCCTTAAATGCCTACCTAGCTGTCCCAAGAACGCCACACGAAAAGCTAGTGTACACATCAAGGTACCCTGTGATGAAAATTTTTAAATCATTTAATTTTGTCCGCGGAAAATAATTTAATTTAAATGTTCAAATTAAGTCAAATTTTGAAGTCATAGTGCGCCAATAAAAACACTTGTAGAATTTGATTCACTCAATATAATTTGATACAAATTGGTGCAAATGTAACCAATAGTCACACCAAACTCTGCACATAATTTCAGCCTGATTAGATGACTGATGTAGGATTTATTGCAGTTTTAGTCGAAGTTTTGTCAGTTTTTTACTACTTATACTTCAAAGCGTTACCAATTACTTTGAGGTTCGGTCACTAATTTTAAAATAACGGCTACTTGAGTGTAATACTATGTAATACCAACCATTTTTGTTATAATTATTTTATCGTTACATGTACAGTTTTTATTTAATAGATCAAAAAAGTGATTTTCTACTTATAGCGTGATTTAAAGTCTTATGCTAATAGTGTCGACACAGCCTCCAAAGTTGAGAGGGTCGACCCCTCAATTTCTAAAATAAAATCCATAATTTCTAAAATAATTGCCTAAATTTCTAAAACAAAAGGTCCTCGCAAAAAAAAAGTAGAGATGGATATGAACCCCTAGCCTCCCCGGCGTTGACGGCCATGTATGCTTCGCTTGAATATACCAACATTTCCTAAGGTATAAACTACAGCCAAAAAAAAAGTGCAAAACCTGGTCAAACGACTGCCAGTTAGTAAAATAAAAAAAAAGTAATTCTTCTAAAATAATTTGTATTGACCTCAACATTGACAACAACACAGCACATCAACATTTTTAAGAAGTCCCCTGCATTAATTTTCCTCAAACTAGCCCCCGTGATACGGACCCAGTAAAATGTGGAGGGCGGCTGTCCACTTAACAGCTTCTATCCAAGCAGTTTTAATGATCTTAAAAAGATAGTTGACAACTCCTAAAAGGAGATATAATTCCATCGGTGGAATGATTTCCAAAATTAGAACATTGACAGGCCCGCAGATGATAGGCTTTCGAATGACATTTTCAAACAGCTTTGCATTAGCAACAACCCTGCCAGATTGCTGAAAAGACTCAAGGCTTGAAATAATTGAGCCCAGTGTTCGCAAGTGTTCAGATTCGGCAAGACAATTGGATTTGACGTCAAACCAGGTGCAAAGGTGTGTACTTGAATGAGTTTAAAGACTACAAATTATATTTGCAACTTTTATATCACAAGCCAAAAATGGTTTAACTCCATTTGCATTAATCAGTGACCAAATTTGTTCAATATTGGAGTATGTTTCTGGCAAAGCTTCTTAAACCCCAACAATAACTTGTCTCTTGACTCCAGTATCTTTACCAGTCCTTTTAATGAGAGGTTGTTGTTGGTTCGGTGAGCTGGTTTCATCTCTTAACGCAGTATTAACAATGCTTAGGCCAAACTTGAGAAAACATTTGCCACCATCAATTCCCTGCTTAACAAAATAGCCACCAGAAATTTTGCGTGGCTAAATAACATGATTCACAAGGCTTGATAAATCATTGCAGTGAGCAACAACATGAACTGTACAAAAATCTGTTTTTTAGTCCGTAATTTTTAAGTCGCTGCAGAAGAAATCGCTCAATTGTTGACCTAGTCCTAGAAAATTTATGTAGAAATTTTGCTCTACCATCTTGCTGCTTGATGTTTTGTTCACAGTTCTAACAAGTTTTTTTATTCCATTGTTTGACAGGCCCGTATTTAGTTGCACATTTACAAGAGCTACAGTGGTCGAATTCAGAGCACTTGATAGACCTACTCTGCGCACTACTTGGACCTAAAACCAAAATATACATATTTTATAGTTACATCAAACTTTGTTTAGTGAGTTTGTGTAAAACTTTCAAATTATTCGTTTTTAAAGAAGTTAGAAACTTGTCAAAAACATACTTCTTGAAATCTATCTAGTGTTATTTTTTAATAGTCAAGACTTTAAAAATTATTTAAGTATAAATATTTACCCGGGCTAACAGTAAGTGGGGGCCCGCCGGATGCTTTAGCCAGTAGAATATATCCTTCCGGAGATAACTTTTTATTGGAAATAACTCTAGATGCAGTTTGTTCGGATAATTTGACATCTTTTGCTGTTAAAAATTGAATGTTTTCCCTTAACATTATTTAAGAGCATTGGTGGGGCAAACCTTTTTTAAAAGGGCTAAGGCATTTGCTGCAATGCATCTTTGGTTTTTTCTCAATAGTAGTTTTCTCTATAAGAGGATGTTTTTATTGCAGCTTTGAAGGACCAATTCGCCATATAAGGAAATAGCACATCGTGCCTCTTGTTTCAGGTCTCACTTGTATTGATTTAAAATCAAACAAGGAGGGATTGCAACTTTTTTTTCCTCCTGTTTCCTGCTCAAAGTAATTCTACACGGTTTGCAAAATCCTTTTGGTACCGGATTATCTATGATATTGACCTTGATCTTGTACAGTTGACATATTTGATCTGCTTGAAAATTAGTAAGCTTTCTTAAACATTTAGACAGAGCAAGCACACAAACCTTTGATTTTCATTGTGATTCTTTGCTTAGTTTGGCATCGTAGCAACTTACTAAATTTGACTTCACTAAATCAAACTCTGCCTTTTACAAAATTTGACCTAAGTTTATATTTGATATCAAAGCACTTAACATAGTAACACATATTATCAATTAAAAAGTATTAAAATAAAGGAGATATTTATTGGATTTAATTGAAGTAATATTAAATTTCAAGGAAATAATTCTTAAATATTTCTTTCCTTACCAGGAAACAATGGTTTAAACTATTTACTTGCAAGGATATTGCATTAATGATAATTGTCACACTTATTTAACTAATAATACTTATCACACGGGTTGTTTTATTTCAAAACAACCCTTCAACCTAATTAGTTATTCAGTTAGAGTAATTTTCCTTCAACTAGCCCTCCAAAACTTGTTTTGGTCAAATATAGTTAACTTATTTAAATTTTTAAAGTCAGTTATCTTTGTCAAAATAAAAAATAATAGGTTTTTTCACAGTTGTTCTGTTTTCAGATAAATAGATATTTTTATTTTTTATGTAGGTATCTTTAGAAATCCTTCTTAACCATTTTTTTAGAATTGTTTTGCATTTTGGCAGTAGTTTATACTTTAGGAAATGTTGGTATATTCACGTTATGCGTACATGGCCGTCAAGGGAGCCATGGCCTGCCCAATTTTTTTTTTTTTTTTTTTTTTTGCGAGGACCTATTGTTTTAGAAATATAGGCAATTATTTTAGAAATTATAAATTTTATTTTAGAAATTGAAGAGTTAACCCCCTCCGCCTTGAAGGCCGTGTCGACACTATTAGCGTAAGACTATATAAGTTACGTTTTAAGTAGAAAATCACTATTTTGGTCTATAAAATGAAAACTGTACACGTACCGATAAAATAATTATAACAAAAATTGTTGGTATTACATAGTAGAACACTTACGTAGCCGTTAAAAGTCAAAGTTTGACATAATTTGAACATTCAAATTAAATTATTTTCCGCGGACAAAATTAAATGATTTCAAACTTTTCATCACAGGGTACATTGGTGTGTTCGCAAACTTTCCGTATAAGCGGCGTTCTTGGGACAGCTAGGTAGGCATTATAAGGATCCGTGTTAACCGTGTATTTGAATGTTTAATGCGAACATAAATTTACTATTTTTTGATGAAACAAAAGTATAAAAGTCCTGACATATGCTTAATTTGTTTATTAAAAATTTTTTTAATAATTAACTATAAAACATTTAAGACAAACTCAATTTACTTTAGTTTTACTTTTTGTTTAAAAACATCTACGGTTTATAAAATAATTCAATTTAGAAAATAAAGTTGTAGACGTTAAAGACGATGAGGAAAAAGATAATGATTACACAAAATATATTGGTATTCAAAACATCTGTAAATGTATCAATCCAAAATACCCAGATTAAGTAAAAAAGATTATTTCTGATAACAAAATTTACTTTACATATTATTTAATTCATTTAGCTTTAAAAGTAAATGCACAGTACAATCATAAATTATGTTTTAACAAAATTTATTACTTGTAGCTAGAATACTATTCGACAAACTAAGTGTATCTAACTAATCAGTGGTTTTCATTGACATATTGAGGCAATCTTAAGGTGGTACTACCCTACATTTTTTATTTTTCAAAATATGATAATTTTCTTAAAATTAGGAACTTTTTTAGATAGTAGTTAACAAGCTAAATATAAAAAACATAATTAAAAAAATTGTTGTCAAATGATGTCAGCATAAAAAGCATAAGTCAGTATAAAAAAGCATTAAAAATGTGCAGTTATAAAAATATAAAAAACTTGAGCAATACTTGAGATTTAAGCTTCATATTTTACAAACATAGCTATATAGTTGGTCGATGGCTCCTTGTAAATTTTTAAAAAACATTAAGCCAAACTAAATGGCAGATATAGAGCTGCAACAAACATAAAATAAATAATCCACAGGGTATGTAAAATAGGGGATTCTGACCAAAAATTAAAATATTTTCTAACTGCTCTATAACCAGCCCTTTCTACAATATCAATAAATATACTGCAAAAACTTCAAACAAAAAGAGTTAATAGTTTTTGAGATATTTTTAGAAATATTCAAAAAGTAGAAAACTGAGGAAAACAACTTTTAAAATAAAAATAAGTTTCAAACTAAAAAATCAGTCATTAACAACATAAAAACTAGCCAGGACAATACGATTGACCCTCAATCTTTTGTTTTTTGTCAAACTAGCCTTTTTTTAGAGATCTTAATGTCTTTTTCAGCTTTTTCACTTGACTTTAACTCAATTTTTTTTAAACGTTTTTTGTCAAATTGCTGTGTACTAAGATTGAAATAATATCCTGACAAAGTGTCTCTCAATTAAAAAACTTCATAAAGTCCTAATATTCCTTCATTGTGTGCAATTACAGCAGAGTTCACTGGAATTTCCACAATTTTTTTTGATACAAAGATATTTATGGGCAACGATTGCAAATTAATTGATTCGTTACTACTTGAAGTAAACCCATGCAAAACACTTTTAAGATGCTCCACTTTGGACAATTCTTGAAAAATTCGTTTTAATTTCTCATTATAACTTTTAGTATTTTACTTTTATATGTTTTAAGTTTAGTTTTAGTTTTATCAGAATGCCACTTGCAACAACTACTTTTGCCTATTTTTGCCTAGTGCAAAATAAGTGACGTGTTTCGTCTGAACCAAAAGCAATGCAGTGATACAATGTTGCAATGACAGTGTTACGCATGTCTAGTAAACTTGATGCATTTTCCCTAATTGCCATTTCTACACAATATTGAAGTGTATTAATGGCTTTATCAGTTAATGACCTATGCATTCTAATTTTTCTGGAATCAATTAAATGGTGTGTTACGTCACCAAATAGATAATCCTGCCAACCCTTAAAAGATTTAGTAAATTTGGAGATCTCAGCAGCTTCATCGTCTTTTTTTCTTGAGTAAAATGAATACTGCACAAGAGTTGCAGACAAGTTTTGTTTTAAGGCTGCATTAGGAGACAAAACTTCTCTTTTTGTATATAATTATAGGGCCTCAGAAAGGTGCTTTGAGTCACTTTAATTAAACATATCTAGAGAGTTGAAATATAAAGCATGTATACTATCCAGCTGCTTAAAAATGCTATAGCAATTCGCCAAATGCCGTATATCTCCCCTAACAGATCAGAAAATATCTGCCGCTTTATCCTCTTTTTTGTGAAGTTTCCAATACAAATTTGAACCAATGTATACAATATTTTCGTCAGTGCAGCATAATTTACCAATCTTATCATTTCTAATTTTTCCTAAAACATTCTTTAAAAAACCTGGATCAAGATCTAGCGATTAAGGGATATCTAATAATTCAGTAGAAATTGAAATTGGTTCAACTGCATTAATTGTACTAAGTAAACACTTATGAGCATGTGAATAACCTTTTGCTTATGAAACTGTTGCAAGCACTGCATCGCATTAAATTTTTATATTTGGTGTCACTTTTTTCACGTTGATATATAGGATTATCTGTGGAAGCCTGACTCTTATTGTACATCAAGATTCCTTCTCTTCTTATTTTAGCAAAGATTATTTTACTAACTTTGGCTAGTTTACAGATTTTTAAAAATTATTGAAATTATTTAGCAAAAATGCTATTTATAATCAATAAAATAAAATAAAGTAAGACTTAATATTTTAGTAGCATACTTTAAACTTTAAACCGCAATCACTATCTCCAACAATTTCCTATTCAAAATATTGTAGAAAATTGTAATTTAGATAATCTATTTTGTAAATGCATTTATTTACACAAGTAAAATAAGTTTACAACACATATATACAACTAAATCTATTTTTAAGACTTGTGTAACACATATATACAACTAAATCAATTTGTAAAACTTGTGTAATACATATATACAACTAAATCTATTTGTAAGACTTGTGTAATACATAATCAAGATTGATCTTAATAAATACTTTCACAAGTTTTTTATGACAAAAAAAACAAAAATAGCAAAAATTTAATCATGCATAATATACCAATATAACCTATTACAAATCTCTGAAATGTTTAAGTCGTCAAAAAATATTGAATTCTCAGATTCCATGTTTAATTAGAAATTTTTTTATAGATTATATTAATAATAATGAAAATTTATTATTGAGAAGCACAAAAAAATCTCTATAATATGACTATAAAACGCACATAAGAAAAATTTTGCTCTAAAATAATTTTACTTATACAACATTTTAAAAACTTATACAACATTTTAAAAACTTTAAAAGTTATAATTCAATGTAAACAAATTTAAGTAAAAAACTTTTCTTTAAAAAAACTTAAATAACTATTAAAATACACAAGAAATTAAACAAAATATATAAGTGCCCGCGTTGCTAATTTTAAACATTTTGAGAAATTCGATGATTTAATCATGTGGAAACATTAATCTTTTTGTTTCATAAGAAATTTTTGCATAAGTTATCAAACTTTCACTAAAAACTATTGTTTACAGAGCCTAATATGGTCATATATAACTTGAATTTATAAAAAAAAAATCTTTATGAAATAAGCTTCAAAGCTTTTCGGGGACACGATTACGTCCCCGTAAGACAAAAGTCCCCGCAAAGTCGCATTTTATCGCTTAAAAAGTTCCCACACACGCTAGTAAATTTGAGTTAATTTGCTGCTTTTATTGAAATTTAGTAAAAAAAAATCACAAAACATTTACTTCAATGATTTTATTGATGCATAAGTTTAAAGTAATAAGATGTGGTTTTTTTGAAAAGCTTAGAGAAAAGAGATTTAAAAAAATATTTGCAAATAAAGAGTATAGATAATAAATGTTATTATGTGCAATTTTTACTTTTAATACGAAAATTGTTTAACGTTAACACTTTAATACGAGAATTATTTAATGTTCGAGGACTTTAATACGAGAATTATTTAATGTTTGAGGACTTTAATACGAGATTTATTTAATGTTCGAGGACTTTAAACAATTCTCGTATTAAATTGTTTACATTGCAGGCATGTTCAAGAGCAGTAATTGTTCTGTGGTCTTGACAGGGCATGTAGGGTACATTATATCCAAATTCTTCTGTTACATACTTTTTTACTCTCTTAAATTGTCCAGACATTGAACTTGCATAGTCATACGACTGAAAAGTTTTTGTAAAGAAGATAAAATTAGCTCAGCAATTCTTTTTCCAGTCTTATTAGTGCATTCGGCTGATTTCAAAAGCCTTTCCCGAATCTCACCGTTTTCACAGGCCTTTCTTACAACTATACTCATTATGTCCTTGTGAGACATATCGGAAGTAGTATCAGCCATCACAAAAAAAAATTGGAGTTGTAAATTTCATCAATTATCTGACTCAATTCAGTTGCAGTTAAACTGATCATTTCATTTTGAGATGATGGACTTGTGTATGTAACTCTATCTTCAATCCAGAAGAAGAGCTCTATATTCAATTCTTTTAATGTTGGATTTCGAGAGATGAGGTTCACTACTGCAACAAAGTTACCTTGGTGAGCACTTTCAGATTCCCTAAACGCCAGACCTTGACTTCATAAAGTCTTGCATGTGTCGATAAGAATTTCGACATTTTTTTTATTCTGCATCTCTAACTTTTGTTCTTCTATTAGAACAAGTCTCTTGGATTTATCAATAAGGTGATCTATTTGCCCCTTTTTTATAAGAAAGTGACATCATTCACTTCATGCAACTTTATGTGCTTGAGAGGTAAAGTGCGCCTGAAGCTTCCCAAGTTTGTCTTTTCCATAGCTTTTCATCTTGAACTTAGTTCTTACCCCAACATTTATCCAAGCATCTTCAGTTTTTCTCTTTTTTCCAACACTCTTGGGAAAAAGACAGCAAACAAAACATAATGTAGCATTCTTTTCGGTGCTATATTTTAAATGCTCAAACTTTTTGTACCGTCACTTGGGAAACTAGCAAGTTTTGGTAGGTGTGGCGTTAACTGGAGTAAATACAATTTTCGATTGTCCGTAATTGTATATGGACGTAAATCTGGGTCATGGCTTCTCAATGTTGATGAATCTAATTTGTCAGTTATAATATTTTGAACTTTGATATCTAGTTTTCTTATAAACGCGTTTCCTATTTCCAAAACATTTTTTGACATTTCCAACACAGAGCTTGTTGCATTTAAAATTTCAATTGCAGTTATTTTTCATCTATGAGAGAAGGTCAATTTGTTGTTTCACTGCTTACTTTAGTAGTGTTCAAGTTAATAATATTCGTGTCATCCTTTATTTCTTGTCCATAAAACTTGGGTAAAGAATCTGATTTAGAATTTAATTCTGTAAAGTTCTCTGCTTGTTCCTGGACAACAATAAAGCCCGGGTTTTTCCCTTCTGCGTCCTTATCCTGAATTTCTGGACTTCTTAAAATTTTTTTATCAGAAAAAGTTGTTTCTTTTTCTATGGATATATCACATGTTGAAGTTGATTTACAAGAAGACATAATAAATTATTATTATGTCTTCTAACTTTGTAAGTTCACTACTTTGTATTTTATCATCCACTTCGACATCGTTATCAGCATTCTGATGTTCGATTTTTCGTTTTATTGAAGCTAAGGAGGCTACAAAATGATTCTTTGGGGCTCCCACTGTTTGTATATGAACCTTTTTACCACCATGAACGGATCTTTCATGACTGGTTTCATGACTGGTTTTATAACCGTTGTTAAAAATTTCTTTGCATACGCAACATTGTATTTTATATTTCTTGCTTTTCATAATTATTGCTCTGGAAAACAAACACAGATGCTATAATTTACTGCAATTTTTAAATGAGTTAATGTTTATAAAAGTTATCACTTATGATAATAGAATAAGACTTATTAGATATTCTTATTCATATTAGACCTTATCCTTCGAATCTAATTCCGATCCTACTTTAGGATACTGATAATTGGAAGTAACCACAATTGCAAAACTGAACGCTTTGCGCCTGTTATCAGAGTTTATAATTTATTTTCTTATACTTATAAAAACCTTTATATTAAATTATTATATTAAAAAATGAATCATATCATTTTTAATGATATCATACCTTACATACAAAGACGGAAATGTTAAAATTAATGCATGGAAATAAATTTTCACATGTTTCAAAGTAGAAAGTATGCAAAAAAAATTAAAAACTGCTTTAATTAAATATACAGCGTAAACTTGTTGATGCCATTTTTGTTGTAAATAACGAAAAAAAGTAGCGCGAAAAAAAATTAGTGGAAATCAAAACGGCTCTCCATTTCGTCATAACGCAAAAGTTTAAGTCTCAAAGCGTAAAGTTTATTTGTCTAAGTTAAAAATAAAATTTCATATCTGATTGATTTTTGCAAACTTTTTAATTTTATTTAATTAAAAAATACTTTTAATTTTATCACCGATTTCCCAACTGTCCCAACTCGTTGCATAGAAATTCACAATTTTAATATATATATTTCTTTTTAATCCATTAAAATTTAACCAAAATATTGAAAAAACTACAGGTTTATTTATAATTTAAAAAATAAGGTTCGGTATCACTCATATAGTTAAGGACTATTTAAATAAAGCAAAAAACAAACAAGCAGCAAAAAGTAATAATGTAGATAGTGACCAAAAAACAATTATAACAAAAAGGACAATAATAACTATTAAAAAAGCCATACTAGTAACAAAAAAAGAAAAGTGAATGAGCTGAGTTGAGAGATAATTGGTCGATTTCTTCTTTGGAATGCGTGTCGAGATCATGTTGGAGAGACAATCTTAATTAATGTGTTTTCCGACCTCTAAATCGAAGTTTCAAAATCGCCAGACGTCACTCTGTTTACAAGATTTCGTAAACACTTTGAGCTACTTCAATTGCGTCCAGCTGATCGACTGTCAAGGTTTGAATCCACCTCCTTTTCTGAAAAAGCTAAAACGTTCACTGACCGTTGTAGAGAAAATGTTATTAAACTTGCTCATTCGGAACTAGATTATCGTAGAGATGACTATCTGGAATTTGTTGAGTTGTGCACTTTTTTCCTTATTGTGAAAAAGAAGAACACACACTGAGCACTACACAAAGCCCGATAGATGGCAAAGATCATATATTCAATTAAAATCTGTCTATTTGCAGAACAGATTTGTGGTCTTTCAATCGGCACAATAACTACAAAAGCACAAACTGCCAGAGTGAGAGACTTTGTCAACTTCTCTACCCTGATATATAGTGTCTGGTGGATGACATGCAGTTCAGCTACAGATGCGCCATGGAATAATCTCATGAAATTCCGATCATTGTTGATGTATGCAGATGTACACTCTAAGATATCAGAGAGTGCGTTGAGAGCGTTTAAACGACATCTATGGTATTTAACCGAAGAAATGGTGCCTCTTGCACTTTGGAGCAATAAAGTTTCACCTACCGAGCAAAGAGCTCTTGCTGACTGTCTTCTGGCAATCAAACCAGATATTGTTATATTTCAACCAAAGCACCAAAGTTTTGGTACAGGATTTGGAAAACCAGATTTTCCTGAAGCAATTACATTATCAATAACGCTTGCTGATCTGGTGGGAATTGATTCGTAGTTCTTGTTCCACATCCTGCAGTTTCTGACTGAGGACGTTGTGAACTGGCCTAGTTGCGCTTCATATCAGGCTTGATGATTACCATTCAAGCATTGAATGTGGTGAATGACAGTGCGGAGAGAGGGGTGAAGCTCAGCTCAGACTTCATATCAACAGCCAAGTGTGAAGAACATTATCAAAATGTCTTGCAGGTTGTTGAGAAAGACCGGAAAATGCGGCCAGACATTAGAAAACGCAAGAAATGAATCGAATGACTGACCGACACTGTTTTCATTGGCGTTTGACCGCCTTTTGTTCAAACTAGTTTATACAAATATTCTTAATTTGTTTGCCTCGCTGTTTGCTGTGTAACTGCTTATCATAAAAAGTGTTTTAGCTCAATAAATGAGCTTTGTTTAATTAAATTTGTTTAATTAAAAGGCTTAATTAACGTAGTTTTAGAACATGTTAATTAATTTTAAATATAGCTAAATTTCCGATTATATGCAAAACTTTGTTTGCTTGGTGGACCGCTTAGATAACGTTCAAATTTTCTGAAACTGCATCAAAAATGTTGTTTTGGTAAGAGGTACAGAATGAAATTGGGGACAAACACTTTTGACAAAATTTTCAAAAATGTTTGGGCACTGGATGCACCCTAATATATATGTATATATATATATATATAAATATATATATATATATATATATATATATATATATATATATATATATATATATATATATATATATATATATATATATATATATATATATATATATATATATATATATATTTAGAAAGAGAGAGAGAGAGAGAGAGAGAGAGAGAGAGGGATATATATATATATATATATATATATATATATATATATATATATATATATATATAATATTTATAATATTTATTTATATATATATCGATTCTCAAAACTAACCTTGGAACAGAATCAAAAGACAATCCAGACAAATCTGAAAATCTTAAGCATTTCTTAGATAAAAAAAGCTTGATAAAAAAAAGTAATGTGCGAAAGCGACGTGAAATAATTATACAAACTTTGAAATGATTAATAACACAACTAATTCAACCCGTTATAGACGTCGTGAAGAAACTAATAATGTTGTTGAATATGTTCATGGTGAAAGAAATGGTTCAATTTATGATGCATGGGATTATTTTAGAAGTGATGCTTTGATAACTGAGATTTTTTTAACTTTTATAAGAAAACTTTATATTTTCTTATAAAAGAGGGGAAAATCTTGAAATTTTTGATGGCAAGATATCCGATGTTCACTTAAATAGTGACACTTGTTTACTAAAAGCAGTTTTAACAAAATATTTAAATTACAAGTCAAGTAGAAAATATACCATGCTAAGTAAAATACAAAAGTAATATAACATCTTACGGAGAATATACCATTTTATTAAAAAAATCAAATATTTCTAATAGAACTATTGAAACGTTTGTTAACTCTCTCAATATTAGAGATATTTATTTTATAAAAGGAGGTGTTTCACGCACAGTGGCAGCATTAATCACAATGACTGCTTATCTAAATTTGAAAGTTAAAACAATGAAAGATAAACTTAGGTGGTTTAATGGGAACGTAAATCACTTTGTTGTTGAGTTTTCTGACGTTAGTGCACCTGAGTCAAAAGGAAAAAAAAGACTATAGCTACAATATCACGATGGAACTATAGAAGTTTTTTTCGTTTTCGTGAATTCTACTTTCCCCTTCATATGTTAACAGCTGGTGAAAAAGATGATGTATGTGCACACCTATGGATTCAGCATAGTGAGGAAATGGAGTTAAATAAAAGTTATTTTTTTTATTTAAATAATGAAAAAGTAACATTTTCCTTTGTTCCTCCTGGTGATACATCCTGGTTGTGTTAGACAGCAAATATGCTTCCAACAAGTGCTACACATCCATCTCCATTCTGTAATGTTCATAAAAGTGAACTTATTTTCCTAGACGGATCTATTGGGTATTTAACTTCTGATAAGAAATGGGAGATTTCTGATACTACTTCTCGAAAAAATGATCTTTAAGTTACAAGAGTTTCAAAAAGGTTTTTCTAATGAGTTGTCAGAAAATGCCAAGCATTTAAAGTGTCTAGATTTAATGGCGAAGAATGGATTGCGTCAATTAGGTGAATCAAGAATTGGTATATTTGAAAACAGAATAAAACCAGACCCCCTTCATTTAGAAATAAACAATTGGACACATTGCCTAAATGTATTATGTTTTGAAGCAACAAAACGAAACAGATAAGTTGAGTTTTTTAAAATCTTTAAAGCACCAGCAAAGCATTCTTCTGATTCTATTGTTGGCATTGGACTAAATTTTATTGGAAAAATGTATGAAGAGCATTACCTTGTGGAAGATCAGTAAGTTGTATTTATATTTTTAAAAAGTTAAATTTATTATAAACAACTTTTCACATTGGATTTTTTTATTTAAATTTATGCATCAAAATATTAAATCGTAACATTTATTCATTTCAAAGTTTAAAGACTCCGTCTGTCAGGATTATTGGTTCACAAGCAATACCAATTGCCCAATATGGTTATCGTTTATTTAACGTTTTAAAACACGATAAAGAATCAGAACAGGAAAAGGTTATAAGACTAGTTCTAGCGCAGATATACAGCACTTCAAGATGATGGAAGTGTGATTAACATAGTAGATGTTGTTTTTATGTAAAAAATTATGCAGAAAATGTTCTACTTCAACAGTACAGTTTGGACAATTGGTTATGTTGTTCCATTTCATGCCGAAGAAATTTTCAAAGATTATGGAGCTGCTTATGGGAACAATAAAACAAAATCAAGGAGGGAAATGGTACCAGCTGATGTGGTCTAGTTATGTACAAAATTTTTACTTGCTTTATCATTTTCCGATACCGTCAATGTATCAATCTTATTTTCGACCTCGTAAACCTATTACAAACGAAAAATGCTGTAACTGTTCACGCTTACTACAATCTGAGCTTTTTTTTCACGTTTATGTTGAGTCTGTTGGGATTCTAGATTGTGTCCAGAAAAATATCTGACAGAAGATATTTTATTCATATTCAAGCCTGTTAAATGTAATTTATGTAGCAAAAGATTTATATATGCACATACTTTGAGTAAACACACAGCAAAATATGAATGCAACTTAACTTATTCCATAAACATTAACTGTATACCAGCTAAGAAATAAGCTGAAAGTTTGTAAAAAGAGTGTTATTGGTTCAAAAAAAAGATTTGATAAGACGTCTAGAAGGCTTATGGTAAATATAAATTAAAATCACGTAAGACTTTTTTAAGTTAATAATATGTTTTTGAAATAAAAATTTTACTATTTTTTTGTATTTCATGTTGATTGATTTGTTGATTTAAGTTGATGTTTTATATAGTTCAAAAATTATTTTTTATTGCGATATGGACTTATTTATTACTATGGAAGTTTTAAGTAAGTTCGCAAATATATGAATTTGTGAACTTATGTAAAACTTACATTTATTTTTTAATTTGAATTGCAGTTTGTGTTGTGTTTTTTTTTAAATTATTTTCTTCTTTATTTTAGAAAGTAAGAACAGAAGAACCAAGAAGAGATTAAGCACAACGAAGAAGGGGTTAAGCACAACGAAGAAGGGATTAAGCACAACGAAGAAGTGATTAAGCACAACGAAGAAAGAACTAACCACAACGAAGAAGGGATTAAGACAATGAGTAATTGAAAGCTTTGTAAAAACGGTTATTTCTATAGCCACAAATCTTATTAAAGCTTCGTAAAAGCGGTTATTTTCATAGCCACAAATCTTATTAAAAACATATTATGATATAAGAACATTTAACCATTCTAGCAGAAAAAGAATACCAAAAATACATGATTTCAAATTAATATCGTGAAGTTTTAGTTAAGTATATTTATTTATTCATTTTTATAAATTAAAAATTATTTGTTTGTCATCAAAATAAACAGAAAATTTGATCTCACATAAAAATATATTTACTTCAATATCCATATTTGTATACACACAAACTGGTATTGCTGTTTTCATATTATTATTTACTTTATGCATATTAATGCTTTTAAAAGTATGTGTGTCTATGAAAATAACCGTTTTTTAATCACCATTCAGGTATTATTGAACTCTTTATTGACAAGAGATTAAACCGCAGTATCAACGACAAAGCCTCCAGCAGTATATCTTTGTATATAAAATGAAACTTTGAGATGATTTAAATTGTGAAAGTATTTTTGATGTATTGGGGCATTTATGCTGACAACAACATTTGATTCCCCAACATAAGATAACTTTGCTATGCCATGATCTTTTATTTTAGAACAATTTCGTTTTTTAAGGTAATTTATTCCATTAAAGCTTGACGGATTAAAGAGTTGAACTGCTTTGAACTGCAAGAGTTGATCCTGTTTCTCTATTACAAAAAGATTTTTCTTCCTGTTTTTTGGTAACAGTAACTCAGTTCTTCCTCCATGACTCTCAAAAATTGCTGCCATAAACCTGATTACTTGCCATGGACCGTATAATTTAATTGATGAAACAAGAACTGTTAAATGACTTCTGGTCAGTTTGGAGAGCATGACAATCCCTATTTCTTTTAAATAGCCATCTAGCATCGGACCAACCAAAATCCAGGCAATTCCCGATATTTATTCAATTACATTTTACTTCCCATTAAGTAGTCTTTGGGAAATTTCATTTCATTTTGCAACCACATTTGCTCAAATGATGAAAGTCTCAGTTCAGTCATGATCCAGAATTTACAACTTCTTACAGTTTGGGAGGACGCCATTTTGAATGTAAATTTAATATGATGGTATGAATACGTGGGACAAATTTTAAGCCAAGTTGCTAATTTCTATACCCTTAAACTACTAAACACTAAAATTGACGGAAACGACCCAAATATTTAGAAAAAATTATATAGCTAAAATTAATGGCTGGAATATCGACAACTAGTTTTTTTTTCTCGAATAAATCCGCAAGTGGGAAAAAATACATAGTAAATTTACCAGCGTGGCAAGCTGCTAATACAAATATATATACTATAGACTTGTACACATATACATACATCCATGTATATGTATATCAGAATGAATAAAGTTATGTTTATCAATTATCGAGTGTTCCCGTAGACACGTGACTTTGAAAATTTTGCCATTATGAGAGGATAAAAATGTAAACAAAGCCGATATAAAAAAAATTATTATGCAGTTATTTAAATGTATTTTAATTGTGAGCGCTTTTTTATATATAAAATATTATTTATATTACATAATAGGTATTATATATATTAAGTATTGATATGGTTTCTTCTTGTAAAGTGTTGGGTTGCTCATTAACTAAAAAAAAGCAACCAGATATCATATTTTTCAGACTTCCTGGATTTATTAATTATGACGAAGAGTCGCGCTCCCTTTCAGAGGAACGTAGAAAGAAATGGTTAGCTTCATTAAGCAGAAGCTTAATGAAGCTGACCATTAAGCTTCATTAAGCAGTTGTCAACAATTGGTTAGACTTTACTTGTTTGTGGAAAACAATTTATCAACGGTTAGATACTGTATATAATTTTGAAAATAGGTTGTTTAAATTTTAAATAAAATCAGTATAAAAGCTGTTCTAGTGACTTCTTTATTATTTATGTTGTGTATATTTACTTACGTATTATTTATTTTAGGAAAACCAGCAAAACTATTTAAAAAAGATTTTGCAGATTGGGTTCCAACACTTTATATGAATAGAGAAGGAGGGTTGATGTTATTAAAATTAAAAGATGGTTTAGAATTATAAGCAGATAGATTAATACGACGTGAAAAAAGAAAAACAATGCAAATTTATCAAGTTATTGATAAAAAAAGAAGTAAACTTGACAAAGGTACTTTTTAGTTAATAAGTTGTTAGAAAACTGATAAATCAAATTTCATTTTGTTTTACTTTAGAAAGTGCCTTTTTTTTTTTTGTTTGTTATTGTTTTAGATGTTGAAGAAGTTGAAATCAATTTATGCCAAGAAAGTTCGTCAGAAGTCAGTAAAATAAAACATAGTTGATAAATTGAATGATGAAATCAGGATGTTAAACAAGAAATATGAATCTTTACTTGATCAAAATCAAAAAATTTTATAAGATACATTAGAAGCATTGATTTCTAAACAAATTTTATAAAAATAATGCTGAAGCAGTCATATACTTCACTAGTTTACCAGATTATAACATCTTATGTGCTGTGAACTTGTTAAAGATGCAATTACTCCATGCACTCTAAATAGGTTTTGTCAGGTAGTTTTGTGTCTAATGAAACTGCATTTGGGATCTGGAACAAAAGATCTTGCACATCGTTTTCGTGTTTCAAAAACAACTGTCTCAAGATTGTTTCTTCACATGATCAATGTATTTTTCATTAAACTATCACCATTCATTATATGGCCCGAATGGTCAGAAATAATAAAAACTATGCTTTTTACATTTAAAAGGAAATTTGGAGATAAAATTACAAGTATTATTGATTGCTTTGAGTTGTTTATTGATAGACCTAGTAACCTAACAGATAGATGCCTAACATGGTCATCTTATAAACACAACAATACTGCAAAATATTTGATTATATAACCCCACAAGGTACAATAAGTTTTATTTCAAAAGAATGGGGCGGTAGAACGAGTGACACGGAAAATTGTGGTTATTTGAATAAGCTTGCTTATGGGGACACTGTTATGGCTGATAGAGTTTTTAATATTGATGATATTGTAGAGTCACTCGGAGCACAATTGGAAATTCCTGCTTTTACACGAGGAAAAGATTAGCTTAGTGCTTCTGAAGTTATCACAACACGTCAATTAGCAAACGTTAGAATACATGTTGAGCGTGTTATTGGTACTTTGCGACAAAAGTTTTTAATTCTCAACAAAAAAATACCAGTTAACTATTTTTTTACTAAAGAAGGAGAATTTCATACAACATTAGACAAAATTGTTCATTCTGCCTGTGCTTTAGTTAACTTATGTCCGTCTTTAGTAGCACTTAATTTGCATTTAATTTAAATAACAATTTGACAATATGTTATCATATTAATTTAATAAACATATCTTTCTTAAAATGAACGTAAAACAACTTCATCTATATAAGTAAATATAATATAAAAAAAAATATATATATATATATATATATATATATATATATATATATATATATATATATATATATATATATATATATATATATATATATATATATATGTGGATATATATATATATATATATATATATATATATATATATGTATATATATATATATATATATATATATGTATATTTATGTAAAATTGTTAATGAAATAATGAAATATAGAATTATTTGCTTTTGCAGCAAGTTTCTTTTTTACTTTTAAAATGTTTCTTTTTCGTCTGCATTCTGGACAAAACCAATTGCCTTTAAAGTTTTCATGACATGCAGTCATAAGATTTATATATTTTTCTCTAGCAGTTTTTTCGTGAGGAATTCCCCAATCAGTAGCGTCGAAATTTTGCAGGATAACATATTTTTTTAAAAATAGATAGAGAAGGATTCTCATTATCAGAATGACAAACATCTTTCATAACAGATGCAGTTATTCGACCACATCAAAATTGGAGCCAAAAACTAGAGCTTGATTGTAATCGTGTCAAACTTTCTATTTAAACTATTTGCTCAGTTGTTAAAGTTAAACTAGGATAAACAGATTCACAATAAGATTGCAACTCCATGTTATTAAGAGTTTTTTTATCTAAAGAATATAAATCGCTCATTAAAGGTACTTTAAGATGATCAGATTCTGTAGAGTATGCTTAGGCATATTCAGGGATTACTTTTAGAATAGCTGCCTTTGATTTTGATTTATTAAGTTTATTAAAAAATACATTTAGCTCTGGATGTGTTGGCTTTTCAATCGCTGATTTCTTAACTGTAGAACAAACTAATGCAGAAGTACTGCAATCATTTGGGTCATCTTCCAAACTTTTGTCTAATATTCGTTTTTTGGTTATGCTTGATCGAAAATCGATTTCACATAAACGTTTTGGTGTTAACTGTGCTGGAGAGTTTGGAGGTAACCAGTAAAATTTGTAATCAGTTACTGTTTTAGATTCTCGCATTTTAACAGTTAGGTCAATCCAAAATAGAACTGCAGCAATATGCAAGACCCGCCATGCAATTACAGTGTGCACATACAATTTTACCACTACATTCTGCAACAATCCATGGACTAAGTTGGGCATCATTAAGGCGTGAATAAAACACCTTAAAATACAAATTATAAAGTATTAAATAGATTCAAACATTTAAAATTATAAAATTATATATACATGCTTTATCAATATTTTGTTTCTTACCTTTCCCATAACAATTCTCAAACTTCCTATGCCAATAACTCCCACATTCTTAACCCATCCTTCTAACACTTGATTATATGCTTCTAAGCTTTTATAGGCCTTCATATCCTCAGCTGTATAAGAACTTGGTGAAAATACAAGATAATTTAACACATCAGCGTAAGTTACAGCTGGAAAAATTTGTTCACTGTTTTTGAATTCGCTGTCTTGAATTGAGTAAGGATCTATACCATTTGTAATTAGACATTTCTTTTCAGTAAATATTTAAATTGTTAAAATTGATACTGATTTTATTTAAATCAAAAAAAGATTTATACTATAGGAAAGTTGATTATTAAGCCACGCTGAAACCTAAATCAAATTAAAACAATTATAAATTGCATTTAAAATCAATACCGCAAACAGTTTATTTACATTTTTATCCTCTCATAATGGCAAAGTTTTCAATGTCACATGTCTACGGGAACACTCTATATACAAAAGCAAGTATTTATAAAATATAATAACATTTAATTAAAAATACAACCTTATCCTAATCTACATTATCAGTCAAAAATAAAGGAAAAAAAACTTTATGAAACAAGGACATAATTTTATACAAAAAAAAAAATTATTTAGTTATTAGAAAATTTGTTGTTTATATCCACCATCACTTGGTTTTTCAGATGGCTCATCATTTGATTCATCGGACAAGTTACAATTTCCTGTTCTTGGAGCCTGAAAAATTAAATTCAAAACCTATACTGGTATTTTATTTTGCTTTTTTTTTTTTTGCAGGCAATTCTCTAAGTAAGTTAAATTGAATTTTTTATAACTAAGATCTATAGAGGAAGTTCTGGCCTAGTATTAGAAAACAAAAAATTTTTTTAAGGTTTTTTACAATATATTTATATAAAGTTTGTAAGTTAATAAATGCGGTAATTTGTTAAATAATAATAGAAATTATTAATAAAAGAGCAAAAGCAAATAAATTAATAGTAATAAATTAAAAACTAACAACTCTCTGATTAACTTGAGGTCTAGCGATCCCTCGAACTGTACCATCGATAAATCCGAAATTATTTAATGGGGATCTTTTTTGGTGAATGGCATCACAGTATTCTTTCAGTTTATGAGGTTTAAGGATAGGTTGATTTCAATTGTTAAGCCTATGATAGTGAGATTCATACATGAAATCAGTTACTGTATTAAAAATAAGGCATATCTCTGTAGATTTTTTACCAAATAATGATGTCATATCGGTGTATCTTCACGGAAAAGCAAATTGTATTAGCAAAACACAAAGCCCTTCTAAACCACTGCATATGGTTCTCTGCGAGGTTATTGTTTTTTCTGGTATTCTAAAAATATGAACTAAAGTGGCGAGATCGTTCTTCTTGAAACGAAAATCAACTTAACATTGTGCATCATCCCAAGTGTTAATATTAAACTTGTCATATTTCCAATATGGATATGACTCGCGAGACTTGTTTAACTCATTTAAAATTATATATTCTTCATCATCTATTAAATCATCGGCGTAACTTAAAAGAACTAAATCTCGCACGGATTTTAAACTGTAGTTGGCCGCCATATTTATTTATAATTTTTTGAGCGCGTATTGCACAACAAATGCTAAATGATCATCTTAGAACCTTAGAACACTCATTACCTTCAAGTGTGTCACCATGGCATGGTTCGAAGAAAATAAAATATCGTGCTAACCAAATTTGAAGTCCTGGCCAAATGTTTTGTAGTTCTTTAAGGACATGATTTAGGGACAACTTAAGTTGAACGGCTGGTGGTGGACTTTTAAGGATCACTAAGCTGTCATCAGGATCATCTTCATGAAAGAACAAAAAAGTTGCCACACAGTTAGTATACTCTTTTGCTTTGACCTTTTTACCTCCGGAGGTTAGCCAATCCTCTTTGTGGTTTTTAATATTCCTAAATGTTCTGAGTGTAGCATCTGCCAGGCTTTATTTCCTTCGCTATTTGGAGATTCACAGTATAAGCATGGGTATTTTGATGCACGTGACATTATTCTAGACATAATATTTAAGAGTTTTAGGTCACCAGTAAAGTTAAACAATAGAAGATTGATTTGACCCTTCTCTATGAATATCTTACAGTTATGATATGTCACGGGAATTTTTGGAGCTGATGCTATTATCTGAATCTTCCTCCTTTCAGTATTTTTGTAATGATTTCCTGAATTAATTTTTATTGATCAATTAATAAAAGTAAACACATAAGTTAAAAGAAGTCGTATGTGAGAATTAAAGTTATTTTTACCTGAACCAATGCCCCTTTTCCTGATTACTCTGCTAGAAGTTCTAATGAATGTTAAATCATCTGGATCTTAAAGTGTAAGAACGTCATGAGATCATTCTATGAAATTTAAAATTTACGGGTAAATAAAATTTTGGACGAAAATAGTTTAAAAATATTATCAATTTTTTGTTCTCACGTTTGGAACAGGGGGCAAAAATTGTAGCGCTTTTTTTGTTCAAGAGCTCTAACATTTTTTTGAAAAGCATTTTTATTTGACACAAGCGTAAACATATAAATGTTTTGAGTTTGTTCAAACATAAAAAAATGCAAGATCCGTTTTTGTGTCATCAGCAAACATGATCGAGTTTCGCTTAACTGATTTTTATTTTTAATGATTACAACCATCAAAATAAATTCAGGAGCAAATCAAGAACAGACTCCACACATAATTTTTAGTTCTCCAGTACTAAGATTTATGTGTGAGTAATATTTAGTTCTTTCACATAATTCTTAAGTTCTTTTCTTTTAAATTTGTTACTGAATTTTTGTTTACTTTTTAAACATTTTTTAACTGTTTTATTTATCCAAGAATTAAGTTATGTTAAATTTTTATTATTTCATTCGGACACTTTTTGTTGGAGATAAAAAAGTATTGTTTTAAAATAGTTGTTTTAATTCTAATTTTGCTATAATTTATTAGAAAAAATTTTGTATTAATTGATCATTGGTTGCATTTTTCCGAGCTATAACTTTAGGATGCCCTTAGGTTGGTTTATTTATAACTGGTAAGATATTATATTCAAATGTCATGTCGAAAAAAGATTTTATTTTTTGATATTTTTGGCTTGAAACAGCGTTTAAATTTATGTATACTTGTTTTTAAGACTACTATTAATAAACTTTTCCAACAATTCAGTTTTACCGTCAGCAGATATACGCACCTAACTATCTAACCGGCAGTAGATATACGCACCTAATTACAATGTTTTTTACTTATACCTAGTATTATTATTTCAATGAATTTCTAAATTTTTTTCTTTAAACAAATCGTTATTTGAAGTTCAAATTTGATTCAGCATGGTTTTATTTGTAGTTTTTATAAATATTTTTAAACATATACTCTTACTCCTTTTTTTTATTATCTCGTGAATCACTGATTGTTTATAAATAGACAGTTTGTAATTACAATTACAACAGACAGTTTGTAATAAAAATTAAGACAGTAATTACAATTAATTATAATTATACAGTAATATAATATAAAGTATATAGTATATAATTAATTAGATAGTAATTGTAATTAATTAAAATTAGACAGTAGTTACAATTAAGATATTTTAATTTTTTCATCAGAATGCCATCTGCTAGACAAAACAATTGTGACTAATAGGAAACAAAGTGCTATTTTCACAATAATATAACTGGTTTCATCCGCCCTTGTCCGCCAAAAGCTAATTGTTAAATGATAAAATATGTCATCCTTATTAACCAGAAAAAATATCGTGAACGCAATACACCGGCACAGTGACTCTTTTTCTAAATAAAAAAAAACAATATCCGGGCGACATCAAAATGTAGCTGTCAATTTTTTTTGTTGTTCTACCAAACGTTAAGCGTAAAAGAAAAGTCTAATAAATTCAAAACAAAAATATCTCTATAAACATTCAACAAGTCTGAACAGAAGGGTAAGTTTAATTTACTACGTTTGAATTGAAATTTGTTTTTCAAAATATTGTAAAGCTTTTTAAATACTCTGAAAATATTAGTTTAAATAAGACCAATGTTGCAGTAACCAGGGTGGGGGGAAGGGAATGCATCCACCCTGCCCCACCAGAATCTGAAAGTTCTAAAATATCTTAAAAATACAGGAATTTTTTTATTTAGGAAGCTCAAATATAGAACAAAATACAAAAATATTTCATCATTAACTTCAAGTAAAATCTGCTTGTCAAACTGAATTGGGACTTTTAGTTAACGACGTGACGAAGGTACCGAATATACAACAACTGATAGCACTGCTTAAAAACTTTTGAAAATTTAAATAAATTGTCAATTTAACTACAGTAAAAAATCTGCCACGGGTATAACAATTTTTAATATTTTACTTTGTTATCAATATCAGATATGAAAGACATCAATAAAAATGCCCTATTTCAACTAGCCTGACCAATGAAGAGGCGTGAGAATCAAACAATAAAAGTCTAAAATAATTTCAGGCTCCATCACACAAGAAAAACATCATGGAGACACTAGTTAGAGGATCTTTTAAATTGACTTCTGGAAATCAGTGTTTGTGGAAACCTGTGTTTCAGGATTTAGTTTCAACATGCCTCTATGTCTTATCTATGGATTATCTATGTCTTATCTATGGATTTAGTTTCAACATGCCTCAACTATACCTAGAATATCAAAAAACCCTTTCTAAAGAAATCTTGGCAATTTTGTAAATGCCAGATGAAAATCATTCAATGAAAAAGAATTGTAAACTAAGACTAAAAATTTTGTTTCAGAATAATCAAACTTAAAATTAATTCGCATTCTGATAAAAATTTCTCAGTTGTCCTTCCTTCTTTTCCAGAATTTTGCATTTGGAATAAGAGTTCGGGAAATTCCAATGTACAGCATACAAAATTGTTTATCAAGTGATTTAACTTAAAGCTTGAATCTACCTCTTTTTGCCTGTGGGTCAATCTCTTTGTAAAAAAAGTAGATACCATTTGGTCAAGAGTATCTTCGTTGAATTATAGTCCAGAATTATCTGTGGTTTTTTGTCAGGACGATTCGATAACTCTGCACCACGATGATTGCTACTCAGCATATTGATTGACTTTGGGAAATATGAGAGTAAATTTAATCGTTCTTAGTGACCTTATTGCGCATCGTTCAAGCTAGGCTTATTTTTTTCTCTAAAAGTTCTCGTGCAACTGTTACTGATGTGAAAAAACTGTTCATTGAAACTTTTCTTCCAGATCCTTTTATGACTTTAACTAAATCACATACTACTCTTTGTCCTTAATGTTCTTCCTGGACTTTCTTCAAAAACACAACCAGTATAACTTTCTGCATTCAAGACATAGCTGGTAGTAGAATCACACAATAACCACAGCTTTAACCCATATTTAGCTGGTTTGGATTTTATATATTTTCTAAAGGAACAACGTCTACGAAATGGAACCAGCTTTTCATCAACTGTTCATAAGGTCTAAAACTATTTGAAAATATTTGTACTTAAACGTCAAAAACCTCACGAATAGGGTTTCTCTTAATGTTTGAGTTCCTTTATCGTCACATCTCAAAACTCTTGAAATGGTATGAAAACGCTCACGACTCATTACAGAACGAAATATCTGCTGGCCATCACTAGTATCCTATAGCTCCTCTGTAGCCTCACGTGCTTATCGGAAAACACCTGCTAAAAATAAAAGTCCAAGAAATCTATTTAGTTTATCATCAGATATTGGTCCCCACTTTTCTTTAAAAATAGTTTAACTTTTTTTGTTTGATTTAGTTAGAACTATTTTGAAGACCATTGGGATAAAAAAAGTTGAAAAGCAGCATTTATTGAATCTGTCATACGTATTGCATATGGTGTCAATCCTGGTTTTTATTTCAAGGTATTTTGTGCTGCAAGTTATAACCATTGTATAGATTGTAGAATTACTGTGGAGGATTTTTTTTTATATACATTTAGGTATAAAAAAAAAAGGTGCTCTTTGACAAGACCTCATGGTCTTGTCACAGAGCACCTTGGAAGTGCACTTTATTAGGAAGTTCACGCATCCTTCCTTTATGTTAATTTGTACAAAAACCTGATCAATGGTAAAAACAAGATTTAAACGATTTAATAGGTCAAACTTTAAACAATTTATTTTTTTAAAGTTTATTAAAATGTACATGTTAAAATTATTCAATTTTTAATGCTAGAATACTTTATATTGACTAACTTTTCCCATTTTTATAGAAAATTAGTTTAACAAAACCTTTTTAAAAATGTGCAGCAATATCAAAAATAAAACTTATTTATTTTTTTCTTAGAATAATCAATTAGAATGGCCATAAAATTTACAGTTGCTATCAAATCTTTAACCAATGGAAAGTTTGTTTGTGCTGAGAACGGAGGTAAGCAACCCTTAATTGCCAATAGAGACCACGCGCTTCTATGGGAGACCTTTGAAATCTGTTTCTCTGACCCCAAAACGTTTACTCTTAAATCTTTAGCAAATGGAAAATTCGTATGCGCAGAAGATGGTGGAGAGAGTTTTCTCATTGCCAACAGAGATTATGCTGGGGAATGGGAAACATTCACCCTTAATCCTAGCTATGACAGTGTTTTCTTTAGGTCACACGCTAATGGAAAGATTGTGACCGCTGAAGCTGCAGCCAGAGGAAACCTTATTGCTAACCGTGATGTTCCAGACTCCTGGGAAAAATTTGTCTTTGTCTATTTATAAAAGTATGAAAAAATATGTTATTTTATATAACTAATAATATGGTAAAGCATTTTGAAATTTGTAAATGGAAACAATAAACTGATTATTACTTATCAATCAATTATTAGTTATTTTTATTAGCTTTTTTTTTAATAAATTTATCCGTACATACGCATAAAGAGGCGATTCTACAAATAAAATGAGGGGAAGGGGTGAATCCTCAAAATTAAAAAAAAAAAAAAAAGTCCTCAAAACAAAAATTAACCGACTAAGTTGTGTCAAACCCTCCTCCCCCTCATAACAGGCTAAACCGAAACTCCACTTATGAAAATGTATTCATCTATTCTCTATACGAATATTTAAAGATGCCTTAAAAAAAAGTGGTTTTGAAAATTTTGAACTAAAATTTGGCCCTAAAAAAAAGGAAAAGAAAAAAGCGAAATAAAACTAGAAATGTAATTTGGCTCAAAAAAAATACATAAAAAAAACTACAGAAAATTGTATTTGTAAACAAAAAAAAATTGTTCAATGAGTGGAAGTTGTTTAGGAAAAAATGTGGTATATAAATGAGCAGCCATGGCGCAGTGGTTAAAGTTCTGGTTAGAACCAAGAGGTTCCAGGTTCGACGCCAACTTTAGCCCAACAAGCGATATTGGTAAGGAAGGAGGCGTGACCTTCTTGTTAAATGCTCTCACGCGGTGCTCTATGATAAGACCGAATGAACATCTGGGAGCACCTAAAATAACTACAACAAAAAAAAAATGTGTTGTTTTCTCTATGAATGTGCCTAATAAACAATATATTGGCATAAAAGAGAGTGAATGGAAAAAACCCTTTTGCCAATCATATGCAATCTTTTGAAAATAAAAAGTATTCAAAAGACACCATGCTGTCAAAATATATGGGAATTAAAAGATAAAAATACTGATGATTTTAAACTGAATTGGTCTATCCTTAAAACAGCGTCTGCATATGACAATATTTCTAGAAAATGTATACTATGCCTACAAGAAATTTTAAAATAAATACACATGCAAACCAAGAAAGTTTGTTAAATAAAAAAACGAGATTAATTTGCAAATGCAGGCACGAAAATAAATTTCTCCTAAAAAACTATAAAACAAATAAGCTCAAATAATAGTTACATTAAGTCCCCATTTTAAAAAATATTTTTCTAAAAAAGCAAAAAGCTTTTTTAGAAAAAAAGTAATCATTTCCAAAGAATTATTTTTATAGCAGTGTCAGCAAATTCCAAAAAAACAGTTTTACAGTTTAGACATTTGCAGCTTGCTATAATTTATTTTTTGGTATAAATTAAAGTTTTATTAATTTGACCGTTCACTTCTGATGAGTGTTTATTGATGAAACACATATATATATATATATATATATATATATATATATATATATATATATATATATATATATATATATATATATATATATATTAAGTATTAAACCTACTGTTCGTCTGATTAACCCAGCTAAGAATGAAGTTGGTAGAAAAAGAAAACATACTTTATTCGATATTAACACCTAACTAATAAATATTTTGCATTTAAATTAAGGGAATAGTACTAAAAACGTCAGAAATTGGTTTATTATTGACTTTTACCCTTCTATTAATGAAAAGCTATTTATCGACATTGCTAAACAGTAAAGTTGTATTTATTCACTTTGCTAAACGGTAAGGTTGCCATTATGCAGATCATAAACCTCTTACTCCCCGCGCGAGTAAATCTTCATTAATTACAATAAAAAAACAAAAAATTGACCGGTTTGTTTGATGTTGCTATGGACGATGATGACTCTAAAAGACGTTGCTCTTTTCAAAGATCAAGAGGTCAAACTTCTAATAAAGTTAGTGTTATCTCCAAAACCCTTGCATTTTACATGGTCAACTTTATGTTACATGTTAAAGAACAAGATTGTTTAATACCTCATTTTAAAGAAGTTAAAAAAAAATCCGTTAGCTTTTATATAAAAAACCAGATCGTTTGATCGTTTGTTTTTCCATATTGTTAAACATTTATTTCGAGGTATTTCATTAAACAAATATTACAAAAATAATGTTTTTGAAAAATGTTTTTACAAAAGTAATGTTTTTAATTAATATATATTTTTCTTAATTTATATATCTATTTATATTTGTGTGTTATTTATTATGTGTTTATATGTGTTAAGGTTATATGGGTTTATATTTTGTAAGTGTATAAATATCTTTTATATATGAGTGTTTCTATGTTTTTGGTATAATGTTATATATTTATAGTTTTTAAGTGGTTATTATGCTGTTTGCATTGTTTGAAATTGTTGTGACATATAATTATAGTTTACAGCAAGAGTGTTGACCTTGCTAGCCAAGTAGCGTACTTTGCTAAAATGTGGCTTGACTTTGTTGGGAGCAAGATTGTTGTCCATGGCAGTTAAGTGGTATATTGTCATGATGAAACGCGTATATTAAATCTGTTTGTAGGTAGTGTAGTCATAAAAAGTTTTGATAAAATATTGTTGAAAGTACGTACGTGTCTAAGTTCATAATTTGCCGTAAAAACTGAGCTAAAAACTGTTACCCAACTTTTGTAATTTGGTCAAAAGAAGAGTCAAGTCAAACTCTACTGTACCGCTATTTATCAACCATATTTTTTAAAGTTTTTTAATTTTTGCAGTTAATTAGTAAAAAGATTAAATTTTGAGATATTTAAGGTTACTTTATAAAAAAAAAATGACTTAAATTAGTTAAATTAATACAGTTTTTCTGTAAATCACACCTCTGTAATTTATGGTAGGGTTCCAGTGGTGGACCCAGAAAATTATTTGGGTACATCTGATTTTTGGAACAACCTCATACCCCCTCCCTAAGGCCGTCCAAAGGAGGGGGTGTCAAGATGTCTACCTCCCCCCTCCCCCCAAGCTGTCATAAGCATTTGAGTTGGCACATTGAGCAAGTTTTAAACTATAGTTGGAATATTAGATAAATTTTTTATACATATATATATAAGTTAACCTATTAAGAGCCTTTCTTCAATTAAAAATATACAAGGTTATCACCGGGACACTTTACTTTTAGATTATAAAATTGTATATTTACACATTACTTGCAAAGTTGCCCGCGTCGCTGGGTAAAACAAATTATAGTTGCTAGTGTACAAAGAAAATCCACCCTCCAAATATATATCCTCCAATTACTTGACCAAAAAACTCTCAATCCTGGTACTGTAAAAAAAACCACTGCAAAGAGATTTATATACATCCGGGGATTTTATATACACCGTTCACACATTTTATATATATATATATATATATATTCATGCACAATACTTATTTGAAAAGAACAATGCTCTTGTACCAAATTGACTACCAGAAAATAAAAGAACCAAAAATGAACTAATTACCACCAAAAAACAAAATTTCCCCACCCGTTTCCCGCAGCAACATGCAAAGAGCAAACCGACCCCCGAGCTGACTCTTTGGAAAGCGACGCAACAGGCAACAGCAATCCAATCAAACAATCAAGCAATCAATCAGAATTGACAAATATATATAAGATTTACAGACCTATTATTAAAAACTATATTTTCACATTACATTAATAAAATAAATTAAACAATGCAAAATTTTATATTTATATTTTAACAAATATATTATAAAATAACTTGTTTTATAATAAAAAATTTGTATATTATAATATGCAATTTTAAATTATATAAAGAGGTATTTAGAGATACATTCTTAATGCCACATTTTGAAAAAAAAAAAATTTTAAAACCTTCATTTTATTAAATCTTGCTGGTAAATACATAAAAAATAAAAAAAATTTTAATTAAAAAAACAAAAGCATTTGCCAATATAACAAATACAACATTTTATATATAAAAATAATATAACACCATATCGGAGTTATTATTGTTTGGCACTGTACCATGGTGCTTAACATATATATTTCAGGTGCCAAAATGAATAGCATGTCCACTCACATTCACATGAAGTTAATGGAAGATATCATATAAATTTTTAATGCTTTCACTACCAGGAAAATTTAAGACTTTTAACAACTCAGTAATATTAATGTTAAAACTAACTTTTTAAATTTAACTAAAAGGCTTCACATAAATGATGTTCACAAGGTTAAAGCATGGGAATTCAGTAAATATGTTTCATAAAAGTCACTAAAAGATATAATTTAACTTCTGAAGTCATTTTTGACTTCAAACGTTTAATTACTTTTGACAAAAAAAAGTGAATTTTTTCCACCCAACATGTTTTACAAAAGCGTTTTAATTGTTTTTTTTATTAGCCAATGGAACGGTACTTTCAATATGCTCCTCTAACTTTTGTTGCCTAGTACGTACAAGTTTAAAAAGTATAAAGGGCCGGGACGAGTAGGTGTCACGTGTGGGCAAAACAAGAACCTTTTTTTTTCTTTTAGTGCAATGTACCATTACAACTTTTGCCCACTAAAAAAAAAAAAAAAGGTTCTCGCTTATTAAAATTTGCCAACTGCTCTCCGACTACCGTAACAACATTTGCCAACTGACTGTTTAAATTTACCGACTAACTTGTCAAAAGGGTCTACATTTGCCGACTAACTAGTTAAAAAAGGTCAAATTTGCCGACTGAATGAACAAAAAAATCATTAATGGGGGGGGGGGTGTCACACACCCCTATCGCGCTGGCTTTGGACATATTGCAAAAGATGATATTGTGCCAAAAAGATACTTGCCATATTGCACTTTGTATGAGGCACAAACAACTAAAATAAGTCTATGACTGTTGCCATCAAAGTATGCTGTTTTTCATGCAGATTTAAAATACAAGAGGACAAACCTTTAATGTGACCATCAACTGCTCTAGCTTTATCATATCAATAAACTCTGCAACCAATGATATATAAAAAAGAATCTGAAATACTTTTTACCAAAAAGCAATCCTTACTAGTAACACCATTTTTGCAATCTAAGAAGCTGATACGTTCTCTTATTGAACTTTGAAGCAACAAACCATATAATTAATAACAGTTGTTCTTTACTATAATTGTCAGAAGCTTCATCAGCAAAAATAGAAAAATATTTACAATTTTTAAACTATTTTGTGATTAATAATTTTTCACAAAACATTTTTTAACCATATGATATGGTGTCTTAGATATGTAAGACGCATTTTTTTATTTTATTTTTTTGAAAATATCTTGATAAATATAATATTTTGATAAGTTGATCTTGAAGAATTTTATCACCTGCATAAACACGAAAATGTTACAAATACTTGATTTTTTAAGAAAACTAAATAAATTTACAAGAGTCGACTAGACTCGCATCTTACACAAGTATTTATATTTTTCTGTAATATGCTGCAAATATTTCAGGGTATAAGTACAAAGGTACGACCGACAGTGTTTTTTCATAAATAAAATCAATTACTTAAAATTTAAATATTAACAACTAAGCTAAATATAAAATCTAATCATTGAAAAAGATAATGTTTGGTACGTCCATTGATTTATTTTACCATGTATTAACTATTAAAATATATTTCACTTCCTGATTATCGTAAAACAATGGATTTTGATTAAGATTTTACTTAGGGTATTTTTTAGGCACGTTCAAAAATTGTTATAAGTAAAGAAAATAATATTATGCTTTGATCACAAAAAAAAAATAAAAATTAAAAACTTTTTTTATCGTTTAATAAAATAATATTGGGGCCAATGCTATATACAAAAAAACGAAGTTTTTACCGTAAAACTCGAAATTTTTTTGCGCACCACACGGAGGTTTTGCGTAAAAAGTAAAAAAAAAACAAAAATCCATTGCTATAAATATTGTTATAAGTATATTTATATATATTAAAAACAATATATATATATATATATATATATATATATATGTATATTTATTTTCACAATATGTATATATTTTTATGATAATATTTATAACAATTGATTGCTCTTTCTTTCTTTTTTCTTTTTTTTTGCTGTTTACGCAAAACCTCCGGGTGGTGCGCAAAAAATTTCGAGTTTTACGGTAAAAACATCGTTTTTTTGTTTATAGCACTGGCCCTTGGATACCCTTCTAATTAAATATTGTTTATTTATTATTACTTTAACCTCCAGTGAAAAAAGTTTTTTTTTTATTCAAACTTGAAAAACTGCTCTAAACATATATTTTTTTATATATATTTTAATTTATATAAAAAATATATATATATATATTTTTATTTAATATATAAATGTATATAATATATATATATTTATTTATACATATTTTAATATATTTAAACAAGAAGCAACTTTATTTACTATAAACAAGATGCATAAAAATATTTATTTTTTTCATATACGTGTTTATATAAAGATAATAAAACTTGAGTTAAATTTACTTGACGGTTAAATTTACTTGACGGTTAAATTTACTTGACGGTTAAATTTACTTGACGGTTAAATTTATTTGACGGTTAAATAAAAAAACTTTTTTTATACTCAATAATAAAATATTATATTAACTTTTTTTATAAATTTATTTTTTGACGTATTAGACGTACACTTGATCCGCCCTTGGGTTCGAATGGAACTTTAAGGGATCATAGATAATTTATTCACCTAATATTGTTACAAATTTCATGTTAATCTGATGATGCGCATATTGATTTTGAATTTCCCCAAGCACTCTTGATATTTTTGTGAAATCAAGGATTTCTAAGTTTGTTACGCAGCCAAACTTAGAAATCCTTGATTTCACAAAATTTTTCATTTCTAGTGATCTCGTGATAGTTTTTGAAATTCCGGTTAGTGCAAAATGCGATTTATTTTTGTTATTCATACATATATATTATACTTTTTTTTTAAGCGTATAGAACATTTAAATGCATCAATAAATTTGTAGTTATAAGATTTGGAAGGAGCGTACCCAACCAATTTTTGTATTGCTAATTTTTATTAAAAGTTTTATTTTATTTCGTCTCCTTTTACCTCCCCCCCCCCTCTTACCAACTCTGTCAACTTCACTCAACCAAAAAAACCCACCCCACCCTTAAAGTTATGTATGTCACTAATATTTGTTGTAATTTAATTTAATATCATTTTTATTTTTTATACTTTCATTCGCTCATTTTCGTAAAGATAAAAATATTTATAATAATGAAACATTTATGATACTAGGGTGCGTTTTTGTACTATCACCATCACATCCACCCATTTCCAAAACACACTACTCGTATTTGTTTGGGAACTAGAATAAAGTAATAAAATCTTTTTATTTGTAAAAATTATTACTTTAGAAAAAAAAAACTTTTTTACGGAAAAAAAGCACTTTTTTTATGATGGTGAAAAAGGTGTTGTTTATAATTAGCCTTGCCAATTATAATAATACTAACAATAATAATAATAACAATTATAAAAATCATTATTATTAATATCGTCATTGTTGCTATTATTTATATTAATATTATTAATGATATTATTATTGGTATATATTGTTATTTATTAGCTTTGTCATATATTTAATTATAATAGCTTTGTCTTATCTTGTTATTCTAATTTGTGAACATTACCATTAGTATTTTCCTTTGTATTTACTTAATATTTGTTAATTTACTGTTTGTGAATAATTGAAAGTAAGGCCTTTATTCAGATTATATGTTATTGATTGACTGTATTGATATGACTGTACCGTATATTTTTGCCACAATGTGCTACAATTATTAACATTTAATAATAAAAACAAATAATAGTGTTGACATTATAATATTGCATGGAAAAGTAAAAATAAGAATAAAAGTAGCATCTAAAAGTTTCTGTTTTCTTGGCTACCAGTTTATAGCAATTTATTAAATTATTTAGTAATTCCATTATTTATTAAGCCCATAACATTGTTAAATTATTTAAAGCCCATACCAATAAAATATTTAGTATGCCCATAACATTTATATCAATTGTAAAGTTTAACCTTCTATTATTTATTCTATTATCGAGTTTTTTTTTCTTTTTTTGTTGTTTCTACGTTTAATGTACTTATCCTTTTTAGTGGGTAAAACTTTAAGTTTATACAATGTCTCAGCATTTAGATAAAGACAGTATTGATGTCACATACTGGTCTTTGCATATCTCCTGGAAATAATTTTGTATGGATTATTACTTACACAAGAGTATTATTAGATTTATGGAAAGATAATTACTAAGTGTTAATATCTGCAAGAAAAAACACAAACATTTACAAACAAATAGTAGCTGATTTTTCAAATACATTTAGTATCGTACCTCCTTTAACTGAATGTCAAATTCAATCTAAAATCAGTAATTTGAGGAAACAATTTAGATATGTACATATTTTATATTTAGTTTATGATACCTTACTGAAATTTTGTTAAATACTTTCGTATTTAACAAAATTAACCATGTATAATTTGTAATTGAGTGTTATATTAAAAAATACTGAATATCTTATTGAGTATTGTAGATTTACAGCTCGTTAATAATTTTTAATTATCACATTTAAAGTTATTTGATTTAAATTATATTGTGTTAATGATATGCTTATATTTACTTATATTTATGCATATTTTTCATAGACGAGAAAAACTTCAAATAGGTTCATCGGGAGGAGCTCCTTGTAAATGGTGGCCTTACGATATTGTTACCAAAATAATAGATGGTGAAGCTTGTAATTTTCTCGTTCGAAACAAAACTTCTTTTCTTTTTAAAAATTAGTATTGTGGTTTATCCTCCCCCGGCTAATTGCCATATAGAGGCCACGTTACCAAGGCCCGCAAAAACAGGTTCGGCTCCCCAAGGAGTGTCATAACCCGCTCTACGGACCAAGAGTAAAGTGAGTTTTGGAAAAACGAAGGTATGTTATAGTGAAAGACAGAAGTAGTCGTGTTAGAAAGATAGCATATAGAAAGCGGACAGGATTGCGCACGATATTAGGAGGTGCAATAGGTTGAAATAGGTTCTTTCCAAAAATTGATTTATTAACCTGAATTCAACTCAACTACAAAAGTTTTACATTCATTTATATAATATATCTACACACAAAATCAACATTACAAAAACCGCCTAATATGTAACTACAATTAAAATAATTAAAAATATTAGTAAAAGAAACCACGTAATTGCCGTAGAACGTTCTAGAACTTTCTCCACTTTATTTACACTCCTCGTTGGTCCTTACGGATCATACAAATAATAATTGTCGTACTTTTGGGGCATGCGTCGTTCTCGAGTACTTCGTTGCAAAAGTACTGTTTCTTGGAATTTTTTTTTTTTTAATTTTTAATTTGCTTAACATGGTTTGCCGCGTTATTTCAACCACTGTCTGCGTTCACTTTAGGAATATCGCATGGTTGAATGTTATTTCGATATTGGATATGTTTTACGTGACGTGGAACGCCATTAACTTCGACAACTTATTTCGAAATATTTCCCGTTAGTTTTGCTGGCTGCCACTTAGTATGGCACTTGGGTTTTAACCAAACATTATCACCATTTTTAAACACTTCATTTGTGTCAGCTTTTGTCGGAAGATTATCTTTTCTCAATCTTTTTATGTCACTTCGATACCTGTATATTTTCTCCATCGGACTTGCATTGTTTTTGTTAGCCGAGACGTTGTACCAGTACACTGCTTCTGGTATTGTTTCCATTTCCTTCGGGATAATAAGCAGCTCGAAACCTAATGCGTACTCCCCAACCATCAAGAAAATTTCTGAACTCCTCAGTTTTAAAAGTTGCTTCGTTATATGTCAAAATTTTAGATCGTGCTCCTCGCTCGCAAAAGATAAGGCGGAGTATTCGACTAATGGCAATACTTCCGTATGAACTTGAAAGTTGGCGTATCTTGAAGGTCCGCAATCAACCAGAGTTAAAATTTTTTCTGTACCAAAATGTGTGATATCCATGGCCACTCTTTCCCAATTTTCTTTAACGCTCAATTTTCCCTTCTCCCATTGTGTACAGGTGCTGGATCTATTGACATGGTTCGCAATTTTTAATTGCCTCTCTAACGTCATTTTTGGTAGCGGTTGGAATTACTTGACGAAAAAAGTTTAGAGTGCGATTCACTCCAAAGTGTCCAGTTCTTTTGCGTATGCTAGAAATGGATTCAGCCTCTGCAAATACTGCTCCAATGGAATTATTCGAATGCTTAGCCTCCGTCAATTTATTCAACCATCTACTTCGAGCTCTAGTTAATGCGTCAGCTAAATTGTCTTTTGAAGGAACAAGTTTTACATTCACATTAATACCATACTCTTCAATACATATTTGCAGAACGCTTAATCAACATTTCGCCCATTGCTTTTGATTTCAATCTTGACTTACCAGCGACCAGCGAGAGCGTCAGAAACCCAGTGGAACATTGTCACGGAATCTGTGAAGATAGTTACTTTCTTTAATTTCAACGTCAAAGCCATATTCATTCCTTGCATTACAGCATCCAGCTCTGCCATGTTTATGTGATCCTCAGACATTTCTTTTCGTAGCTATGTTGCATCTTCTACAGTATTTTTACCGACCTGAATAACCGCACCACTTGCCAAAAAAATTGCATCTACCCACACGTTCCCCTCGTCACCATGTACAGCCCAATCACCATAAGCTGGATCGCACTTTGCAACCTCATCATAAACCTCTTGAAGTACATGCTTTAATTTTTCATCGTAAACTTCATTGTCCCAACCCTTCGTCAAACTAACCACTCTTCTTTTCAAAAGACTACAATCTGCACGTAACCAAACACATACTGGTAAATGACCTGCCAACTCCCCACAAACGGAAAACACTACTCTTCTACTTAACTTTTTTGGCATTGCGTCGACTTGATTCTCCCTGGACCAGGTCAACTTGCTACTAACCTTGTACACACGTAATCCCAAAATACAAACCCTATTACATCCAATCCTTTCACCTTCTTTGCTCTCTAAACCATATTTTTCAAAATGTCTTTTGACATAATCAAGACTCACTACTTCCTCATCGACAAAAATACCGCTCACGTTAGCGGATGCTCCTCTCTTTATCAATTCATCTTGATCGATAATGACACTCACAACAGATTTCATGATCATTGGAGCAACGTTTAATCCAAAACCAAGCCGATTCAAACAATATCTTTTGTTTTGAAAAACCACTGTTTGGAATGGCCAAAGTGATTCTCCAGTTTTCAATTGAAGAATAAGCCTTGCGTAATTCAATATTTGCTGGTTTCTTTCCCATTCTTCTCCATTTCCTCAGCTTCTCAACACACACATCTGCGTCTCTTGTTTACGTTTCAATAAAACTGTTAGCTTCTCTCCAGTCCAAAAAGGGTCTGACTTTATTATCTTTATTTCGTTGGATAACAGCCATTAAGGGAATTTGCCCTTTAGGTGGTCCCATCTTATTTTCGTCATATTCAATTAACCATTTACGATTGATTCAATCCTGTAGTTCGTTTTCATATTCTGCTCTTGCATATTTTGGTATGCTGTATTGGGCAACTTTGTTAACCAAATGGTTGGGGCCTTCTCCATCTCTCCATTTCTATTTAACTTCACATTCAATACCATTAAATATTGCTTCATGATCTTGCTTTTTAATTTCAATTTTATTGACTTTATCTTTCTTTGAGACTGCTATTCCACACAAGCCAAATTTTGCTTTTCCAGACGGAGAAATAAAACTCCTCCTAGCAATTTAATGGAACTCATTCCCAGCATTATATCAACTCCAAACGGTTGAAAATCCACTAAAATAACTTCGTCTTGTATTTAAATACCATCCACCTCAATAGTGACAGCCGCTAATCCATTACATTGATGAAATTTACCGCCAAAAGTTACTACCTTTGGAGGATTCTGGTATTTATGTTGTTTTCTTGACAATATTTTTTGATGTATAATTGTCTATGAACAACCCGTGTCTACCATAGCTGTTGCTAATTAACCATTCACTTTTAGATGAATAATAGACAGTGCGCTAATTCCACCATTGTTCATGAACGAGGTAGCGCACATTCCTCGCTCCGACACTTGTTTCCCTGCTTCATTAAGCATTTTGCAGCCACGTGTCCTTCATTCCCACATTTAAAACACCGAAAATTATTCTTTGCATATTCTTTGCATAGGGACAGTTTCTCGCGATATGATTTAACCTTTTGCAGTTGTAACACACTAACGAAACTTTTGTGGCTTGATCTCGAATAACAGCGCTAACAGCATTATCTACGCGTATACGATTCAATGCAGCTCTTACTTTGGGTAACATAACATCGATTGGATCCATAACAGCTCGAAATTTTGATAATAAATCTTCGGGCAATCCAACAACAAACGCTAATCGAATAGACTCTTCTGACATTTTAGCAAGATAAGCCAATCGTTTTAAGTCGGCCAAAAACACATCAACTTTCTCTGCATCATATAATTTTTGTTTAACAAAAAGTTTGTATGCCGTATAAGCATCTAAAGAGAACGCTGCTAACAAGACACGCTAAACTTCTTCTTCGTCTTGCTTATTTTCAGCGCGTAAACCATCGTATACCAAATAAGTAGTTCCTCTTAAAAGAATTGGAAAGAGTGACTTCAGCTTCACATTTTGCATTTCTGCAATCACTTTAGTTCGCTGTATCCAAACGGCAGCGTCCAATGTTCCATCAAACGTTTCAAACATATCCAATAATTTGATATTCGAATCCATGCCCGGTTAGCTTGTAATTTTGTCGCTCGAAACAAAACTTCTTTTCTTTCTAAAAATTGGTATTGTGGTTTATCTTCCTTCAGCTAATTGCCATATAGAGGCCACATTACAAAGGCCCGCAAAGACAGGTTCGGCTCCCCAAGGAGCGTCATAACCCGCTCTACGGACCAAGAGTAAAGTGAGTTTAGGAAGAACGAAGATATGTTATAGTGAAAGACAGAAGTAGTTGTGTTAGAAAGATAGCATAAAGAAAGCGGACAGGATTGCACTCGATGTTAGGAGGTGCAATAGGTTGAAATAGGTTCTTTCCAAAAACTTATTTAATAACTTGAATTCAACTCAACTACAAAAGTTTTACATTCATTTATATAATAAATCTACCCACGAAATCAACATTACAAAAACCGCTTAGTACATAACTACAATTAAAATAATTAAAAACTATCAGTAAAAGAAACCACGTAATCGTCGTAGAATGTTCTAGAACTTTCTCTACTTTATTTACTAAGGTTCCCTTGACAATGACCTTTTATCTCAAAACTTTTCTAGTCAAGATTTTCAAGATGAACAGGTAAGCTTAGTATAATTTATTGCTGTATATTTTAAAGTTTTAAGAATTTTATTTTTTATATTTTGTTATATCAAGTTCTTAATTTCGCAACATTTGGAAGACTTAAAACATAAAGATCAAAAACATATAATATCATGTTTTTGAATTATAAAAGGATCTTTTAATATTGGTAAGAGATCAATTTGTAAAATGTTGTCTATATAGATCCTTTTTGTTTGGGCAAGAAGGGAAAAAGGGGGGGGGAATAAAATGACTTGAAGTCAAGTCTCTCTAAGTCAAAAGATAAATTTAGATTGAAATATGATTTATAATCCTTTCTTATATGTAGAATTTTTTTTTTTTATGTACATTGTTGCAGATTTTAATGTGCATTTGTGCAGATTGCCACAATGGAGGATGGCAAGGAGACTATTGGTATTTTACATATTGAAGCTTTGGATGATATAGGTGATGTGCAACCTGTTGTCACTCTTCCCGATGAGGAACCAACTTAATCTACATCCGTCTGCAATCAACGAAAGAACTCTGATGATGAAAAAACTTTAAACAAAATAGCAAAAACTGAACAGCTAAGAACAAATGAAAAAGCAAATTTTTCTTTAGAATACTTAAAATTAGCAAATAAAAATCTAGATGTTCAAATCCATTCACAAAAGCTACGAATCAGAGAGGTTTGCTTACAAATCAGAGAGCTTGCTACGAATCAGAGAGGTTGCTTTAGAGCGTATGTACGACACAGTCGAAAATGCATCTCAAGCCCAAGTAGATGTTTCTAAAGCCCAAATAGAATATTATAAATTCTTAATGAAAAAATAAGGTGTTCTATTAGACAAGATCTTTTTAGTAATTATAACTGTTAAAGTCAAAAGGTCAATATCTTTTGCAACAGTATATTTGTTTCATACCTATACTATTTATATTTAATAAGGTTTTTCAATGTTTTTACTAAAACGATGGAAATATTATACAAGCCTGTAGATTAATCTCTACTTATATATGTTTTTTTGAAAGTTTCTACATAGCAGAGTTGAAGAAATGTTCTGAATGTTGATTGTATTCAAAAAGCAAATATGAAGCTTAATAATCTTCATACCATTTACTAAAAGATATATAATAATGAAAGAATGTTTAAAATTAAATTGTTTTTATAAGTATTTTTAAATATAAATTTTTTTTTGTAGTTTTTTCTTAAGCCTATTTTTTTATTTTATCTTAAGAAAACTTTTTTGTTTGTTTCTCAAATAAATTTTTATATTTTTAATCTTTGAAATTATTGTTTTGAAAGGATATATTGGCTATTTTTGCTTTGTTTTTCATACTTCGGGTATCGTTTTATATGTGAATGGAAACCATTTATACTTTTATCACTTTTTGTACGATCAAGACGGTTTTCATTTGTATTAAGTATCGATTGCATAAACAACAGTTTGAATAATTTATTTGCCTAATTCCGCAGCAAAAAACATCTTAATTGTATGAATTTGTTAAGAGTTTTTTTACAGAAAGGTTTTTATAAAAAATATCAAACAGATAAAGCTAATTTATTTGAAATAACTAGGTATCTTGGGCCCATTTTTCAATCTCCAAAATTGCTTTTTAAATAAATCCTTATGAGAGAGTTGAAATATCATAGCATAAGTTTTCAAAAACACCTGATTAAATGTTACGTAACTGTCTTATAAGATACTTTTATTATGTAGAAAATATTAAAGTAAATAAGTAATAGTGTAATAAGTAAAAATACTAATTAGTTCTAAACTATAGTAAGTTAAAAATTAAGCAGAAGGCAAGAACTTTAGGTAAAATGCAAACTGCGTACTTTTTAGCGAACTAAGACATTTTAATCAGCACAACAGTCATGATATTTAAAAACGTTTGCTCATAAGTTTTTAAATTTAATATAATGGTATTCGATACATTTTATTGAAATTAGACTGTTTTCTTCTAAATGAATTATAATTTAGCAAGCAATAGACCAGTTGCAAATGTTTACATTTTTGCCGTAAACTAACGCATGTGTAGTAGTTGGTAGGCAAAAGAAAATAAACGAAACATTGAAATATAATAGGCCGGGTGAATAAATATGAGCAATTGCTGTTACTCACTAATTGGTCAGGTTTACGTGAATAAAAACACGACCAATTTTGCTTAAGTTTTTGTTCACGTAAAACTGAGCAATTACTAAGTAAATTGCATAACTTTACGTGAATAAAAATTTGAGCAAAACTGCTAAAGTTCTTATTGAAGTAAAGCTGATCAGTAACCGAGTAAAAGCAATTGCTCATTTTTATTCACCCAGCCTAATGCCTGTATCTTGTTGTGCTTTTGGTTGCTCCAGTAGGAAAAAAAAAAAAAGATTGTTTAAGTTTTCACCGAATTCCATTTGGAACAACAACAGAAAAAGAAAAAGAAAGAAGGAATTTTTGGATCAGAGCATTTAAACGAGATAAATGGTCTGAAAAACAAATAGATAATGCTCGTATATGCAGTCTCCATTTTATATCAGGTATAGTATTATATACAATTGCTTTAAAAGATAATTCAATTATGATGTTTTTAATTAAAACATTTTAGAGGAAAGAAATCAAACGATTCATTACACCCTGATTACGTTCCCAGCATATTTTCTTTTAATAAAACTGAAACTAATACAAACGGAAAGTTTAAGACACGAGCGATCAGTTAATCGAAGACATAAAAAGATTGAACTAAATTACGTAGAAGATAATGAATTATCTGAAGCTGAATTAACTGTATTGGAAAACCCAAAAATTATTGTCGATAAAAGTACTAAAAACTAATACTTATAGTATCAATTGTTTTTAATTATAAATAAAGTATTTTTCTATAAAACTACAGTTCATTAAATTAAATCTATATTTTTAGGAATACAAACTAATGAAGAAGAAATTACATCATTAATTTAATAAAAACTTAACAATCAGATAACAACAAACTTAAAATTATTAGAGAAACTAAATTACTGGAAAGGAAGAGCAGCATGCGATTTTCATTCAGTGAAACTAAATTCTGGCGATTAAAACTTTATGACTGGTTTAAAAACGGAAAGATATTTAATTGGATTCTTTATCTTTTCATAGAAAATGTCACACAAGTGCGAAAAGACCTGAACTATGAAAATCACCTCCTCCTACTTTTGATGAAGCTACGACTAGGTTTATCAAATAGAGATTTCTCCGATTTAATATCAGCAGAGAAAATGTTACCAAAATTTTAAGAAACTGGATCCCTGCAATGACTAAAAAAGTTAAATTTCTAATTATATGGCCTTCGCTAACAGCAATACGACATAATATGCCATCACAATTTCTGAATTTTAAGAAATGTGTTGTCATAATTGATTGTACGGATATTTTTATACAGCGCCCAAATAATTTAGAAGCTCGAGCTATCACCTGGTCAAATTATAAAAGCACAAATACTATTAAGTACCTGATTGTTGTTAGCCCAGCTGAAGCAATAACATTTCTATCACATGGTTGGGGAGGAAGAATTTCTGATAAAGAAATTACGATAAAATCAGGTTTTTTAGATTTTGTAGGATATGGAGACAGTATCCTAGCTGATAGAGAATTTCTTATTGAAGAGGAGTTAGCATTAAAATGTGCAACATTGCACAGGCCTTCATTTACAAAAGGAAAAAAACAGTTATCTGCTAAGGAAGTTGAGGAGTCTAGAAAATTGTCTCACTTAAGAATACACATCGAACGTGTTATTGGAAGATTAAAGAGTTTTAAAATACTTTCAAGTGTTTTTTCTATAACACAAGTTGACTTATTGAATGATATTTTGATATCTATTTGTGCAATAGTTAATTTAAACAAAAGTGTTGTTTCTTAACCAATTATCAAACATTTTTCTATTTAAAATATAAAAATAGTATTTGAATACTTTTTTTTAACAAAATTATGTATTGAGGAAATTATATATTGACATACTTTAATTTACAATATATTAAAAGATAAATCTTAAAGTTACATTGTCTTATCTGAATTTAGACAGAGAGGACAGTACCATTTTCTTTTAGGAATTTCTTTTATTCCAATACAAGCAAAATGAAATCATTCATATTTGCAATTAATATTGCCACATGGAACCATTTGACCAAATTGTGCTTTTTTGACAAAAACAGTAGACTTTACTTGAATATACTGAATTTGGCAAACAACTCCTAGTCAATAATTCAGGTAAAATCTTCAAAGTAAACACATTACTTAACTTAACAAGCATGTCTTCACAAAACGGTTCATTCTTTGACAAGCGATGAGAGTAAAATTTATTAGGGGACCATATAAATAAATCACAATAAGGTAAATCACATACTAACATTTGGCCTTGCATTTCATAGTAGTAAGGGTGTTCTATTTTAATTACACGATTAGAATCCAATGGAAATTTTTTATCATTCTCTGAATATTCAAAACCATTTACATATTTGTAAGGGAATTTAATTTCCACAAGGCCTTTTTTATGACAATAACATTCTACAAATGCATCAGGACTTGCACCGACTTCAGGAATTTTTTTATTGAGATGCAATCCTGTCAAAGTTATTTTGAAATTTTTATGTTGTTCTGATATACATTGAAAATTTTTTTCTCTCGCTTTACCTTCATTTTCAGTTCCATACTTTGTAGCTATTCTTTCATTAAAAGACTTATACTGCAGGATTTTGTTAATAAAACTTTTATTATCATTTTTTAACAAGTGACATGTTTCTTAAAAGTAGGAAGCAGTAATCCTACCTGCTCTTTCCAACACTGTAAAAAACGTTAAGCAAGAGTTATTTCTGATAATCTGTCAAAAGATTTTTGAATATAACATTTTTTGTAAAGTTTAAATTGTTGTTTGCCTTTATTTATTAAAGCTTCTTGTGAAAATTTTGTTAAATTTGGTTCAAATAGATATGTCAAAGGTTCTGGGATACACGTTTCATCAGTTTCTTCTGCTGTATCAGTTTCACTAGAATACAAAAAATCAGTTTCATCAATACTTGTTAGAACAGCAGCTTCAAGTCCTATTTCTTTCAGTTCATTAACCTTGGACTTTGAAATACCAGCATACTGTTTATGAGAACAACAATTTTCATCAACATTCTTGGATATTTGATTATGAAGGGGTAACATATTTTTTTTTTCGGACAGCTAAAATTTATAATTGCTAATGCTGTTGGACTAACATGCTTTTTAGATCGATTCCATTGTAAACTTGTACAAGCAGTTTTATTGATTTCAAGTCTTATACAGGCTTCAATTTTAAAAAGTAGAGCTGCTATATGACTGCAAGCTGATCCAAATCTAAAAAATAGGTTATAAAAAACTTAGGTTCTTAATATATTAATTATTATTTCAAATTATTCATTATAAATTATCTTAACTAATATAATTCTAATTTAATATAATCATATTATAATCTTAAATAATCATAATAATTTTATGTTGTTAAAACAACCTAACTTAATTGTTAAAGTTAACATACCCATTTTATTTTACTAAAAAACTTAATCTTAATATCCAGCAACACAACTGCAGCTTCCATTTAAAATTTATCCTTTGGATTTGTGAACATAAATTCAAACATCATACATTGCTGTTTTTTCCCCTTGTCTTTGACTTGGTAAGACTTAAAATTACAACATTAATTTGGTTTAAAATTTATTGTAGTTGTATATCTTAGCTATATTTTAGATTTCACTAAAATTGTTTTTTTACCTTTGTTTTTAAAGCACAAAACTCAGACTCTTCATTTAAATCAACATAAAAAACATCTTGCACGTGTCCACAGATAAAATAGTTAAAAGCCTCAAGGGATTTATAGGCTTTCATACTTTCTTTGCTATATAAACTTTATGATTCTACTAAAAATGTGTATGTATTACCGTAACTGACTTCAGGAAACATACTAACATTGTTTTTCTAAAATTTTTCTTTGATACCATAAGGATCGGGGAGCAAAACATTATTTTCTAATGTCAACTTCTTCAAATAAAATTCTTTATCAGGATTAGCAAGAGAATTGAAGTAAGAAGACATTGCTTAGATGAAACTTTATTAAGTAGTCCGAATTAAAATTCTTATTTATTTTATATTTTTGCCTACCAACTAACGCGCATGCGCTTAAATTGTAAACATTTGCAACTCGTCTATAGATTTATGGTTTGCAAAAAAGTTTACATTTTACCAACTACCAGAACTTTAAATTTATTTATTTTTTCCGTTTACTAAAATAAAATTAAAGTATAAAGACTAAATTAGGAACAGGTTTAGAAATAGTCGGGTGTGGATTAGACTTACCACGACCTGTATTGTACAAGTCATGACAACTAGTGTATAATTAATTAGCATTGGAATATTCTCAATAAGTTCGGAACGGCCCTGCGCCGCACAGTGAGTCAAAATCCATAAAAAACGGCAAAAAAAAATCCATAGAAAACTTTTTCTAGAAAATAAATAATTAGTTTATAATGTCACGAAATACCACTAAAAGACAATAAATAATTTTTTTTTTTAATAATTTTTAAGATTTCACCAATTTATACGTCTTTTTTCGAGACTTAAAAAATTTATTTTATTTTATTTATCGGAAAACTTGTTCAAAAAAGTCTCGCTTTAGTGTCACTCTTTCAAGATTGATATAGGTAAAAACAGTTCAAAATTTAATTTGAAGTCATATATTTAAGATGTTTGGTAACTATTAGTGATGTACCGATATCACTTTTTTGGCCGATGCCGATGGATGGGAAAAGGCCGATACCGATGCCGATACCGATGAATTTACTAATTATTAAAAATTTAAAAATTTTTTTTTTTCTTTTTTTGTTCTTTATTACAATATTTATGATACAGATACAAATAATATAAAAATTAAAAAAGAAAAGTTAACAAGTCAAGATATCGTTAAGTAATAAAGAATAAAAATAATTATAAAGAACGCGAATATTTTTTTCAATGTTTTCATTCTTTATATTTATTTATTTTTGTTAAATTTCTTTTTATCACAAAATTAAATTTAATAATAAAAGTATATAAAGTTCGTAATATAATATTATAAATAAACATACAATATTACAATGTAAGAGTTCTAAAACGTAAAAACTAAAACATGTTAAATAGTTCATTAAAATAAAACATGTTAAATAATTGCATGTTGATAAAAAATAAATAAATAAAAAAGAATGTACATTAAATATATACATATACTAATATAGATAAGGGATTTTCAAAAATTTAAAAGTATATAAGTTTATTTTCAGTTAAAAAAATGAGTTTTTTAAAATTTTATTTAAAAGAATCAAAATTCATTCTTGAGAAAAATCTTTAGAAGTATTTGAAACTATTCTATAGAATTACTATTCCATAAAAATGGTCCGCGAAATGAAACAAAAAATTTTCCAAAATTAGTTTGAGAAAATGGTTGTCGAATTAAGTTATCGTTCCTTAAAATATATTTATTTTTATCTTTTTGTAAACACAATTTACAAAAAGAAACGGGTGATAGGTGGGTCTTGCATTTATACTTAAAACAAAGAATATTAAAAACATTCAACTCATATATATGGAGTGCTTTCATATCATATAAAAGAGGCTTGACGTGAGCAAAACGGTCCTTAAAATTTATAAGGCGTGCTACATGCTTCTGTTGCCGATAGAGAGGTTTAAGTTTACTTTTATAAGTGCTACCCCAAGCAATGTTTGCATAGTTGATATGGCAATGAATTAACGAATAATATAATTTAATTAAGGTATTTTTATCAAGAACGTTTCTTATTTTGTATAGTATGCCTATACTCTTTGAAATTTTACTGCACAAGTTAGCAATGTGGCATTTCCATGTAAGATTTTTATCGATATATGCACATAAAAATCTTGTCACTAAAACTCTATTAATAACTATGATATCGATAAATAGAAAAGGTAAGTTGCTAGGCAGCTGCTGCTTTTTACCATAAAGATGAAAAAGAATCCATTTATTTTTATCAATATTTAGTGAGAGTTTGTTTAATCTAAACCATTCGCACTAGTTCAATGTTCATATTGCTAAAAAGTGTAATAATGTTTTTATGAGAAAGAAATAGGTTAGAATCATCAGCAAACACAATTGTCATTAGGTTAAAAGCTTTTGTTAGATCATTAATATATATTAAAAATAGGAAAATATAAAACCATAAAACTTTAAATTGGTACTGTTAAACAAATACTTGGACTCAAATCAAAGCCAAACAATTATTTTAAAAGAAATTTTTAATTAGAAAAACTCACTTAAAAAAATATACATTTTTATTTTTTTTTCTACTTTGAAAAGAAAACTTGAACACAATTAAATTAAATTCAAAAAAATAAATACAATTATAGAGGAACGTTTTTGATTTTAATTTTAAAAAAAAGAAAATATGCATATGCAGTTTACTTAAAATTCTTTATCAATTTATTAGCAATTTAGATATCTAAACAACAATCATGTGCTGTTTAGACATAAATTATTTTAGGATAAATAAATTATTTTTAGAATTATTTTAATTTGTGATGTTGGATCCCCACCACGTCCCTGGTAGTACAGCGCTTAAATTGTTTCTACACACAGAGGCGTTGTTCATCAAGGTTTTTGTTTCTGAGTTATAAAGTTGAAAGAGGGTTGTAACCATAACTAAAGTATTCTTCTCAATTGAGTAGAATAGTAGCCTTTGTGGCCTTAGGGAGGTGAATTGAAATAAAAAAATTAAAAATTTAGAAACATAATTGGTACTTGGCTATACTTAAATACATGAAATAAGGCTGAACTATTTGCAAAGAAACTCTCTTCTAATCCGATTCTCGAATTTTATGGCCATTCTCTTCCTTCCATTCTAATTAAACAAGTTAACCCATTGTTAGACATTCAAATCATTTCAGCTTCCATTGCTCATAGTCATACCTTCCATTGCTCATAGTCATAGTCTATAACTCTTCTATGGCTTGTGGTCCAGACTAACAAAATTATTCTCTAGAATTCTCTTAAATTTTCTCTAAACTATTTAATAAGTGCTTGACTGAATCTTGTTTTCCTGCCTGCTAGAAAATGGCATTTGTTGTTCTAATTTTTAAACACTTAGGTAAACTTTTTGACCCCTCCGATTATTGTCCAGTCAGTCTTCTTTCTGTTATCAGCAAGGTCTTTGAGTCTTTGATAAACAAATTTCTCACATTCCATCTCGAGTTAAATAACTTGCTGTAAGACAAATAACTATTGTAGTACTGTCTATTGATGAATGGCAACCCTCTCACTGATTCTACTTCTTTACGCCTTCTTGGATTATCATTTAATACTGACTTTTCAAGGAAACGATATATACAATCGATTGCTAAATTAGCATCTGCTAAGGTTGCTTCTTTTTATTGTGCTCACCATTTTCTTTCTCTTGATTCCATTACCTACCTCTACAAATCTCTTATTTGTCCCTGTATGGAATACTGTTATCATATTTGAGCTGGTTCTTCTAATGATGCTCTTTTTCTTCAAGATAAGGTTTAAAAACGCATTGTAAACAGAGTTGGACCTAGTCTATCTGCAAAGCTTGAGCCTCTTTCCCATTATCGTAAAGTTGCAAGTCTTTTTCTTTTCTACAAATACTATCATGGTTGCTGCTCAAAGGAGCTTTCATCTTTAGTTCCATCAAAACTCATTCTCACTTGTTATTAATCAAAGTCTCATTCTTTGACTGTCTTTTTGACTTTTTGTCTTTGACTGTCTTTTGCTCCAAAAACTTTTGTTTGTCTTTTATTGTTCTATCTTCATGTTTTCCTGACTAATACTAGGTTGGTTGAAAAGTTCGCGGAGCGGAAATGAAAAAACAATTTTATGATTCAAAAAATGACTTTATTCTTCAGTATATTCTCCCTTAAGAGCAATACACTTTTTCCAACGATTCTCCAATTCATGTATCCCATCTCTGAAGTGCGATTCCGGAAGGCCTTCAAAATACCCATTTACGGCTGCAATGACTTCTTCATGTGATGAGAAACGCTTTCCACGTAGAAATTTTTTGAGATGTGGAAAGAGGTGGAAGTCGGACGGAGCCAGATCTGGTGAATAGGGTGGATGTTCCAAGCGTTCGTACTTTAATTCGACCAATTTCGCCTTTGCAACATCGCTGATATGAGCAGGTGCGTTGTCCTGGTGATAAATGATTTTTTTATGCAGCAAACCAGGTCTTTTCTCACGAATTTTTTTATCCAACTGGTCCAAAAGATTTTTATAATATTCACCTGTTATCGTTTTACCGGTTTGAAGGTAATCTATTAATAAAATTCTTTTCGCATCCCAAAAAACTGATGCCATAACCTTCTTTGACGATTTTGACGCCTTCACTTGCTTCGGAGCTGAACAACCGGGTTCTGTCCACTCTGCAGTTTGTTGTCGCAGCTTCGGATCATAGTGGTAAACCCAAGTCTCATCCATGGTTACGAATCGACGCACAAAATCTGTTTTATTCTTTTGAAAACGGGCCAAATGTTCTTGAGAAAGTTTTACTCGAGTGCGTTTCTGATCCAGAGTTAGCGAATGCGGCACCCATCTTGCCAACAGCTTTCTCAGACGTAATTCATCGTGCAAGATGTGTAATACCCGTTCATCTGAGATGCCCACAGCCTCAGCAATTTCACGTTTGGTCAATCGTCTATCATCCATAACCATGTCATGCACAGCATTAATCGTTTCTTCAGTAGTAGCACTTTTTGGACGTCCAGAGCGAGGGTCATCTTCAAGGCTTGAACGCCCACGTTGAAACTCCGCAGCCCATTTGCATACTGTTGTTTTTGAAGGAGCATCATCACCCAACACATTTACCATTTCATTATGAATTTCCATGGGCTTTAAACCTTTTTTCACAAAGAATTTTATTACAGCACGATGTTCAATATTTTCCATTTTAAAAAATACTATGACACGTCTAATTTCAATAGCTTGTAAACAAAGACTGAAATGACATATCGACTTGAAATTTTTTATGCGTTCATACGAAGAATGAATACGTTTAATACAGTTATAAATTTGTTTCTACTACTGCAACATAGGTGCCGCTCCGCGAACTTTTCAACCAACCTAGTACAACCTTCAACTTTTTAAGTCTTCTGTCAACCACTTCATTGCTCTATAACTCTACACTTTTTCTCTAGCAACTCCCATTTTGATAGTGGTTGCTTGAAGCCTTATTGGGAGTAAAAAATAATTAAAAATATATAGATAACAATGCTTAAACAGGTTACTTTTAAAGCTTTTACTTGCAAACAAAATCAAAATAAAAATTTATCCAAGTAATGCACAAAGTTTAGTTTATTTATTATTTAATTATTATAATAATGAAGTATAAAAATATTAAAATGCCATCGGTTAGAAAATCGGTAAAAAAAGGCCGATGTCGATACCGATTCCGATTGTGCAAAAAATGGCCGATTAAGCCGATACCGATTCCAATACCGATTAATCGGTACATCACTAGTAACTATTAACAACATTTTTAACAATAAATTTTAATTTTAGATTTTCATTACTGAGATCTCAAAAATATGTCATAAATTGATTTTTTTAAATTAGTTTAATTATGAGTTTAGCCCAAAAACTAAAAGATTATTATTTTTCTTAATAGTTATATATATATATATATATATATCTATATATATATATATCTATATATATATATATATATATATATAATATATATATATATATATATATATATATATATATATATATATATATATATATATATATATATATATATATATACAGGGCCGGCGCGAGTAGGTGTCACGTGGGGGGGTGCCATTACAACTTTTGCCGACTAAAAAAAAAAAAAAAAAAAAAAAAGTCCTCGTTTTCTAAAATTTGCCGACTGTCATGACGACATTTGCCGACTGTCTAACCTATATCGAAAGGGGGTCCACATTTGCCGACTAACTACGTCCAATTTGCCGACTAAGGGGCCAGTTTGCCGACTAAAGGTCCAGTTTGCCGACTGAAAATCATTGATGGGGGGGTGTTACACCCCCCCACACCCCCCCTATCGCGCCGGCCTTGTATATATATATATATATATATATATATATATATATATACATATATATATATATATATATATATATATATATATATATATATATACATATATATATATATATATATATATATATATACACATATATATATATATATATATATATATATATATATATATATATACATATATATATATATATATATATATATATATATATATATATATATATATATATATATATATATATATATATATATATATACATATATATATATATATATATATATATATATATATATATATATACATATATATATATATATATATATATATATATATATAATATATATATATATATATATATATATATAATAATTATTATTATTATTTATTTAATAATTAATATTATTATATATACTTTTATTTTGCTGATTAAACAGTTATAATTTTCATATAATCGTGTAAAAAATACATAAAATACACGTCGTAAAGATAAACATGATAAAAAACGTTTTTTCATAATTTTTTATTTTATATTATGTATAGATTGCACAAGATTCGATGGTAGTTTAAATATTTTCCCATTAATAGGTATATATGGAAGCAGAAAAAATAAAAATCATTTGCCTCAATTAAAATAAGACCTTTTCAAAAATTCGTTTTTTTTTGTATTTTTTTTTTCCGTTTTCAATTATAACTTGCGCATAAAGTAGCGAACAATAGTTCATTGCTTGCATTCATCACACAAATAATACATTTAGTTCTTATTACTAAAAAAACTCATGCTCAAGAAGATGGTGCGAATTATCAAACCTCAAAACCAAAATATGCAATATTTGATGTTATATTGAATATTTTAAAATTCAAACTTGCGTGTAAAATAACTAACAATAGTTCATTGCTTACATTAAACATGAAAAGAATACATTTAGTCCCTATAATTTAAGAGTTAGGAATTAATCATGTTAATTTACTCGAAGCTCTTATACGTGAGTTTTGTAGACTGGAGGGTCTGTATTATGAATGTATTGACAAACCTAAAATGTTAAATCTAAAGAAAACTATAATAATATTTAAATGTAAATTCCGATCAAAATTGCAGAAATATTCAAGAACCTTCTCTAGACTTTTGGAATACGAGCAAACTTGGTTAAACAAAGATGTAACTGTTGACAAAAAAAATTTTGCAGCAGATCCAGGCAGAAAGAGCAAGAACTGGGAAAATTTAGGTGATAGAAGCAGAAGATCTGAGGTAATAATAAATAGATTGATCCTACCAAAAAAGATTTCGTAGTTCTCATGAAAAGTGCAACAAACTCTGAAAAAGTTAATATCACGGAGATAAATTTTCTGATAAAAATGAAAACCGAAGATGCCTTAAGCTTAAAAAATTAGTGTGACCTTTCTGATGAGCAGTATCAAATTATTAGAAATTCATCAATAATACATAATGCAGATATTTATCCTTCACTTCACGAAGTTAAGAATGAGAGACACAAGTGTTATCCTGAGGGTTTAATTGTGACAGAAACATCTGCTTCAACTCCTCTACAGGGTATGTTTAATCATACTCTGACAAGAATATTAACTTTTACGGAATGCCAAGACTCTATGAGAATGTTTGCAGAAATTGAGAAGAAGTTTAAAGGTGGCTTTGATGGTGCCTCCAGTCAAAGTGTCTATAAACAAAAATATACTGATACAAATATTGGAGAGGCCCAAGTTAACGAGCAAAGTTTTTTCCAGCTATTCTTCCACTTAAATTAACCATCACGAACAAAAATATATGGTTAAATAAGAAGCCTTCCAGTACACATTACTGTAGACCCTTACATCTCCAATATCAAAAAAAAAGGGAAGAATTGATACGAAATGAGT